>CM034703.1:134169661-134181698 GCA_020142125.1 Phrynosoma platyrhinos | reverse complement strand
GTGAGGAATTTGCTAGACCTTAAAGTTTTGGCTGAGTTTGATTTCCAGTAAATAGAATTAAATGACACAAATAAAGCTTCTGAGTGTCTAATTTGTTTTGTTCTTTTCTCACAGATATTCACTGCTCTTTTTACATCCAATGTGTGCCACCGTTTTTTCTGTGAATGAGTTGGCTTAGTACAAAATGTTGGTAAGTATATGATTATTGTTGTATCGCTTTTTCATAATGCACTTAGGTAAGAATGTGGTATCTAATGTTAGCACTAGTCTATCTTCCTCAAATTTATATAATTTGGATGCATTGATAAAGCCGCCAGTTCAGATACTCGCCTTGCGGATGTGATTGCCACCAGACAAGATGCTTTAAAAGGCAAATGTTTCAATGAAGCTTCCTCTAATGGTTCAAAAGGTGTTTTCATTAATCCATTTAATACTAAATTTAAATTTCATGATGGAAATCTGAGGACTGTTGAAAAGTTTTTGGAGTAGCTCCTCTAAGGAATCTTTTCATATGTTTATGCGCTGACAATGGCATGTCCTCAAATCTTAGGGCTATCAACAATGCTGGTGTTTGTTGTTTTAATGCAGGGGTAGGCAACCCTTCCCCTTTAAGGGCCGAGGGACTTCAGCTCCAAGAATCCCAGGAGCTATTGGCCAACATGGGACTATTGGCCAACATGGCTGAGGCTTCTGGAAGCTGAAGTCCCTCGGCCCTTAAAGGGGAAAGGTTGCCTACCCGTTTTAATGTGTTTGGTCACAGATCTTTGCTCAGTCCATCCTGTAAGAATTTTAGAACATGTTGTAATTCTACATCCTCCTCTGACAATTTCTTCTTCTCAAACCAATCTCTAAATATTTTCCAAGTTCTGTTATATATGTCTTGTGTTGTTTTTCTCCTGGATGCTATAATAGTATCAATTACCTCTTTACAATATCCATACTTTTCTAATTTTATCATCTCAGTTCCCATGCAGTTAGTTCTAATCAATCAGAGTTCGAGTGGTATGTTGGAACCTGACTTAATATGTCCAGTCTCTTTGGTAACTTTATGGGCTGACTTATTAGTTGTTGCTGTAGTAACTGAAACTAAGGCCACCGTGGCCGGTAAGATGCTATTAGTACTACATGTGCCTTTTCCAGCTGTATTTTGTTTAGAACTTTCTGTACTATTTGTATTGGTGGAAAAGCATACAGGATTCCCTATGGCCACCTTATCATCAAGGCATCAATCCCTTCAGCTTTGCTGTCTCTCTGTATGGAGAAGTATCTTGTTAATCTGTGATTGTGTGGACACAAATAGGTCCACTTGAAATAGGCCTAATGAATTTTCAGTTTATTGAGCATCTCCATGTTTAATGATCATTCCCCCGGATGAATTGTATGACATTTTAAGTAATCTGCCTTTATTTTCCTTGTAAGTACACTGCTGTTATTGATCTTGGAAGTTTTTTGGATTCCAGCATGAGTGGTAGAGAATGTAGAATACTTTGTTTGTGGATGTATGATCAAAATGTTATGTTGTCCGTCAGTATTTGAATATGTATCATCTTCCTGAGATTGATCAGCACTAATTTCAACTCCAGATAATTTATGTTGTGAGTTCTGTCCAATGCTTTCTATAATCCTTGTGTCGTGTGATTTCTGTAGTGGGCTCCCCATTCTGTCAAACTCACGTCATCTGTATCTGATTTTGTATTGACATTAGCATTCCTTTGTCTATATTTATTTCTATCATCCACCACTTCATATCTTTTCTCACATGAAATGGAATTTGTATTATGCAGTGCTTTTTTCTTCCAATATTATATGGAATCATAAAAGTTTGTAAGTCTCTGGAGTGAAATTTTCCCCATGGAACTAGTTGGACTGTAAGTATTATCAATCCCATCACTTTGGCTGACAGAAGGAAAATCAACCCATTTGAAAAGAGTTCTGTGAATATCGTGGAATTTTAAAAAAGACAAATAAATTGGTCCTAAAGCCTGGGTGCTGCATGATAGGGTGAGCTTCTGTCACTAGTCCCAGCTTCTGCCAACCTAACAGTTTGAAAGCATGCAAATGTAAGTAGATAAATAGGTACCACTTCAGTGGGAAGGTAAACAGTGTTCTGTGCAATCATGCTGGCCACATGATCACAGAGTAGTCTCTAACAACGCTAGTTCTTTAGCTTAGTAATGGAGATGAGCACCGCCCCCTATGGATGGACATGACTTGGCAACCTTGTCAGTGGGGAATACCTTTACCTTTTAAAGCAAGTTAAGCACAAACTCTTCCTAAAAGCCTACAGTCAGGACCCTTCTGTCAATACTGATTTCTTCCTCACCTAGTGGCAGACTTGCCTTCTCTCTGATTTTGTTTGAAGGTGTAACTTTGTTTTCCATATCCTGGTTTTGATCTATACCATTGTTGTCTTTGAATTCCCTGTTCATGCTGTCTAACTGTTCCTCTTCCACCTTAAAAGAAATTGTAAGCATTGTATAATGTTCGATAGCAGGGGTCCTTAAACTTTTTGAGCTGGGGGCCGGTTCACCGTCCCTCAGATCATTGGAGGGCCGGAGTTTAAAAAACAAAAACAAACAAATTCCTATGTCCACTGCACATATCATATTTTGAAATAAAAAAACAAAACGAGAACAAATACAATATTTAAAATGAAGAATAAGTAAAGCTAAATCAACAAACCTACCGGTATTTCAATGGGAACTATGGGCCTGCTTCTGGCTAATGAGATGGTCAATGAATCCCTGCTCAACCAGAGAAGCCCACTGCCAGACCTTGAGCAAGTCACACACT
Organism: Phrynosoma platyrhinos; assembly: GCA_020142125.1. Lineage (NCBI taxonomy): Eukaryota > Metazoa > Chordata > Lepidosauria > Squamata > Phrynosomatidae > Phrynosoma > Phrynosoma platyrhinos. Next base: position 134,178,905 of record CM034703.1, on the reverse strand, counting down.
CTCAGCCTCAGAAGATGGCAAAGGCAAAACCCTTCTGAACAGTTTCTTCTGAATAGTTTGAGGACCCTTGGGCAAACCTATCATAGGTTGGCAGAATTAGTTCCGAGGGGTTGCCTTTGTCTTCCTCTGAGGCTGAGAAAGTGTGACTTGCCCAAGGCCACCTGGTAGATTTCCATGGCTAAGCAGGGATTCAAACTTGGGTCTCCTATGTCTGAGACCCAAACCACTATGCTAGCCTAATAAAACAGAGGAAAAGAGACAGTGTGGTTATACACACACACACACACACACACACACACACACACACACACACACATATGGACAGGTTGCTTACCTGTAACAGTATTTCTTCAAGTGGTAATCTGCGAATTCACATAAATGGGTTTCGTCTGTGCATGCGCAGCTAGTTTGGAACCTTCTAGAATCACTAGGCAGAAGTTGGATTGCAACTTTTTGGCAGTAGCCCCGCCCACCTCTATAAAGGCCCTTGTATTCCCGCTCTTTCCTCAGTTCCAAGTACGCCGCTTATAAAGCGACAGCAAGATTATCAAGTAGAGCAGGACACGACTGAGGGGAGGTTGGGCGGGATTTGTGTGAATTCGCAGATGACCACTCAAAGAAATACTGTGACAGGTAAGCAACCTGTCCTTCTTCGTGGTCTCTGCAAATCACACAAATGGGTTATTCAGATTAGCAAGCTAAAGTCAATGGAGGAGGGAGTGTCCTGACACAAGCTTGCAGGTGCAAACAAGAACGTTTATTGTAATAAATATCAAGTAATAAAGATGATAAGCATTCACATTCATGAAATTCAAGTGCACCAGGAATTGCAATGTAACCCATCAATCAATACATTCAGTGTTTGAACGGAATGAAGCAATATCCAATCAAGTTATAATAAATTCAAGTTTCAACTGAGAAATAGTGCAATATACTTGTGGTTATTTCAAGTAGATATTGTGTTAACATCAAAAGATAGAAAAACATACTTGTACTCTAATTCAAGTATTCAATGCATCAAATCTTATACAAACACATTCAGAAGTCATTAATGTAGAATCAACTGTATTAAGTGCAATTATTGCAGTCCTGATAACAATACTGCTCGTCCAAAGGAAGCATCCTGTCTGGCTCGTGTATCCAACCTGTAGTGTTTGATAAAAGTCATTGGTTGGGATCAGACAGCTGCTTTACATACATCTTCTAAGGGAATGCCAAACAAGAAAGCAGAGGATGATGCTACCGTCCTAGTGGAGTGCGCACGCACCTGGCCCGACGGAGTGTTGCCTGCCAGTTCGTAACAGATGAATGGTCGATGTCATCCATTTAGATAGTCTCTGGGGAGTGACAGGCAGTCCTTTCTTGTGTTCAGAATAGCACACAAAAAGTCTCTCCGAGTGTCTCGAACCCCAGGTACGCTCCAGATAGAAAGCTAAGGCTTTATGAAAGTCCAGTGTGTGCAGTCTTTGCTCGACCTCAGTGGTCGGGTTAGAGGCCAGAGCGGGTAGCATGATGTCCTGGTTGATGTGGAAGGCAGATACCACCTTTGGCAAAAAGGTGATGTCGGTACGGAGCACCACCTTATCCCTGTGGATTCGGAGATAGGGCTGGTCCATTCATAAGGCACATAGCTCACCAGCCCGGCAAGCTGGTGTCAAGGCTACCAGGAACGCCGTCTTCCACGTCAACAGTCTCATATTGGTAGTAGCCATTGGTTCAAAGGGCTTGGTAGACAGATATGACAGCACAAGATCCAGGCTCCAAGCTGGAGTCAGTACCGAGGATGGTGGATGTAGATTATTAAGTCCCTTAAGAAATCTTTTAACTAAAGGATCAGAGAAAAAGGAGGGTCGGCCCTCAAGCTGGTAATGCGAACAGATGGCGGAACGGTAATACTTGACAGAAGTGAGACATAGTCCCGAATTGGAGAGGGACAAGAGGAATTCAAGTATTGTTGGTACCGTGACACGGGATGGAGAGATCCCTTTGGTTGGCAAAAAGTCCATAAATTTCCTCCACTTGAAGGAACAAGATCTTCTCGTGGATAGTTTCTGGGCCGCCTCGATTATCGTCTGCAGAGATGCAGGGAGAGATATCAAGGTAGGATTTTCCACACTGTCATGGGTAGAGAGTCTAGGTCCAGATGACATACTCTGCCCTCGTGCATGGTCAGGAGGTCCGGATGATATTCCAGGTGACAGTAAGTCTCTCGGGACAGTTGGAGCGGGGCAAACCAAGGTTGTCTCGGCCACCACGGTGTGATCAGAATGGCGTGTGTCCTGTCAATCCTCATCTTGGCAAGTACCTGGTTATAAGTGGAAACGGAGGGAAGGCATAGAATTTCTTTCCTCACCACATGAACTGGAAGGCATTGCCGCGAGAGATCTGTGCTGGCACTCTGAAACAGAACTCTATACAGTGAGTGTTCTCCTCTGTGAAAAACAGATCGATGTCCCTGGTCCCCCACATGGAGAACAGGTGTGCCACCACCTCGGGATGGAGACTCCACTCGTGGCAGGGACTGTTTGTCCTGCTGAGACTGTCAGCCAGCTTGTTCTGTTGTCCCGGAAGATGGATGGATTGGAGCAGGATTCTGTGGTCGATGCACCAATCCCAAATGTGTAGGGTGATGTTGAGAAGGGTCAAGGATTTGGTCCCACCTTGCTTGGTGAGGTAGTACATGACAGTGGTGTTGTCTGTCATGAGCAGCACTACCTTGCCTGAACGCCTTGAGGGCCTTCTCCATGGCGAGCATCTCTAAGGCGTTGATGTGCAGGGTCTTTTCCTCTCTGGACCATAAGCCCTTCACAGTCAGTCCACGGGAGTGGGCTCCCCAACCTTCTATGGATGCATCCGTGGTCAAGGTGACGTCCAGTTGTGGGGGAAGGACATTGTCGGGTTGGAGCCACCATCGAAGAGAAGCTGCGACCTGTGCCGGAATGGTGAGCCAATTTGAGGGGGAGCCCCATGTAGCATCAAACGACGACAGGAACCAAGACTGTACGGGTCTCAGACGCAGTCTTGCCCATGGTGTCACAAAGGTCGTTGAAGCCAAGTGTCCCAGTACTGTCTGGACAAGGTGTGCCTTGACCTTGTATTTGAGGCATGCTCTGATAGAGGTGGCCAGTGCTGTGAATCTGTCTTCTGGAAGGAAGGCCTTTTCTAGTTCAGAGTCCAAGATCGCCCCAATGAACTTGACCCACTTCGAGGGGGTGAGGTTTGACTTTTCCTCGTTGACTTTCAGTCCGAGAGAATGTAACAGTTCCAGAGCGAACTGGATGTTGTCAAGGAGTTTTTCTCAGAACGGTACAGTGAAGAGCCAGTCATCCAGGTACAAGAAGACTGTGATCCCTCTGCAATGTAGATAGGCAGCAACCGGGGCCATGCATTTGGTGAACACCCTTGGTGATGATGACAGTCCGAATGGAAGAACCATGTATTGATAGTAGTAGGCTAGGAATCTCCGGTGGTCCTCTCGGATGCTGATGTGGAAGTAAGCGTCCTTGAGATCGACCGTGGCAAACCAGTGGTCCTTCTGCAGAAGGGGCAAAATAGAAGACAGGGTTGTCATACGAAATGGTATTTAACAAAAGAATTCAATGCTCTCAAGTCTAAAATGGGCCTGAGACCAGAGTCCTTCTTTGAAACAGTAAAGTAACGGGGGGGGGGGGGGGGGGGGGGGGGGGGGGGGAAGCAATATCAAGCCCGGGAGGCAGAGACGGGTTCGATAGCTTCTTTGTCCATCAAAGTGTGCACTTCGTCGAGTAAGGTGTCAGAGGGGTTTGTGATGACAATAGCTCCAGTTGGTGGGAGCTCTTCGAATTCCAGGGCATAGCCCCTGCCAACGATATCAAGCACCCAGGAATCGGTGATGTGGGCCCAGATGTAAAGAAAGGGCCTTAGTCTGTCCCCGAATGGAGAATCATCAAAGTGCGCAGCCTCAGATCATGGCCGTCTCTTTGCAGAGTCAAAAGGCTTTTTGTGAAAGGTGTGTCGGAACTGATGTTGCTGTTGCCAGCAGCCAGAAGATGAGGAGGAATGGGAAGGTGGTTGTCTGCGCGGTTGACTTTGCACTTGTGAAGGGTCTTGTTGGTAAGAGTGTTGATTCGGGGGGTACCATGATCTTTGCTGGTAGAACCCGAAACGACGTCTGGACAGATGCGTTGTGGAGGGCTGCATCCCGTGCTTTCGGGCAGCAGTCTTCATTTTGTATTTAAGGTTCAATTTCTCATCAGTATCTTTGTGAAAAATTCCCGATTGATCAAATGGACGATCTTCAATGGTTGCCTTAGCCTGGGGCGTGAGGTCAGTTGCATGCAACCACACATGATGGCGCAAAGAAACCGAGGCGAGCAGAGTTTTAGCCGCACAATCAGTGAAGTTCCTCACCGAAACAATCTGTTGCGCCCCCACCGCATGGGCTTCTTCCTGCCGAGCAACAGTATAGCGTTTATGCTCCTCAGGAAGTTTGTCCAGGATTGGACCCAGCTTCTCCATTAAATGTTGGATGTATGCGCCCATACAACCAACATAGTTGGCGACTTTAAGTCCCAGGACCGAGGTGGAATAAACTTTTTTTTGCCATCATATCAACCTTCTTCCCCTCCTTGTCTGCTGGGGACGTGGAAGATTTAGGGGTGAAGATATATTGTGTACCCTCAACAATAGTGGAATTTTGCTAGGGGTGATCCATCATCCATGGTGGTGTCGGTTTGGAGATACGGTATAGATTGTCAATGCGCCTTGAAGTGGTAGAGATAGAGGCTGGGACCTCCCAGGATCTCTTGAGTATTTTAGCCAGGGAAGGCATGTATGGAATGGCCGGTCTGGTGACAACTCTGCTTTGGACTCGTCTCTTGAGTTGATCAAAAACTTCCTCTTCAGGCTAGGTAATATTGAGCTCGAGAGCACGTGCCATTCGGAGGACCTGGTAGGGGAGGAAGCTTGGAGGTTTACTATCGGTCGAGCCTGACCAGGAGATAGATCAAAGTCTCCATTGGATTCATCTTCCGGAGTTAAGGAGAGCGAACGATAGGAAGAAAAACTGGACTCAGGTGAAGACGGGGGATGCTGGGACTTTTTCTGCTCATCTCTGGAAGAACGTTGGCGTCTAGTCGAAGACTGACGTTTAGGCGAAGGGGAATGTTGGTGTCTAGTAGAAGTTTGACATGTAGGCGACGGGGAATGATGACATCTAGGCGAGGGAGAATGTTGATGTCTTCCAGGCGATGAAAGGGATGGTGATGTTTCCATACGCTTCCGATGAGTTCGAGAACGGGCACAATGTCAGGAAGGTTGAGGCGATGGAGAAGGAGATTGGGAGTCGGAACGGTGTGGCAGAGGTGGAGATGGAGGAGGTTGCTGTACAGCACGAAGAACTTGATGTCATTGTGCTTCCATCTGGTCCAGGTGCTCAGGCTGGACGTGGAAAAGATAGCTGTTGGAGCGCTCATCAAAGATCAGCTGAGGATATTTGTGAATCCACGGGTCGGACTGATGTCTCTGTTCCGTGTTGGAATGGTGCTGTCTCCGCTCCGTATCCGACTGAGGTAGAGACCATCTCACATCGGACCCAGAACTTCTACGGGCCAGAGATGAAGGAACGGCAGGAGGGAGTGGTGAATGCAGCATTAGAGCCGGAAGTTGCCGCATTTCCGTCTCCGATTCGGAGTCGATACAGACCATCCTTGTCATGGGTTTCGAGACCGACGTGATGGTGGGAGTAGGAAGAGGCACTACAGATGGTGGAGGAGCGGAGTGAGACAACATGGGGGGGGGGTCTTCAGTATCTCCCCAGTTTTTGAACGCCTCCTTGGCGATGTAGATTGTTTCCTTTCAAAGGAATGAAGAGGGGATGCAGAACGGGCTCTTTTCGAAGAAAAGGAGGTCTCCTCGATAGTCTCCAAGTGCTTTCTCTTGGAAGACTTTTCCCCACTCCTTTCTAAGCCCTCTGTACTCATGCTTTCTCCGTGCCTGGAAGATTTTCTGAGAGACCTCTCCCTGGATCTCAAGGGGGATCCGAGGAAGGGATCCGAGGAAGGAATAGACATTCGTCGTGCTGATCCGAAGTTGGAAATTTGGAATTGCACGAGATGCATTGCTTGAAGGAAGACATGGTCATCGTATCCAAAACGCTAGTCGATTTTCAGTTGTGAAATGGTCCAAAATCAATTTTTTAAAACCGTGAAACAGTCCGAATCAAACAACACAGTAGAAGTCGCAATCCAAGAATAGTCAGAAGCCAAAAACGTGGTCAAAAAGCCGTTAGATCAAGAAAAGTAAACTGCTCAGTAGCGAGGTTCCTTCTATTCCTTCCTTGGATTCCTCAGTAGAAGGAATAAGCCCTCTGTACTCACGCTCTCTCCGTGCCTGGAAGATTTTCTGAGAGACCTCTCCCTGGATCTCGAGGGGGATCCGAGGAAGGAATAGAAACGGCCACTGAAGTTTGGCTTTTCCGCTTGCAGGGCCTTCTCCCACATGGCCGCTTTTAACTTCACAATCTTATTATTTAGAGCCTGTGGCATAATTTTCCTGCACATCTTGCAAGTTTTCGGATTGTGAGACTCTCCAAGACAAAAAACACATTTGTCGTGCTGGTCCGAAGTTGGAAATTTGGAATTGCACGAGATGCATTGCTTGAAGGAAGACATGGTCATCATATCCAAAACGCTAGTCGATTTTCAGTCGTGAAACGGTCCAAAATCAATTTTTTAAAACCGTGAAACAGTCCGAATCAAACAACACAGTAGAAGTCGCAATCCAAGAATAGTCAGAAGCCAAAAACGTGGTCAAAAAGCCGTTAGATCAAGAAAAGTAAACTGCCCAGTAGCGAGGTTCCTTGCTAGCTGCAAAAAGCAGCGGACGAAAGGAACTGAGGAACGAGTGGGAACGCGAGGGCCTATATAGAGGTGGGCGGGGCTACTGCCCAAAAGTTGCAATCCAACTTCTGCCTAGTGATTCCAGAAGGTTCCGAACTAGCTGCGCATGCGCAGAAAAAACCCATTTGTGTGATTCGCAGAGACCACGAAGAAATATATATATATAATATATGTATGTACTGTATATGTATTTTCCAGATATATATTTTTTTATTCATCTCATCATCCAATTAAAAAAATGTATTAACTGAAATACAAAAATACAAAGACTGACGGAGTCTATTGCACATCGTTCTCGGAACATGATGGGAACCCGATGAGAACGGAACGGAGTTTATCCAACGGTATGATTCCCATCGCGTTCCCGGTCCGTTCTGTAACTGTCCCTTCCCCGTTCCAAGGCGAGAACTGTTTCAAAGGGTTCTCAGCCAGGAAGAACAGTCTCAAACCGTTCCAGGGGATGTATGTGCGATAATCCTACCGGTCTAATCAGGCCTCAATCAGTCTTCACATTCTGATTGGCCAAAACAACCTCCTCCCCTTCCCTCCTAGAATGTCCACAAACTCCCCAAAGGTCCTCCATTCCGAGTGGGACTTAAGCATGTACATTTTTATGAGTTTTTTTTAAAAAAGCTTTTCTTTGGCCATATGCTACATTTTTCTTGATTGCGTTCCATTTTGCGGTGCCTTGTCCTCCTTTGCGGTGAGGAGGAGGACATCTGTCTGGGCCCCTTGTTCAGATGAGTTTTGGCCATGCCACTGAGGCCCTCCTCTGGGGCTGAGACAGTGTGCCTCGCCCAGGGTGACTACTAAGTGGGGGTTTCCATGGCAGAACAGGCATTCTAGCCCTGCTCTCCAGAGTCCTCCTCCTCGGCGATGAACTCTGGCTGGAAAAATTGAGGAAGGAGGAGCGGCGAGCAGAGACTTTCACAGTCAATACTGAAAAGTGCCAGGTCCCTATCAGGGGACGGTTTTTTTTTTCCTTGCAAAATCCCTTCTTAGAGGAGGAAACCCCCTCTCCCTTCTTCAATGGGGTCGTGGCCGCCATAGTGCTCCCTTGAGGAATCTAGGATTGCAGTTATATAGGATCCAGTGTCGATACAAGGAGGTAATTTTTATTTTTTTAAATATTTTTTTTGTAGATTGAATTGTACCGTATTTACAACAAAATATAAAGAATGCTTGCTGCCTAATCCTCTTGGTAGCATTCTTTCGAATGCAGACATTTGCGGTTGGGATTTATTATTTTTTATTAGGTTTGAACTTGCACAGTAAGGTTGTCTGTGTTTTTTACTTGGCAAGTTTTGTCCAGAAGAGGCTTGCCATTGCCTTCCCCTGAGGCTGGGAGAGTGTGACTTGCCCAAGTTTACCCTGTGGGTTTTTACATGGCTCTAGCAAAAACACTAAGCTGCATTTCCCATGATTCCCTTGCACTGAGCCGGGGCAGTAAACATGGACTCGATTTGCTCACAGGAAGTTGTCAGAGGGAATCAGACCATAGAGTGATGACATCACATCCTGCAGTACTGCAAGCCTTGTCACAGGGGACGGATGAGGAACTGCTTTAGCGCTGGTACCACTACAACAAGTAAATGCTGTGAGATAATCTGAGTTCCCAGAATGTTCCCATAGCGTTCTCAATTGACTAATGCGATAACACCAATTCCCATATCGTTCTGTTCCAGGAACTCTATGGGAACGTTCCAGGGACTAGTGCGATAAACTCCTGACATCTCATTCACCCAAAAATACATATACCACACAGACACTGACTTCCCTCCACCCAAGTCCTGCTGTAACTAAGATCTTTCCAGCATTTCCCCAAATAGTTATAAATAAGTTACAAAACACTTGCCATACCTTTTGTACATACTCTTGTTTTCTCTGTTCTTTTATCCAGATATCTCTTATCCAGATATTTTAGGATTGCATCTCCCATCCTCCTCCCTTATAACAATTTTCTATGTCTTTAAAACAAGTTTTCATCCACTTGGTGTGTAGAGATCAACACAACTGACTAAAAGGGCATCTACACTGCAAAAACAATACCGTTTGACACCACTTTAACTGCCATGGCTCCATCCTCCCAAATCCTGGGATTTGCAGTTTGGTGTAGCACCAGCATTTTCGGACAGAGAAGACTAAGGACCTTACTAAGCTACAAATCCCATCATCCCAGAGACAGAGCTTTAAAATGAGCTGCAGTTTTACAATCAGATTAGACCTAACTGTGCATCTACACTGCGCAAATAATGCATTTTTACACCGCTTTAACTGCCACGGCTCTATCTTATATCCTGAGATTTTGACAGAGAAGACTAAGGACTTTGCAAAACTACAAATCCCAGGATCCTATAAAACAGAGC
>CM034703.1:134155659-134169561 GCA_020142125.1 Phrynosoma platyrhinos | reverse complement strand
AAAATCCTGAGATTTGCAGTTTGGTAAGGCACCAGCCCTCTTGGGCCACAGAAAGCTTGCAAAACTACAGATCCCTGGATCTCATAAAACAAAACTTACAGCACTTAAAAGTGGGGTCAAACTGCATTATTTCTCCAGTGCAATTTAGATCTATAAGTGCATCTGCACTGTACTAATAATGCAGTTTGACACCACTTTAAGTGCCCTGGCTGCATCCTACAGAACCTTGGGATTTGCAGTTTGGGCAGAGGAGGTTTGCAAAACTGAGTGCAAAAAGGAAAAGCTTGCTTTTTAAATGAATGCTGGTTTTATAGGAATTTAGCATCCTAAATGAAAGAAAAAAAAGAGAGAGAGAGAGAGAGAGAGAGAGAAAGAGAAAGAGAGACCTGAGATTTGCATCAGTTTGGCCATGCAACAACATGCAAAAGCCACAAAACAAGGATAACTTGCTTGCACAAAATGCACAAAGTAGATAATGCAAGCTTTGCAAGTTGCACTGGGCTTGCAAAGCTTGCATTTTGGTTGCAACAATAAAAGTGTGGCTATTTTGATATGGTTTCCTTTCTCCTTCCCTCCACAAAACCCATTGATGGGGAAGCTTGGGCAAGTCACACTCTCTCAGCCTCAGGAGAAGGCAAGGGCAACCCCCCCCTGAGCAAATATTGCCACGAAAGCCCCAGAACAGAGTCACCCTAAGTTTGAAGCTATTTGAAAGCACACAACACACACATAGGCCCAAAACACACTGTAGAAATAATACTCCAGTTTGAGACCGCTTTAACTGCCCTGTCTCAGTGCTAGGGATTCCTGGGAATTGTAGTTTATTGTACCACCAGAGCTATCTCTCTGACAGAAGTTAAATGAAATTGAAAAAAATCTGTTTTATTTCAATTTCATTTAACTGTCTGTTTATTGTATAATAACAATATTATAACAAAATATATATTATAAAAGGGGGGGAAACCTCTTGACAGCCAACATGGGAGTAGTGGTTTGAGTGTTGCACTAGAAACCCTGTGAGACCTGAATTCAAATCCTCCTCAGCCATGGAAACCTTGGCTATGGACTGCAGAAATAATCCAGTCTGACCCCACTTTTAACTGCCATGGCTCACTGCTAGGGAATTCTGGGATTTGTAGTTCTGTGAGACATTTAGCCTTCTCTGTCAAGAGAGAGCTCTGGTGCCCCAACAAAACTACACTTCCCAGAATCCCACAACAAGCATGGACCACCCCCACCCAACCTACATATTCCCATCTGGGAGATACAGTTCTCCCATGCTGTACCACACAGGGCAGTTGCAGAGGTATCAAAAGTGGATTAGTCCTGCAAACCACACGAGGGCCCGCCTGCCTCAAAACCAAAGGCACTTACTGAGGTAGTCTGTCTGTCTTCCTTCCTTCCTTCCTTCCTTCTGAGGCTCCAGGACCAAGCCAGGCGGCAAAAAAGAGAGCAGAGCCTGTGCACAGAGAGCCTGGCTGGGCGCCTCCTGACCCCTCCCCTCCCCTCCCTTCCCCGAAGGGAGCCAAGGCAGAGGCGGGGCTCAAAGTGACCGAGGGCCTGCCTGCCCGCCCGCCTCAAGCTGAGGCAGTCTTTCTTCCTACACTTACAGCGCTCTAGAAATAAACTTTAATAATAATAATCTTTCTTCCTTCCTTCCCTGAAGCGCTGGGAACAAGCCAGGTTGCCAAAATAATAATAATAATAATAATAATAATAATAATAATAATAATAAACAAACAGGCAAGTTGCGGGCCGGATAAAAGGCCTCCGGGGGCTGGACCTGGCCCGTGGGCCGTAGTTTGAGGACCCCTGTTCTATAGTATCTCTTCTCGATATGTCTCCAATGTAATGTTTTCATTAACACTTTCTCTAAGGCTTTTTCTCCAAATAGTAGTCCTCCCTTAAAGAAAGTAAATGCTAAATTGTTTCTTGATTTTTGATCAGCTTCCTAATGGGGTAGCCACAAGGAATATTTAGCAATGGACATAGCTGTTATACTTCATGCTGCAAACGCTGCAGAATTATGTCTACCATCTGCTAATACTTCCTATTCTTTTTATTGCTTTACACACAAATGTTATACTCAAATCAGTCGTATTCTGTTTCTTGTGTCCACAATACTGCTGCTCTTGAAAACATTCATGCAGCAACTGAAGCTTTTATAGCCGTGGCTGCTGTCTCATGGGCTTTTTGAAGCACTGAATCAGCCCATCTTTCATCCACCTCTTTCAATGTTGTGACACCTCCATGAGGAGTTATTGCTCCCGAAATTAAAGCTGCTATTGGTCCATCAATCAGCAGGGCTTTTTAGCAATTCCATATTCCCATTCTCAAAAGAATAGTTTTTGAATATTTTATTGTATGTAGCGATGTTTTCCATTCTGTCTCTATTAATTCTTTAAACATTATCTGGCATTGGTATTACTTCACCTTGAGACACCTGTTTCTGCAAGACAGATGCTGTTTTCCTACCTTGTCCATTTTGTTCATCTAAATGTCTGTGTCCTTCATTTTTATGTAATCCTAATGTTTACAATACTATTTTAAGTAAATTTCTAAATTTCTCTGTGTCGAAAAGCCTGTTTTTATGTCATTTTTATCCTCTGTCTCAGAAGAACTGTGTTTTTCAATGTCCTGTTCTGGTAACATCATTTTCTTAATTTTCATCACAGATTCCAAAACACCCTCATCTATGTGTCTAGTTTTCATTACACATTTTCGTGGCCTAAATGTCGTCCACGTCCTCATGGCTTTCCCTTTCTTGTTGTATGCTTCTTTCTCTATTTTTTTTACTGTTGCATTAGCCTTCTGTGTCAAGTTGTGAATTGTTGTTTGTTTGTGTTATTATTTAGAGCACTTGAGGGTATGTTTGTACCATCTGTAGTACCAACTTGTTGTTTAGAACTGTTCAATATTAAATTTTAAATATTTAAATTAAATTTGTTAATTCTGTTGTGACTGTTTCTCTCAGTATCTGTGTAAATGTTGAATTTAGTGTCTGTGATCTCACTTGTTGAATGGGCTCACACCCTACTTCAGAGGTAGGCAACCTTTCCCCTTTAAGGGCCGAGGGACTTCAGCTCCCAGAAGCCTCAGCCATGTTGGCCAATAGCTCCTGGGATTCTGGGAGCTGAAGTCCCTCGGCCCTTAAAGGGGAAAGGTTGCCTACCCCTGCCCTACTTCATCATAAAGAGGTGAGCATGAACATACTAATGTCTACCAATTGTGTTAGTGCTAGGGAATCATGGGAATTGTTTTTTTTTTTTTCTGAGACATTGAGCCTTCTCTGTCAGAGAGCTCTGGTGCCACAATAAAATACAGTTCCCATTATTCCCTAACCCTAACCCTAACCCTTAAAGTGGACTCAATTTGCACTATTTCTAGCAGTTTGCAAAGGCCCTAAGATTTGAAAGAGCAGCTATGAAGGAACTAGACAAGATCCTGAAGTGTAAAGATACATCATAAAGTCAAGTCAGGATCATCCATGTCATTTTATTTCCCATTTCTACGTATGGCTGTGAAAACTGGACAGTAAAAAAAGCTGACAGAAAGAAAACCAAATCATTTGAGATGCGATGCTGGAAAACAGTTCTATGGATATTGTGGAATGTTAAAAAAGACAAATAAATTGATCCTAAAGCAAATTAAGCCTGAACTCTTCCTAGAAGCCAACAGCCTTTACAGACTGCCAAAAATAATGCAGCTTGAGGCCACTTTAACTGTTCTGGCTCAGTGTTAGGGAATCATGGGAATAATGCAGCTTGAGGCCACTTTAACTGTTCTGGGACATTGAGCATTCTCTGTCAGAGAGCTCTGGTGCCACAATAAACTACAGTTCCCATGATTCCCTAGCACTGAGCCAGAACAGTTAAAGCTGCATTATTTCTCGCAGTTTATAAAGGCTCCAAGTTGACTTAACTGAGACTGTTGTATTTTGGCCATAACATGAGAAGTCATAACTCACTAAAAAAGACAATAATGCTTCCCCCTAATAAAAGAGAAAGACCACATTCTAGATGGATAGACTCGGGCCTCAAACAGATGGGCCAAAAGGGCCGCTGTCAGGCTGTGTTGGGGTGTGGCTTTACATGATGCACACCCTGAATGCTGCTGGAAGCCTCACTGAGCCCCCCACCCCACAACCTGGAATAGCCAGGCCAAAAGGAAGAGAAGAAATCCTCCTTTTTGGCAGCCCAGATTGGGTGTGTGTGGTTGCTTGAGTCCTGGCGTGAACAGCGGCGGCACAGACCTTTTGGGCCATCTCTTTGAGGCCTCAGTCAAGGAAGCCACGACCCTGAGTCCATGAGACCTGAGCAGGACTGTTGATGACAGAGTGACTTGGGGGTCTCTCATTCTTGGGGTCACCACAGGTCCAAGTGAATTTGACAAGAGTTAAACAACATTTTGGATTTTAGAAACAAAACTTAGGAAGGCATCAATAGAACCAATGGTGAGGAATCCACAACTGCATGAATAGTCATGAACATACCTCTTCAGCATCAGACACTGCAAAAACCACTTTTTCAAGTGTTTCCCCATGAACTTCTAAAAATCGCCTCACTGTTCCTGTTTTGGGGGGGGGAAGAAATATATACAATAAGTTAAGGTGGAACAGGCATTTAAGTCTATAACAACAGAATTGAAATATAAGCATTTCTTCCTTTATGTACTCCCCATCTGAGAGCCTTCCCCAAGCAAAGGTGTCATCTACAAGTGTGCAATGTGGAAGCCCCAAGCCATCTTTGTTTCTTCCAGTGAAATATTTGTCACAGCTTCCCAGTCCCCATACCCTATTATGACTAATCCTAAGACTTTCTTACTGAAATAATTGCACATTCTTCCCTTGTCTGCTTCATCATTAACTTTAAAGTTATGAAAGGGGGGCTGCAGATGGGTGGCTCTAGGCCATGCCAGGAAGTGGAGGATCAGGGACGCGGCTACTGCATGTTGCGGCCCTGATCCTCTCTTTTACTGCCCCGAAAAGAGTGGCAAAATGTCCTCCTTTCGGGGCGGCATTAGGATGCTGCACTGGGAGGATGTGCTAACGCCATGCCAAATGGCACGCAACATCAGGACGTCGTCGGGCTGGGGCGGCCAGCGTGCAGCTGCTTCTCCCAATCTCTGCCTCCAGGCCGGCCCTTTGGGTTGGACTGCAGAGGCCCTAAGTCATCTGTGGTAACTGATTTTGTTTTCTTAATGCTGAACAGTAAAATTGCCTTTGTACTTTCTTCCTTTACTTTTTTCAGTAATCATTCCAGGTCTTTACTATATGCTGTCACCCCCATATCCTATGTTTATAATGAATACAAATCAAGTCTGCTTGGAGTCTGAAATGGTGTACAGTAATTTTAACACCTGCTGGTCAGTTCTGACAATGAATGTCACTGGACTGGATCTATAATTTCTTAATGTTTTCTGAGGGATGAAGCAGATGGCTGCTCTGGCTCGTTTTCTTTGTGGCTTCGGGCCATCTTTGGCAGCTTCCGGCCAGTATGGGACGTGTGTCATGTAAACACAATGCCCCCAAAGTGGCCAGAAGCCACTTCTTTTGGGCAATGCATTTCAGGCCTGTGTTTTAATTACCAAAGCCTTAATTTTTGAATTTGGTATCCTGCTGGATTTGAAATCTGCATATGATATTTTTGGTAAAGAAGTTAAACAGAAAGGGTGATAAGATGTAGACTTGCTTGGCTGCCTTCCCAATTGGAAACCATTCTGTTTCTTTATATTCTGTCTTTTCACCTCCTGAGTACAGTTTACAGATCAGAACAATCAGATGTTGTGGCATGATATGTGGTTTATATTAGTAACAATAATGACTCTTTCAATGGTACTTACGCAGTGCTATGTGTGTGGCATCCACTAAAGGATAACCTCGTTTCACAGTGTTTATCACACAGAATCCAACTGAAGCCATTGCTTGCTCCCTAAAGTCAGAAATGTAAAGTACATCATCAGCAAGTCATGAGCATGATGATGCTACTTGAAGGCAAAGCTGGTATAAAATCTCAGAGTAAAAACAAACATGTTCCTCCTCACTCTGGAGGAAAACCTTCCCAACAAACTGTCCCACCATATATACTCATCTATAAGTCGAAATATGTATGCCCAAAAATTGACTCCAAAATTCTAGGTTGATATTTATGGTAATGTGATAGCAGCTCTTTCAGATTTCAACTGGGAGAACAGAGGGACTGTTGAAGCAGAAAGAGCTTCACCTCTGTCTCCCTCGTCTCAGGAGTGAAGACTGGCTCAAGCAGAAAGCCTCATGGGTAACTGTCTGCTGCTTCAACAGTCCCTCTTGCCATGCGCGCACACTAAAGGAGCCTCCAAATATTACCCTCAACTTATCCATGGATCATGGCAAAATCCATAATTTTGGTCCCCAAGCCTGCCCTTGACCTATAGTCAAGTATATACGGTATTTATCTAGTTGTACTTTTACATGCTTTCCAACTGCTAGGTTGGCAGAAACTGGGACTAGTGACCAGAGATCCCTCCATCACATGGCAATAGGGCCTCAACCTAGAATTTTGGGATCAATTTTTGGGCATACATATTTCGACTTATAGATGAGTATATATGGTAGGTATACCACTTTGGTGGGAAGGTAGCAGCGTTCCATGCAGCCATGCTGACCACATGACTACTGGAGTCGTCTTTGGACAATGCTGGCTCCCTTGGCTTGGTAATGGAGATGAGCACTGCCCCATACAGTTGGACATGACTTGACAATCATGTCAAAGGGGAAAACCTTTACATTTTACACAGAAAATACCTCCTAAAATGCAGTAGCTATACATCCTCATATTTTACATATAAATGTGTGTGTGGATGACAGCAACTGCATGCACACAGAAGAATGAGAAAACAAGTATATACACACATACACCCCTAAACCATTTCTCTTTAGAAGCAGTCCTCATTCTTACTTTGCAAGTTGAAGGATGTTGCGGTAACAGCTGTACAAAGAGCTCTCTGCTGCAGTCCGGTATCGACTTTTGTATTTGGGTCCCACCGTGTGAATGATGAAACGAGCAGCAAGATTATATCCTTTTGTCAGTTTTGCCTCCCCAGTCCTACAGCCTTGAAGATACCAACCATATGGTAAGAGACTCAGTATTGAAACAAATTAAGTATGAACATGTAAAGTTTAGATTACTCTTTGCTTTGGGGCATAAACAAGAGATCCTCCATTATATTCCTATAAAAGATTAAGAACCAATTTGCATAACATTTTTAGCTGAATGGAAAAGAGCACATCTGTTTCAAGAATGACCAACTAGAAATACAACTTCCTAATCTGGATCTTTCCAAATGTATTGACTGTAATTTCCATGCTGACAAAACAATTAACAACAAATATGGATGGCACCAGGATGGGGATGCTGGTTTAGTATTATAAGAATAATCCTGTGTTGAGCGTGGGGTCACATACTATGTCCTCCTCCTTTGGAAGGAGGGACAAGAATACTTTTGCTTCCAATTTTGACTCACTGTGGTTTACATTAGAATTCAAATCCAGACAAACTGTGATCTCAGCTTTGCTTAAAACAAACCAATATCACAAACCAGGGAAGCAAATAACACAGCCCTATATATGTTTCTAATAATAACAACAATAATTTTTATTTGATACCCCGCCCCTCTGAAACCAATCGAGGCGGCTTACAGATAATAAAATTACAACATATAAAATACACACCCCATACCCGTTCCTATAAAAAGATATTAAATCAAACGATCAATTAGAAACATTGTATTAATAAAAGCATTATAAAACAAAAAATATGGCAAAGAGTAACGGTGAAAATTCCTATAGGGAGAACTATGGAGGTATCTTAAGGATTTCCCAAGGCCAGGAAAGGCCTGCCGGAAGAGATCCGTCTTGACAGCCTTTTTAAAGCTGTTCAGAGTCGTAATCAGATGGATGTCATCTGGCAGGCCGTTCTATAATCTGGGGGCTACAGCTGAAAATGCCCTCTGGGTGGTTGCCAAGAGCCTAGATTTCAATGGCTGGAGCAAATTCCTCCAGAGGACCAGAGCGCGCGGGGAGGATTGTATGGGAGAAGGCAGTCCCGGGGATAGTTTGGACGCAAGCTATTTAGGGCTTTAAAGGTGACAACCAACACCTTATACTGGGCTCAAAAATTAATGGGCAGCCAGGGGAGGGACCTTAAAACTGGAGTTATATGGTCCCTCCTAGATGTACCAGAAACAACTTTGGCTGCCATATTTTGTACCAGCTGGAGTTTCCGGACCAAGCATGAGGGTAGCCCCATGTAGAGCGCATTACAGAAATCTAAATGAGAGGTTATCAGTGTGTGCACAACAGTCTAAAGATCCCTTACTACCAGAAAAGGGCACAGCTGGCGTATCAGCCGAAGCTGATAACAGGCCCTCCTGACTGTCACATTTACCTGATTCGTCATCAGGAGCAACGAGTGAAGGAGCACCCCCAGACTGCGAACACAGACCTTTACGGAGAGTGTGACCCCATCCAAGACTGGAGGTTGCAACCCAATTCTTGGTTTCGGGCAGGTACCGTGAGCACCTCCGTTTTCTCTGGATTCAGCCTCAATCTATTTTTCCTCATCTAGCCCATTATCGTCTGAAGATATTCATTGAGGCCGACGATCGAGACATGGGGAAAATGAAATAATCTCACCCAGCGGCTTCATATAGATGTTAAATAACATCGGGGACAGAATGGTGCCTTGAGGGACGGCACAAGTAAGCTCCTTCTTGCTGGAGCAACTGTCCCCGAGCAGCACCCTCTGGGACCTGTCCGAGAGGGAGGAACAAAACCACCGCAATGCAGTGCCTCCAATTCCCAACCCCCTCATGTGGTCCAAAAGGATGCTGTGATCTATCGTATCAAAAGCCGCTGAGGTCTAAAAGCACCGACAGGGTCACACTACCTGTCGATGCTCTGACGCAGACCGTCGGTCAATGCAACCATGGCAGTCTCAACCCAAAGCCTGTCCTAAAGCCAGTTTGAAATGGGTCTAGATAATCGGTATCATTCAAGACTACCAGGAGTTGAAGAGCAACTGCCCTCTCAATAACGTTGCTCAAGAATGGTAATAATGAGACTGACCTATAGTTGTTCATATCCAGAGGGTCTAGGGAAGATTTTTTTTCAGAAGTGGCCTAACAGCCGCTTCCTTCAAGCAAGGTGGAACATATCCTTCCCTGAGGGATGCATTGATGATGCCCATAAGGAACAACCTCAATGCACCCCCCCCGGACGGCCAGCCATGATGGGCAAGGGTCGAGAGGGCAAGTTGTTTTCCTCACTCTATCAAGGAGCTTGTCCACGTCATCGGTATTCACAGATTGAAACTGATCCAGAATAATTTCATTAACGGAGCCGCTGGATACCTCATCTATTTTTTCTGTTGAAATACTGGTGTCTAAGTCAGCTCTTATCTGAGAGATTTTATCTGCAAAGAAGCTATTAAATGTGTCATAGCAGGCAGTTGTCAGATTGAGTAAATGATTTGATGCAGGGAGTACCTGCGTCAGCTCCCTCACCACCCTAAACAGCTCTGCTGGATGGGACTCTGCAGATGCAATACGTGCAGAGGAGAAAGATCTCTGCGCTGCACGTATTGCCTCCCAATAGGACTGAAGAAAGTTCCTATGGCGAGTCTGGATTGTAACTTCCAGCACTCCTTGCCACTGGCATTGCTGGCACAGGCTGACAGACTATTCCAGAACGATTGGAAGACTGCAAGACTTCTAAGCTGTCATAAAGCATTAAGCATTTTTCACCAAAAACCAGAGGAACTATAGTCATATGCCAAGGAAATAGTGAAGAAAGAATACAGAAAGACACAAACAGTAGCTAAAAAGAAAAAGAAACAAAGGATAACAAATGAAACACTCCAAGCAGTTAAGAAAAGTAGAAAAACAAAAGGGAGACTGGAACATAACCAGAACCATGAATGCAACTGTTCAACTATTAGTCCGCAAGAATAAAGAAAATTACCGGTGATCAAAATGGTGAAGGGTCTGGAAACCATGCCTTATGAGAGACCTAGGGAGCTGGGTATGTTTAGCCTGGAGAACAGAAGGTTAAGAGGAGATATGATAGCCCTGTATTAGAAGGGGTGTCATATTGAGGATGGGGCAAGTTTGTTTTCTGCTGCTCCAGAGAATAGGAACTAGAGCAATGGATGCAAGCTACAGGAAAAAAAAAAAAAAAAAGATTCTGCCTAAACATTACAAAGAACATCCTGATGGTAAGAGCTGTTTGACAGTGGAACACACTCCCTTCAGAGAGTGGTGGTTTCCCTTCTTTGGAGGTTTTTAAGAGAGGCTGGATGGCCATCTGTTGGGGTGCTTTGATTGTAAGTTACTGCATGGCAGGGGGTTGGACTGGATGGCCCTTGTGGTCTCTTCGAACTCTTGTCCCAAAGTCCACAAGTAAGCTATGCAGCCATTTGATTTCATCACATGCTGTCATTGCTGAAATACATTCAGCACCATTAGAAGAATCTGTAATTGTGGATTGCTTCTTACTCGTCCAACTTACAGCTCCTCCACCATAGGTTTCCGCTGGTTGATTTTCTGTCTGCCAGATCTGCAGTGCAATCTGCATCCATGTAGGCGATCAGTTTTGGCTGATTACAGGCTGACAGTATCAGTCTGTGATTTGCAGTTCCTTTTAAATATCTGGCAACTCTCTTTACCGTGATGAAATCTTTTTCAGTAGGAGAGCTGACCATTCTGCATAGGATACCAACAGCATTAGCAATGTCAGGTCTGGTGAAATTGGCTATGTATAGGAGTTTTCCAACTGCAGTCCTTTTTCAAAGGTTCAGGTTTCTTAATGTCCTTTAAGAATCCTACTTCCATTGGAGTTGGCATTGCATTTGTATCTTTCAAATCCATTACCTTTTGCTTTTGATTAAGAATTAAGGAAGAAACTTCCAACATTACTTCTTTGTATTTGTACTCCAAGATAGTGTGAGATGTCTCCTAAACTCTTGATATCAATCTCTTTCTTGAGATTTTGGATTATCTTTTCACTATCTGCTTTGTCCTCATTGCACAGGATCAGATCATCAAAATAACTTGTGATGTAAGTTCATTTATTATTTTTGAATCTCTTGTACACACATTTGGAGTGAACCCTTCTTTGATAAGAAGCTGGTTCAGTCTCTCACTCCATGCTCTGGTGACCATAAATGCTCTTTTGTAATTTACATAGAAGATGTTCCTTTGCAGGTACTTGGAATCTGGAGGTAGTCCCATATAGTGTTAATCAGACAGATCACAACAGAGAAAATCTGTCCAGATGTCCAAATGTTGAACATTCATTTTCTTATAAGCTGCAACAGCTAGAGAGTTCTGACAGTTGTGTGTGGCTACTCCAGCATTGTAGTCCTCACTATACTTTTAAGTATAGCCTTTAGCCACAAGTCTTGCTTTGTATCTCTGAATCTCCCCTTCTGCATCTAACTTTGTGGTAAAGACCCATCTACAGCTAATTGCTTTTTTTCCTTCTCACAATTCTGATAAAGTCCATGTCTTATTTTTATATAACAATTACATCTCCTCACTAGCAGCTTGCACCCACTTCTCAGAATCTGTTCTTGGCAGTCCCTTGATCTTCTTCCAATCAGAAGGTTTTGGAATTAATTCCTCTGTGGCTTGATAAGAGAATCTGTCAGGTGGCACACCAGAAGGTATTCTGACCTTCTGACCTGGACTTGGATACCTGTCTCTGCTTCTTGCGTGCCGTCCAGTTCCTCATCATTAGGCTGGTCCACTGCATGTGTAGCTCCTTCTGGATGAAAGGCCTCTTAATGATGAAATAACTCCACTTGCTCTGGTTGCTGGTGGGAGTCTTCTTCTACTGCAAATAAATCTGAATAGACATCCTGATTTGGATTAGAGTTGGGCTGTGGTCTTTCATCAATATAAACAGTACTTGTTAACTTTGTTGGGTGTCCATCTGGATTTAGAATTTAGAATTCTATTACCATTTCTAGCATAACCGTCAAAAATTCCCTCTTCACTTCTGTAGTCAAGTTTGCCTCTCTTCTGCTTGGGAATATAGTGAAAAAACATAGACTTTGTTTGACCAGAGGGGGCAAGGGACTTTCAAACATGGTAGAAATGTCTTCCACTCTTAAGAGGACTTTGGGGAACACTCTGTGAGTCAAAATGGAGCAAAGATGGCCCTGGGGATTGCATGTGGCCAATAGGCTGCACTTTGTCAACCCCTAGTTTTACATTTTGCTTCAGCATGTTCTATTTTAAACTCTGAAAATTTAACAGTGATAAAATTTTCTTTTCTAAAAAAGAGATGAAAATGGATCTCTTATAAAAAATTAATTAGATACATAGATCTATTATGGTGATCAGACAATGCAGGGACGTAATTCAGTCTCTACTAGGTAGTCCTTATAGAGAAATTTCTGTGCTAATTAACGTAGCCAGCAAAACCATTTAGAATAAGAGAACCAGAAAAACTCTGCTACTGCCTAATTATAACTGCACCTATTCTGGCTTCCACAGAATTTGCAGTATATGTAAACCCAGAAAGCAATTTAAAAGATGGTAGCTGATGAGATAAAAAGCAGGAACCACTGTCATACTCATTTTTCCACCATTCTGACATGTGTTAAGTATGAGTGTTTACATATACAAAATGTATGCCTCTATTTGAATACTACTGCAGAATTCCTCCTAAGGTGTATTTCATCATTTCACTCTAATAATTTGTGCACAAAATAACAATCAGATTTATGCCAGCTGTTATTTAATGACATGAAATTATAATATTATAAAACTTTTCATCTAGGTGAATTGAAGAACCTGGTAACTGAATTCCTTGACTCCCAAATCACATAATTAAATACCAGAATGGTGCCTAAATGCTCTAGCCACCAGATCAAGTGCAGGTAAAATTTGGTGACAAGCATTTTGAAACATGGCATCTAGAAACCATGTTTCAGACAATGGTAGTTTATTAAAAATTGCCCTGCTTGTTTTATATATATTGTTGTTGTGTGCCTTCACGTCATTTCCAACTTATGGCGACCCTAAGGCAAAACTATCATGGGGTTTTCTTAGCAAGATTTGTTCAGATGAGGTATGCCATTGGCTACTAAATACATCTACTGCATTGGTTCATAAATCGGGACAGAAATTCTTTATGGGATTTCACAACAGAAAGAGTGGTGAAACTGTGTGCCAGAAGTCACATATGGCTGTTCAGTAGTTCAACTGCAGCTCTTCAATTTACAAAGGTTTTTGGGCCCTCGTGCACCTTTCCTCAAGTGAAAACGGTCAGGGCAATGGGAGGTAATTAAACTCCACTGACAGCAAAGGGAGAATCTGGCATGCAATCAGAAGAAGTGACTCAAGAGCAGCGGTTTTCAACCTGTGGGTCGCGACCCCGGCAGGGGTTGAACGACCAAAACACTGGGGTTGCTCAAAGCTCCCCCCCACTCCTTTCCCATCGGCCCCCAAAAGCAGCTCCAGGGAAGTGGGAGGGAAGGAGGGAAAGAAAGAGGGAGGAGAGAAGAGAAGACAAGAGACGAGAAGAGAAGAGGGCACCTCTGCTCTCCAGTTGGCCTCCGTCTATCCCTGCCTTCAGATCCTTCTGGCCGCCATCCCCAGGACACGCAACTCCAACACAAGACAGTCACTAGGCTGCCCCAACACACTCTTCCCCCCCCAAAGGCCCCAGCAATTGGGGATCCCCCCAGATAGGGCCTGGGTCTTGCTCTCCATGCTCCCCTCTTTCCTTCCTTCCTTCCTTTTCCCTCTGATCTTGGATGGCTCGAAGGAACACCTGGGCTTTGGGCATTTCCTGCCTTCTTGTGTGATTTTGAGGCCTTTCCAACTTATGGCAACCCCATTATGTTATGTTTGCTTGTT
>CM034703.1:134124699-134150897 GCA_020142125.1 Phrynosoma platyrhinos | reverse complement strand
CTTCCTTCCTTCCTTCCTTCCCTCCTCTCTCCCTGGGAGACCCCTCACTCTATCTGTCAAATCACACTCTCTCAGCCTCCTCAGGGAAGGTCCTGGCGTCAGACCCCTTTGAAAAAGGAGCCTTGCTAAGAAGGCTCCGTTCCTGGCAGTGTATTCCCGCCAAGTGCCGCGAGCGCTGCTTCCACTTCACTTTCTTGAAGTGGTTCTCCCTTAAACGAATCTGCCATCCTTTCATTTCTCTTACATCTTATGTTCAGTGGTGCCATCAGCTTTTTATTGGCACCTGGTCATGTGACGCATAGCCACCCATCCTTTAAATTTCCCTTTGGTTTCTTGGATCTTGTGGAAGATGATTCTTCTTCTTCCCTTTTTGTTATCTTTTATTTCTCTGTATTGATGTATCATAGCAGTTCTCCTTGTCCTTGCACACAAGTCGCTGAACAGCTGCATTTAGCGTCCTATTATTGTCCTTTTTTAGTTTTGCTTCTTGAAGAGTTTCATCCATCATCTGCTGAAGCTTCTCTGAGGCCTTTATAATATTGCCTTTATCATGGCTCCCTGACAATGGCTCCAGTTTTCTTTTGGCTCCTGGTCAGTTAGGCTTAATAGTCCAAATCAGGGTAGGGTTTTTTAAACATTACCTTGATAATCCACTGGGATGTTCTTGGACCGCCTGAAGGGGTTAGGCATCGGGGGCACTGCTTTGCAGTGGTTCCGGTCCTTCCTCTCGGGCAGGTCCCAGAGGGTGCTGCTCTGGGATAGTAGTTCCAGTAAGAGGGAGCACACTTGTGGGGTCCCTCAGGGGGCTATTTTGTCCCCGATGTCATTTAACATCTATATGAAGCCGCTGGGTGAGATTATACGGAGTTATGGTGCTGGATGTTATCAGTACGCTGATGACACCCAAGTCTATTTCTCCGTTCGTCGGCTTCGAATTCCACTGGCATCTCTTCTCTCACTGAATGTCTTCGGGCGGTAATGGGCTGGATGAGGAAAAACAGATTGAAACTGAATCCAGACAAGACGGAGGTGCTCACGGTAGCGGCCCCGAAACCAAGAATTGGGTTGCAACCTCCAGTCCTGGATGGGGTTACACTCTCCTCCAGTGACTGTGTTCGCAGTTTGGGGGTAACTCCTTGATTCGTCGCTCCTGATGACGAATCAGGTAAATGCGACGGTCAGGAGTGCCTGTTATCAGCTTCGGCTGATACGCCAGCTGCACCCTTTTCTGGAAGTAAGGGATCTTGAGACTGTTGTGCACGCGCTGGTAACCTCACACCTGGATTTCTGTAATGCGCTCTACATGGGGCTACCCTTGTGCTTGGTTCGGAAACTACAGTTGGTTCAAAACATGGCTTTTGTCGGGAACATCCAGGAGGAACCACATCACTCTGGTTTTGAGGTCCCTCCACTGGCTGCCTATAGGTTTCCGAGCCCAGTACAAGGTGTTGGTTATCACCTTTAAGGCCCTAAATGGCTTGGGTCTAAGCTATCTCAGAGGCCGCCTCTTCCCATACAATCCTCCCCGCGCTCTCTGGTCCTCTGGGAGGAATCTGCTGCAGCCTCAAAAATCTAGGCTTGCGGCGACCTCCCAGAGAGCTTTCTCTATTGTTGCCCCCAGGCTCTGGAACGGCCTGCTGGACGAGATCCGTCAATTAACATCTTTGGACAGCTTTAAAAAGGCTGTCAAGACGGATCTCTTTCGGCAGGCCTTTCCAGACTAAATTACCCAGCCTTGAGACCTCGGGTCCTCCCCCTTCTTAGGAATGTTTTATAGTCCCCGTTCAGAATTTGAAGTTGCAGGGGTCTGTCGGTTCGTATTTGTATTTTTTATTTTTTATTTCTTATTGTTTTAATTGTAAATTGTTTTAATTGTGATGTGATTTAATAACTTTTTAAGGGGGGGGAGGAGGGAATTATACTATTTTAAGCTGTATGTATTTTATTGTTGTACACCGCCCTGATTGGCTCGCCGCCGGGCGGTATATAAATAAATTTATTATTATTATTATTATTATTATTATTATTATTCAGTTTAGCCTGTATTTTGACAGGATGGTTGGTTTAGTGTTCATCTTTAGCTTTACTCTCATTTTCCCTATTAACCGTTCATGATCTGTGCCCCACTCCACTCCTAGTCTTGTTTTTGCAGAGAGCTTCTCCATCTTCTGCTTGCAGTTATGAAATTCTGTATTGGCCATCAGGGGATGTCTGTGTATGCCTTTTTGGTTACACAAGGAATGTGCTTGTAATCAACAAACTTTTTCATTGAGATGCATATGCTCTCCTTCTCATGCACACATTGTTTGTCCAGAGCAAACTGTGAGATAGGTCAGTCTGATGGAGAAATTAGAAAGCTAGGTTTTATTGTGGAACCAACTTGAGTTATGTAAGCTGCACAGCTATACAATTAGCCCTTCACATTTGTGTCTTTGACTTTTGTGGATTAGATCTCTAAGTCCTCTAGCACAATTATGCCAGTTGACCATAGAGTTGTATTGGAGAAATCTAGATGTTCCTACAGAAAACACTTCTCTAGCATGATTCTGTGATTAACTTCTGGCAGATGTAGACCACTGGTGGACCTGGAGATTCCTAGAGATGTGTTCTCTTAGGTTAAAAAAAAAGTTTATTTTTCGTTTGCGGGTTTTCTACACTTATGGGGGTCCTTCACTGCTAAACCCAGTGAATGTGGAGGGACCACTGTATTCTGGATTTCTAGGAAGAGAAATTTTATGGCATCAGTTGAATAAAATGTATGAAACTGTAGAAATATCATAAGGTACCAATAGCATAGTCAGCACTGTATGCAAGTAATAAAGCAGTAACACCAGTTGAGGGCCATTTTTACCTAATATTGTTACAAGTCTTACATTTTCTCTTGTTCTCTTCAGAGTCCATCCTATACAGACCTGGAAAGCCTTCCATGGGTCTCACAAAGCAATACCTGCGCTATTCTGGCACTGCTCTTTTTGGAGTGGTTGCCAGCCAGAAGGGCAACATTGTCTTTGTGACTCTGCAAGGTGAGAGGGGCCGTTATGTTGCAGTGCCAGCCTGTGAACATGTCTTCATTTGGGATACACGGAAAGCAGAGAAGGTGAGCATTTTAGCTTTTTGGAATAATACCTATCCATCAGTGTTTCTTGTGTGTACGATATATTGGCACTGTGGGCCTGTACAGACTGCCAGAGACCACTTTAACTATCCTGGCTTAATGTTAGGGAATCATGGGAACTGTAGTTTATTGTGGCACCAAAGCTCTCTGACAGAGAAGGCTCAGTGTCTCAGAAAAAGCTACAATGCCCATGGTTCTCTAGCATTCAGCCAGGACAGTTAAAGTGGCCTCAAGCTGGATTGTTTCTGGCAGTCTGTTCAGGCCCTTCTGTTGTTTTTCAATAATTACTTAATTCTTAATTATACTTAATCATATGTAATTATTGAATTCACTTGTAGATTTTGGAAAACATTAATTCTGAATGGATTTTGCTCCACAGCCCCAGGAAAGCCTGTGTGGAGTTTAACTGTTGTTGTTGTAGTTGTTAACTGGCCTCGAGTCAGCCCTTGACTCATGGTTTCCCTGAGGATGAGACATCTCAAGACTCTCTGGCCTCTGCTCCGGTCCTGTAAATTCAGGGCCATGTTCTCCCAGATTGAATCCCTCCATCTTTCTACTACTTTCCACCTTCCCCAGAATTATTGTCTTCTCTTGTGAGTCGTACCTTCTCATGATGTGCCCAAATATGACAGCCTCAGTTTCGTCATCTTGACTTCCAGGGAGAGTTCACGCTTAATCTGTTTGAGGACCCAATTGTTTGTCTTTTTGGCTGTCAGAGTTATAGAATTTTAGAGCTGGAAGGGACAATCTACTCCAATGGTCCTCAAACTTTTTCAGGCTGCCACCCCCTTTCCTCTTGGGTGACAATCCGTCATGCCTGTTTCTTGATTTCTTGATTGTTTCTGCTGTTCTTCTGCAAATTCAAACAACCAATCTAGCACTATAAACAAGTGTATGCATTTCACAAAAAAACCCTTAATTTTGTGAAACATTTTATTTATAGGATCAGCCCTGGTGGCGCAGTGGTTAAATGCCTGTACTGCAGCCACTCACTCACACAATCATGCCCCCTTCACCCCCCCCTTCACCTCATGCCCCCTGTTTGAATGTCTGGTTTGTGTATGTTTTACTTATCTCCATGAGAGGTGTCACAGTTTCTCTTTTGGGCATTACTACCCTCACTGCTTGGGTATGGCAGCTCCATCCTGTCTAAATGTGCTCCTGTGATGGTGCATTTATATGCACAATTAGGGTTAGGGTTTGGTAAGAGTGCCCCTTTAGAACCACTCTGTCATTGCTGCATTTAGGTGTATGAGCAAAGGTTCACATTTTCTGGGAAGAAACAGAAAAATCCAGCTCCTTTTTACTCTGGCTCTTATTCCTTTAGGGTAGCTTGAGAGTGGTTTGTGGCCGGCTTTGAGGCTTGCATCATCTAAATACTCTGCCTCAAAGCCAGCAGGAAACCTGCTTATTTTGATCATCTGTTCACTCCTAAAGCACCCCTAAAAGATGACCATGCAACCTCTGTCTAAATCCACAACTTTCCAAGGCAGCCTCTTCTACTGTTTTAAGCAATACCTGCACTATTCTGGCGCTGCTCTTTTTAGAGTGGTTGCCAACCAGAAGGGCAACATTGTTTTTGTGACTCTGCAAGGTGAGAGGGGCTGTTACAGGATTTGGTGGCTTTTGGGATATTTATATTATGTATTACTGATACACAGTGATGCTGATAGAGGGATGATGGAGAAACAGAAAGTGAGGAAAACACATTATTTTTAAGCATCCATGGCTTTTCAGGTAGGTGTGTTCTAGATCCTGGAAGGTTGTGAATAATCACAAAGACTAGAAAGCACAGGCTGATTTTCTTCTGGCATGTCTGTTGCACGTATATTAATGAGTTAAGTTTGTTGTTCTACATCCCCATAGGAAGTAGTTGAAATCAAAACTGTCATCTTGGAAAATTAGGCAGGGTGAGCAACTGCAGCTTTAAAAAAGCAAGTAATGGTAAAAACTATAGAGGTGTACAAAATGAAACATGACATAGAAGAAGTAGGTAAGACAGTCTCACTCTATCATACTAGAACCTGGAGATACCCATTAAAGGTGAATGCACAGAGATTCAGGATAAATGAAGGAAAGTATCTCTTCACACAGTGCATAGTTACACTGCAGAATGGCTGCTGACCTGCGCAACTTTAAATGAGCTTTGGGCACATTCATTGACAATAAGGTTACTTATAGTTACCAGGCATGATAGCCATATACCCTCTCGAGTACTACATATGTTCCATATACCATTTTCTGGGAACAGCTGATGGGCTTTTCATATGCTTTATTAGCCTTTGTGGGAGCCTCCTCTAAGTCTCTGTAGGAGAAAAATGAATGGAGTAGATAGGACCTTGAGCAAACAAAAATATGTTTTTTTAAGAATGGTTAAAATACATTATAATAGTTAAGAAGTCTGTGTTATGATCTCTGAGGCATATAGCATGTAGTTAATTTAAAATGTGTTCTTCCAAACTTTTCCCATGTACACATGTTAAAAGTACTTTATATTCCACACTGCAGGTTCTCGTACTTCAAGGCCGTAAACAGGAGGCTACTGCTCTTTGCCCTTCCCCAGATGACCTGCATTTGTCTGTTGGATATGAGGATGGCTCAGTTCGTGTATTTAGTCTCTTAAGCGGAGAAGAAGAAATCACATTCAATGGTCATAAAGCCACTGTTACTGTCCTGAGATATGACGCTCTGGGAGGGAAGCTAGCTTCAGGTTCCAAGGTGATAACTGGATTCGGACTGTGGGAGAACTGGTCATTAATAAATGTAACTTCTAAATTGATCTGACAGTGTACATGGCTGTGACAGTAACAAAGAGCCTTAACATTTTCTTCTAGGACACAGACATCATTGTTTGGGATGTGATCAATGAGAGTGGTTTGTACCGTCTGAAAGGTCATAAGGATGCTATTACACAGCTGCTTTTCTTCAGCGAGAAGAATGTACTGATCTCCAGGTAAAAGTGTTCATAAGACTATAGGCAAATTTATTAATATATGATGTCCTGATTTAATGAGTTAGTTTTAAGCACTTTTTAAATCTTATTGTAATAATGGTTGTGAACCAGATAGTGACCAATCATGCATTGGTCTGCTAAACTATTAACAAGCTCCCTTTTTGTAGTCCTAGAAAGCAGGGTATGCCCTGGCATCTTGATTTCATTTGTAAACTGATTTGTCAGGTGGCAGTTTCATTCATCAGATGACACTTTTTTGCTGTTTTATTTACAGTCTTTAAAAATCCAATAAAATATTTTTTAAAGTATGATTACAAAAATAAAATGAAAGAAAGAAGGAAAGAGAGAAAATGAATAAAAAGGACAGGAAAGTACACAGGATATGAACATAAAGTTGGTATATATATTGATATAAACTGACCATATTTCTAAAAATACGTTTTCTGGAGATTGAGGTCTGTAAATACACATGCTCACATAGCTAAAGTAGTATGATGGTTTATCTTTCCATCCTTTGGTTTTATGTATTTTTGCAACAGTAAAAGCATGCAGAGTCCAACAGTGTTGATTCTCAATTAAATTCCATGTTGCAGAGATGTACGTTAATGGCATGGAAAAATGCCAAAGATTTTTTGAATACAAAATCAGTATATTGTAATACATCCATCCCAAAAGAAGAAACTACTCAATATACTCAGATCATATGCCACAAATAATCCATGCATCATCATAGAATCATAAATTGAAGATACCCCAATGGCCATCCAATCCAACCCCCTTCTGCCATGCAGAAATACACAATCAAAGCCCTCTCTGTGACAGATGGCCATCCAGCCTCTGTTTACAAACCTCCAAAGAAGGAGACTTCACTACACTCCAAGGGAGTGTCTTCCACAGCTGAACAGCTCTTACTGTCAGGAAGGTCTTCCTAATGTTGAGGTGGAATCTCTTTCAACATTGTTAGCACTAATACTAAGCTGTTACAGTCAGTTTCTTTCTGAAAAGGTGTTAAATATACAGTTAAAACATATTTTTTTCTGGACTTAATGTCCTGATATACAAGATTTTCTTGCTTATAGCAGTATACCCAACTTTGTTTATTCCCCACACCCCTAGAAAATGTTTGATCAATGTTTGCACCCCCTAAAAAAAATCTCTTTTTTGAAGATGCTGAAGTCTGAATTTTGAACCACATACAATACTGCGGATTAAGAGACTGAACTAAAAAAAACAGACAAAAAAAAAAAGCTTTTAACTTGGTGCATAAAATGCAAATCTAAATTGAACAATTAGATTCTGATTTATCCTCCCTGGGGATGTGGGCACCCCAAGTTGGGAACCCCTGGCTTGTAATGCCATAGGGCATTGCAAATGTGTGTAGCAAAATAATATACAGTAAAGTACAGTGGGGGCTCTTGTTATCTGCTGGGGATAACTGGGTTCCAGAATGTCCTGTGGATCCCAAAATCTGTGAATACTCAAGTCCCATTAAATACAGTAGCATGGTAAAATGTCCCTCATATAAAATGGCAAAATCAAGGTTTGCTGTTTGGAATTATCATTTTTTTTTATTATTTTCAAGTTGTGGACACTTGAATCCATGGATAAGGAATATGTGGATATGGAGAGCCAACTGTATCTATTAATGGAGGCAAATATGGTTATGTTTAGGCATGTTAATATGGTGTCACCTTCCAATGAACTGGCATGGGACTTACATTTATTGTCCGTTTGGTAAAAGCTACATGTGTCTCAGTATGCCTAAATGTGCCTGATATTGTATGCCAGCTTCAGCCAGTACTGAACAGTGAAGTTTTAGCGGAGTTCTCTAACCTGACATGTATGTTAATTAATATGAGATCATTGCCATTAATTGTCCAATGTTTTCCCCCCTTCAGTGGAAAAGATACTCTGGTAAAATGGTGGGATCTGGATACTCAGCATTGCTTCAAAACATTGGTTGGGCACCGAAGTGAGGTAACTAAAATGAAAGTGCAAATGTTACAGTTTTCCTCTTTTCTGTTTGGTTTTCAGTCAAGATAGACTGAGAAGTTGTATGGTTTCAAGCACTTTGGTTTTGTTCAAGGTGCTGCTCCAGGTTGTTCAGCTCTTTGGAGAGGTACTGTCAAGGATATCTTGAAGGAAACGAAAGGAGGAGGGGAATGCCCAAGGACGCCAAAAGGAAAAATACAAAGATTTTTTCCTGTCTGTAGAACTGGCATGGGACATGTAATTTAACCATAGAATCCTAGAGTTGGAAGAGACCCCAACGGCCATCCAGTCCAACCTCATTCTGCCATGCAGGAACTCACAATCAAAGCCCTCCTTATGACAGATGGCCACCCAGCCTCTGTTTAAAAACCTCCAAAGAAGGTTTTGGTCGGGGATGCTTTAATTGGGAGTTCCTGCATGACGGGGTTGGACTGGATGTTCCTTGTGGTCTCTTCCAACTCTATGATTCTATGAGACTCCATCCTCCTCTAAGGGAGTGTGTTCCATTGTCAAACAGCTGTCACCGTTAGGAAGTTCCTCCTAATGTTGAGGTGGAATCTCTTTTCCTATGGTTTGCATCCATTGTTTCGGGTCCTATTCTCTCCAACTTCAGAAAGAAAATTTGCTACTTCAGTATGACATCCTTTCAAATATTTAAACAGAGCCATCAGGGCTTAAGATGTTGGAACATCACTCCCAGTTACTTCTGCATTTGGGATGTGCTTGACTCACCCCTGCTAAAAGGAAGGGGGGATCATGCTAGAACGCTGTATTGGACTTCCTTTGCAGTCCCTTTGGGACTGGACCTTGCCACTATAATACACCTAGCTGTGGTGTCATTGGCAGCAACAAAAACTTTTTCTGTGTAAAGAAGATGCAGAGACTAGGTGCTTTTATTTTAAAGAGAACTGGCATTTTTGGAATCATCCAGTAAGTGCAGTGGAACTTACAGACAAGGCATATGGCCTCCAAATGCTTTGTGCATGAATAGTGGTTGGTATTACTGATAAAATAGTTGAACTTGGATATCAAAGTAGCAAAATTTGGTCTTTTTTTAAACATGTAAATAAAAATGCATTATGTTATTTCTGTTATTTTTAAAGAATGATCACATTCTCTTGCAGATGCAGCTTTCTTTAAAAACAAGCTCTCTTACATACCCTGTTTAAATGAAAAGAGCTTCAGTATTTCTGACACCATATTCAACAGTAGTGAGGGACAGCCCATAATTGCAGTTTATAATATGTACAGGATCCCTGGAGAGGTGAGAAACGCTGCACGCGTTCTAGATCCTTGGTCCTCCTGGCTCATTAAATAAGTTGGAGGGGGAGAGACTGGCCAAGTGAGTAAAGGCAGGGGTCAGTTCAAGTGAGGCAAGGTCACACTATATTCCTGTGGCTCCCTTGGAGTGGGGAGCCTGGAAAGTGGTACTGCAGGATTCCTGCTTGACTCCTTGGCTGTTTGTCTGCCTTGTCTGTTTCTTAGGGCTCTGTTTTGACCCCCATGCTTATTAATATACACAGTCAATCCTTGGTATCCACTAATCCCTTATCTATAGCTTGAAAATATTTTTAAAAATATAGAAATTATCAATAGTAAACCCCCCCCCCCACTTTATTCGTGAATTTTGACTTTCATGGGGGTCTTGCATGATAGGAGTGTATTTGAGCAGTTAAAGCTAGTGTACCAGCTGCCTCTTTTCTTGGAAATATCTTAACTGGTTACAGTGACATCCTGTTTAAAATACAGTAACACATTGTATGTGGGGATCCCTTTGAAAGGCATCAGAAATATCAATTGGTATGAAGAACTGCCACCAGGTTATTGATGAGAAGGCTACAGGGAGCCTATGATTCCCTAGTTACAAAGGCTACACTGGCTACTAATTGTTTCTGGGCACAATTCTGAGTGCTGGTATAAAGCTTGGACCTTGGCTTGGACCTTGCTTGCCCCACTTTCTTAAGGTCCCCCTTTGCTGGCTCTCCTCCCCCTTTAAGCTGGCAGTTTCCACCCTCTTCTTGGAGTTCATAGCCCCCCCATACACTTCCACCTGATAGATGAGACCCTTTATCTGTCCAACCACTCAGGCCATGTTGGGTTGCAGTAGGCAGATATTCCAAAGGGGTCTCCGTCAGAGGGGAACAGGACCCCTGCAAAAGCAGAAAAATGCAGAATATCCACTGCGTGTCCATTTCATTGACTGGACCCTCTTAGGAATGATGAGGGGCCAGGGTGGGGAGATGGGCGCCACTGCCACAGTGTTGGGGGGCTTGCTTGCTGTCCCTGCCTCTTTCTTTGTTTCCCACTCGCCCTTGATGCCTCTTTCTTAGTGCCTGTTTGCCTTTCCCGTCTCTTAGTCTCTGTCCCCTCTCCTTCTCTTCCTCCATGCATGCTTGCCTTCCCTGCTTCTTTTTCCACACCCTCTCACCCTCACTGCCTCTTTCTTCGCCTCATCACTCACCCCCACTGTCTATTTCTCTCTGCCCACTCACCTTCCTAGCTTCTTTCTTTTTCCCCATTTGCCCTTAGTGTTTCTTTTTCCATCCCCAGTCGCCTTCTTTGCCTCTTTCTCTGCACAGCGGAGGAAAGGAGCTCACTTCTCTCTCTAGTTTGCTTTCGTCCCCTTTTCCTACCTTCCTACAAACTTGCAAATAATCGAATCTGCAAATGTTAAACCTGTGAATGTGGAGGACTGACTGTGTATCTTAAATCCAGGACTGTATAGGGACTTTATCTTGCTTATAGCAGCAATAAGAGCTTTGTTGGGGTACTCCCACCACCTTCATAAGAATATGTGAGGGATATTTGATGGGAGTATGGGAGGGGACTTCCCTTGTGGTTGCTCCCAGATTTAATTGTTTAAGCCAGGGGTAGGCAACCTTTTTGAGCCGGGGGCCGGGTTGCTGTCACTCAGACAATTGGGGGGCCGAAACACCAAAAATAAATAAATAAATAAATAAAAATATTTTTAAACAAAATTAAAAAAAAATATGCATGCACACTCTCTCAGCCCCAGAAAAGCCATGGCAAAACCCCTGTGGAGATTTTGCCAAGAAAACCCCAAGAACAAGTAATAACAAAAATCAATATCATCATGGTGGGCGGCAGCGGCAGCTGGGGGCGGCGGCACGTCTGGCCTGGGGCCAGTCCAAAGGCCTCGGGGGGCCACAGCTGGCCCCCGAGCCTTAGGTTGTCTACCCCTGGTTTAAGCCATCTTGGTTAATATTCAAAGGTGGGATATTAATTGATAATAATAAAAATAAAAATCTTTATGAGACCATTTGGAGAGCCTTCACCATGTGGTGCAGACACCATGAGCCAACTACCAGCAGGCCTGAGTCAAGGAGCTACTTCTCCTTCTCCAAGGAGGCCTGGACAGCAGGCTGAAAGGGTTCATGCTTTCTAAGTAGACATCTGCCCTGTTTTTGCTGCTCTTCAACGTGCAACAGTGCCCTGTCCCCCATAACTTGGATCAGTACTGTACATCAGATGTTTTATTTGAAGAGCAAAATACAACAGAATCCAAAATCACAAAGCAGTGATGCCCTTATTGAGCCAACCACAAAGTATAAAATACATCATGCAAATATTAAAAGATTCACTGGCTTTTTCAACAGGCAAACAGGAGAAGGGTGACAGAGTCACAAACCTACTTCTGTTACTTTCCTGTTGCTAGTAGAGTTGAAATTCTGATACTTGTCTTTTATTACCCTTTGTCCGTAGCCCTCACTTAGCCAAGAAGGGGCCATAGTAGTTGTTCCTGGTCTTTGAGGTTTTGTGCTAGTATTATGGTGTCATCTGAGTATCTCAGATCATTGATATTCCTTCCTTCTATTTTCACTCCTTTCTTCTGTGTCCAAGCCTGCTTTTCTTACAATATGTTCTGCATAAGTTGAACAAGTAGGGTGATAAGATGCAGCCTTGTCTTTCTCCTTTTCCAATTGGGAACCATTCTCTTTCTCCGTGTTCTGTTCTGACAGTAGCCTCTTGTTCTGAGTACAGATTCCTCATCAAGACTATGCGGGAATGCAGACGGGTGGCTCTGGGCTGCCACTGGAAGCGGAGGATCAAGCCAACTGCGAAAGGAGCGCCACAAGAGGTGTGGCACGCCTCTTTGGCATCTCTTCCGGCTCAGTGTGTCTGGATGCTGAGCCGGAAGGACATCATCGGAGTGCCCGTCGTGTGGATGGGCCATCGCTCTGATGACATCCTCAGGAAGGGGACGGGGCGCCCAGCGTCCAGCTGCCCCTCCCCTTCCTGGGATTGAGGACAGCCTTTTTCCCCATCTGCATCCCCTCTATCAGATGTGTTAGCACTCCCATGTCTTTAAGGGCATTCCATTGGCTTTCATGTTCTATGCAGTGAAAGGCTTTGCTGTAATCAGCATATGCTGATTTTCTTTTGGAATTCCTTAATGCACTCCATTAGCCATCGTATGTTTGCACTGTGGTTCCTTGTGCCTCTTCCTTTCCTGAACCCCTGCTTGGACCTCTTGTATTTCTCTCTCCATGTATGGTCGGAGTCTGTTGCAGAATTTTGAGCATAATTTTGCTTGCATGGGATATTAGTGCTATGGTCCTATAGTTGTTGCAATCTTTTTTGTCCACTTATATTGTATATATAAAATAGAATACAGTGTCTGTCTGTCTATCTACACACACACCTCTCTGACTTATAATCAGCTTTAGTCTGCGTCAGAGCTCCAGACTTAATCCACACACACACAGCAGTCAAACACACACAGCAGCAAAGCTCTCAGCCAACTGAACATTCTCAATACCAACAGTCAACTTCCAGCTGTCAACTGAACTCTGTCAATCAAAATATTTTTCTGTTGTTTAAAGCTATATATACCAACAGAATCCTCATGTTAAAAATCAGCCTTATCTCAAGGTTTGGGGCCTCTTGATTTAGTAAGTGATATCTGTAAAATATAGAAACATACATGTATTCTACAAAAATGGGAAATGTTATTGTTATAGACAGGGAGGAGGTCTACTGCTATTAAGTAGAGATAATTAATCTTTCTGACATGGTCTCTTTTAGGTGTGGGGTTTAGCTTTGGTTTCTCAAGAAAGCCTTCTTATTACTGGTTCTGCTGACAGTGAGCTGAGGGTCTGGAACATCAGCTTTTTCCAGGAAGTAAGTGTTTAACATTCAATCAGCTTCTTGATCTTCTGTGTTATATGTTTACATTTATTTATGTGGGTTTTTTTGCATTTTATCATACATTATTATTATAATAATACATGAGTATACTTTTTTGACATATAAATGTAAAAAGTCTAATAATATTTCTTTGTTCTGCTAAATTTGCAATTTGTTCCATATCCAGTGGGTTGTACTACTTGCGTTAACTCAAATTCAGGGGTTGTATTACTAGCCTACTTAGGAAAAGATCACTTGCTTGTTCTGGTTTAATTGTTCTTTGTAAAGCCCCTGCTTTAACCTCATTACTAAAACCAATCTGTTCCTAGAATCTATGAGTATATGCATTCTAAGAAATCCCTTTAGTTATTAAGCTGCCTTCAGTTTTTCTTTCATCCCCAACTTGAGAAAAATAGGGGATTGGAACAGGCCTTGTAGAATGAAGCCAGCTGTTACGTTGCACTGGGCGGCCAAAAGTAAGTCCGGAAGGTGAAGCACCTGTACCATATTAATAGTCACCAACTCCCTGTTCTCAGTAGGTGTAGCAGTGCCGAAACCAAGGAGTTGAGCAGGCAGAGAGGAAAAAACAGACTGTTTCCACATTTTCCCGACACGGCCGGCTCCCAAGGCGGGACAAACACTTATGGGCAGTCCGCACTATGCAGCATCCAACTGCCCTGCTGAATTATTTTTTGCCTCCCCCATGCATGTGCACCATTGCACGAACACACTCCCTGTGACTGTCAGTTGCCTGTCTTATCCTGCCCAACGCCCTATATGTCCAGCCACACAGTCTCACAAGCACCACCTGTATAGTGTCCTAATGCACCCAGTGTGACACATTGGCAAAGCACAATCCATGATTGCTTCCCTCCTCCCCCCCATTTACCTCAAGGCCCCCTATTGGACTGGCCAGTTTGTGTATGTTTTTATTACATGCCTTGCATTATTGGCAACCTGCCATGTTTGTTAAAATTTCTCTTTATGGGGTGTGTGATATCTTGCTGGTGTGATGGGTTGAAGGTGCATCTGCCGACTTGTGTGCCTGAACACTTGACAAAAGAAAAACACCATATGGCGAGCAATGGTGCTGGCAGCTGCATCTCACCAGGCACTAGGCGCATGCTCCAGACCGCTTCTGTAAGCCCCTTGGGCCTTCCTGCATTCACATTGTTCTGTTTATATGCTGGAATGACAATGCACATTTTCCAGGATGGAGCAGAGCAAAAGGCTTTATGTTGCTCTGGCTTTTCACCCTGGAGTGTGGCTTCATCCCAGTTTTGCCCTGTTTCAGCCTCATGCATTGTATGAACAGCTGAGGCCTGAAATGGGGTGAAACTGCTTTTTTTTGACAGTGCAGACAACCCTAAGTGTCGGACTACTCTCGTTCTAATTTGTGCTTATTAAATTTCACTTGTTCCATATTTTGCTTTGCCTATTTGCTATTTTGCTTGCTTGTACTTTGGTTTTATGTCTAAGCATATCTTGTGCATATTGTTTCATTTTGTACTATTACATTGTTAAATCAATGCAGAAATGATTACACAGTGGGAAGACAGAATTTAGACAGTAGGTCCCAGTCTTCATTCTAAGTTTAATTTACTGTTTTTATTAAACAGGATGAAGATCCCAGTGAGCCTGAATATAAAAGAATTAAAGGGTCTGCAGAGAGGATAAAAGACCCTACTGAAGAGGATAGGACAGTAGATAAGGATGAGACCCAGCAGCAGGTACCTTTTCCAAGCAGTGAAAGGCTGATCAACACACTCTCAACCCGATAGGTAGGAATGGTACAGACCTTTGAGGAGTATCCTCTAGTAAGAGCAACTCCTGAGAAAGTCAGTCCCATTCTTGCCTACAGCATTTTTCTCTTCTCTTTGCTTCACAATCATTCTCCTGTAGAATAAATAAGTAAATAAATAAATAATGCTGAATGAATTTATGTGTTAAAATATTCCTTTCTGAAGCAGGTGTATAGTTTCTGTTATCAGGATTCATTTTCTGTTATCAAATCACCTGGGTCCATTTAAAGATATGTTCAAGGGAAGAGTACACATTCATGTTGTCTGTTACAGTTTGGGTGGATACATTGAGTATATTCATTTGTTGCCCTGGGGATTTCTGGCAGATATACCAGTGAGATATATACTCTCTTTTCCTTACCGTATAAAATGCCTTGCTGTTTTTTTCTTCCTCAGAGTAACCTGTTTTACAAAAATGCTTAGCTTTAATGCATTAATAAGCTGATAACTAACTGAGTTTATTGGAAACTGTCTTCCTCTTCTGTGTAGGAAATCTTCTTTGATTCATTTCTGAGGCTGATTAGTCCAAACAGCCTTCACTTTTCCTGGACCTATGGCTTTGAAATGCTTGTTCAGCTACCAAATTGATAAAAACAGCAAAAGTTGTCTAACAACAAAAGCAGTTGTTTTGTCCCATCCTTACCCCTACTAGTGAAAGTTAGGGAGCTGTGAAAAGTGTCTGAAGCAACAGATTTCAATCCCCTGCAGCTACACACCATTTTTAATATAATTTTTTACAGTGCTTCTACTATGTGATCTGGGCAAAGCAGCCAAACAGCTGCTTTTGCTGTTGGACACCTTATATTATAAAGAAATAAGCAATTTCTGCAAATAAGTATAAGGGCCCTGTTGGTGGAGACCAGGCATCTTATGTTGTGGTGGGCAGATTTGCTCCTGTTAAATTATCATTTCTAACTGCAGCATATTATTTCTTCCAATTGGAATGAATGGCAGCGTGTAAAGTGAGACTATTGTAGAATTAGCCATCTGCAGATTTGAGCTCCTGAGGATTGCCCTGCCCCTTATTAGTCCATGTCAACGCATGCACGTATCTGTGTTGACATGGATGCGCACACATCGCTTCCCATTGACTAATATGGGTTTGAACTCCCACGGGGAGGCCCAGAAATCTTGCAGGTGGAAAAGGCATACTGTATTACACTACCTTCAAAGAGATTAATATACAATTATACAGTACAGTGTTCTTCTGTACAATCTTCGATACTGTGTCGTTCTAAGGGTCAGGCTAGATGCATGGGCTGTCCATATTTGTTCATATGGATAAGACAGATTATAAAGAGGAGGAGACATAAAATCTATAACCATATGTACATGCTGTAGGTAGTATGCAAATTATACCTCCCATGAAAAATACCAAAATACAGGGATGAAAAATGGGCTTAATGCCTAATTTATAAAAAAAATACCCAATCATATTCTGTCAAGTGCATGGGAATAGAGCATTGTGTGGCCTACCAGGTATTGTTGAATGGCAGCTTCCAGAGTTCCTCACTTGACTATATCAGCTTGGATTGCTAGGAGTTGGCAGTGTTGTTGGTTCCCACATGAATAAGAAAAAAGGGTACTGATCTGTGCTTTTGGCAAGTTGTCACTGACATCCCAGATTTGTGGGCACTTCCCGATTCATCTTCTCATGCCTGGCACTTAGGTGCCTCTATACACTAAGCCATGAGTCCCCACGTGCCAGCACCTTTCTTTTCTTCTTGTGGTTGGCAGTTACATTGACTCCTTCCTTGTTGCTCATTTACTGTTTGAGCATTTTCACTGCTGCTATCCTCATGAAAAGGTAGGAAGTGATTGTTGGAGCAGTTCAGAATCCCATCTCTATAATCTTCTGATGGTGACTATCCTCCAGGGTTCCTTCTTCACTGTTGCAGGCCTCTTCATTTTCCTTGGCCATTTCTCTGCTGCTGGCTCTGTAGGACAAATTGTCCCTGTGTTGTATCCAGGACGCCCTCGTGTTCTCTGATGCATTGAAACATCTCATGCAAAGCTATAGCATAGTGACCTTGTTTTGCAGGACAGCCACCAATCTGAACTTGCTGTGAAGTTTTCAGTGAAGTAAAGTTTTCTGGCAAGATGGCAAACATTGCAATTGCATTGCAGCAGATGACTATCCTTCTGCCTCCATCATTGCAGTCATTTTTCTTCTTTTCCTCCCTGTAATATCTGTATGGGCTATCACTGCACACTCTACAAAGTGTTCTCTGCTGACTTGAAACCTAGCTGTCTCTCTGAATCCAGCCTCTTCTTCACTCATGGCACCTTCAGCAAAGGCTGCTTGAAAAGTATGCATTGGGTTTAGATGCCACAGCAGACTCCAGGATCAGATTGAATAGGGTGTGCTTGTGTGTCCAACACATTACCTGTACAAATTTATCACACAAAATCCTTTTCGAACACTAGAAACAAACACTGCTCAGCAGTCCCTTCTTTAGAGAAGGAGCTAACTTTTTTCACCCTCATCCTAAGCTGTGTGAGAAGGAAACAGCCTTGAAGGGTAAAGTAAAGAATTAAGGGGAAAGGAGACATTATTTCATCCCAACCATTTTGAGAGCTTGATTCTCCTATCTCTCAGTTCACATTTGTGACTTTTTAGCCAATTTTTTTTCTCCCTCCCTCCCTCCCTCCCTCCCTCCCTCCCAAGCTTCAGAAGTCACCCGTCTTTATGTATTCATTCCACAGTCTCAAGGGACATATGCATTCTATAGAAGGGTATTAAAAGAACTGGCAAATGTAATCTCAGAAACACTGGCAATCAGCTTTGAGGATTCATGAAGAACAGGAGAAATAGATGAAGGAGGGCAAATGTCCCCATTTTCAAAAAGAGGAAAAAAGAGGACCCAAAATAGTTACCACCCTGTTAGCCTGACATCAATACCAGGAAAGATTCTAGAGCAGATCACTGTAAGCATTTAGAGAAAAATGCCATCATCACTAAAAGTCAACATGGGTTTCTCAAAAACAAGGCATGTCAG
The DNA here is from genome assembly GCA_020142125.1 of Phrynosoma platyrhinos. NCBI lineage: Eukaryota > Metazoa > Chordata > Lepidosauria > Squamata > Phrynosomatidae > Phrynosoma > Phrynosoma platyrhinos. The sequence continues at coordinate 134,132,888 of CM034703.1, read as the reverse complement.
ACTAATCTCTCTCATTTTGATAGACTTACAAGCTTTGTATATGAAGGGAATGCTGTGGATGTAGCATATCTTGATTTCAGTAAGGCCTTTAACAAGTTTCCCCATGGTATTCTTGGAAAAAAGGTAGTAAAATGTGGGTTAACAGACTGAACTCAAGGTGTGCTCAGGAATGGCTTCATCCTGGAGAGAAGTGACCAGTGGGGTGTCCAGTGGGGTTCTGTCCTGGGCCCAGTGCTATTCAACATCTTTATCAATGACTTGGATGAAGGAACAGAGGGCCTGCTTATCAAATTTGCAGATGACACCATATTAGGAGGGGTAACTAATACCCCAGAGGACAGGATCAGAATTCAAAATGACCTTTACAGATTAGAGAGTTGGGCCAGAAATAACAAACTGAATTTCAACAGGAAGGAATGTAAGGTACTAATGAAATGTGCAGATATCGGATGGGGGACACTTGACTTGACAATTTTTTGAAGGATGTCATATTGAGGATGGGGCAAGCTTGTTTTCTGCAACTCCAAAAACTAGTACATGGAGCAATACATTCAAGCTACAGAAAAAAAGAAATTCCACCTCAGCATTAGGAAGAATTTTCTGGCCTTAAAAGCTGTTTGACAGTAGAAGATGCTGCTGCCTCGGGGGAGTCTTCTTCATTGTAGGTTTTTAAACAGAGGCTGGATGGTCATCTGCCATAAGGAGGACTTTGATTGTGTGTTCCTGCATGGCAGGATAGGGATGGATTGGATGGCCCTTGGGGTGTCTTCCAACTCTATGATTCTAGCACCCATGTTTCCAAGGGAGCTGCTTGTCTCATGATTCTTTGGCAATCTCTTTTCTCTTCCTATATTCCAGGCCCTTCCTCTGCCCTTGGTGGTGACTCCTGTGGAAGTGGTGCTGCAAGTAAGGGTTATCCAATTCATCTCTTTGGAACGATGTCAGGAGCCACAAAGTTTGTTTTCTCCAAAGAGAGTTGAATTGCCAGTGTTGTAGGCAGCTCCTAACTGCACTTTGACTACGTGTAGAACATAGCTTAAAGAGAGTGGGTTCTCTCCTGTCTTCTTAAAAAGGTTTTTGATGGCTTTGTTGAATATGTCCATATTATATTTTTTGTACTTCCCTTTGCGTCTCTTTCTTTTCTTTTTTTTAGGACATTCTGAGTTTTAGCAAAGCTGGTTCTATCATGCGGGAAGGAAGAGACCGAGTTGTTAGTCTTGGCACTGGCCGGACAGGGAGGATTCTTGCTTGCCATGTAAGTTACTAAGGGCCTGAACAGACTGCCAGAGATAATCCAGCTTGAGACCACTTTAACTGCCCTGGCTCAGTGCTAGGAAATCATGGGAACTGTAGTTTATTGTGGCACCAGAGCTTTCTGACAGCGAAGGCTCAGTGTCTCAGAAAAAACTACAATGTCCATGATTCCCTAGCATTGAGTCAGGACAGTTAAAGTGGTGTCAAGCTGGATTATTTCTGGCAGTCTGTTTAGGCTCTAACTTGTGGATTTCTCATAAGGCTAATGTCTGCCTTGAGCACTTGCTATAATGAGTTTTCTAGTTCAGAGAATTCTGCAACTTACTTTGTTTGTTCTTTTCTAAGGGAACAGATTCTATCCTGGAAGTATTCCATGTTCTTAGCAAGGAAGAGATTCACAAGAAAATAGAGAAGAAGATGAAGAAAGCAAGGAAAAAGGCTAAGTAAAGGCTTATTGGATATACATTTCATTTTTATGTACTGACAACAGACTTAATCCATGTCAGGGTGCAAGTGACAGATTGTGAGCATTTTGAATTCACACTACAACTTTGTGCCCAGTAAATCCAGAATTTACAATCAAAATAAATTATAAATTATAGTTAATTTTAGAGTGCTTGTTTTTTGTCTGTTGGTTTTCAATAAATAATTGCAAAAGTTCTAAACTATTCCTTTTAATCCTTTGTATATGTACTGTATAAGTAAGGCTCCTTACTTTTATACAACACAGTTGATAAAAACCATGCTTGATTGTCCCATTCCATAAAAGACTTAATCTGCCTAGCTGTCTTGACATGGGACTTTTGGGATTTAGAGTTGTATCCCTGTAATAATTTCTGCTAACTTCTTAACACAACATGCATACTGGACAAAGCAGAAAATAGTGTAATTGCATTAGAGTTTATAGCACAGGTGAGAAACCTCCATGTCTGCTATAACAAATTCACTTTTGGAAGGTGCCTGCAGTAACTAAGTGACAATCCCGCAGATAGCTGGCCAAGATTGTTTGCCTTGTTTGTAAAATCAAATCCTGAGTCAAATTGAAAATTGAATTTAAATGTTTTAATTCATTTTTTTCTTTCTGTTCTAGGCAAATGTCACATCTGGAGGAGGAAGAACTTGATGCTAATATAGAATGTAGTCTGCAAGAAAAGATTCAGCGTCTCATTAACATTAAAGCCTCTGCTAAAATCAAGTGAGCAGAAAGAGTTGACTATGATGGTTACAGTTTGGATACTTCTGCTTAAGTTAAAAGTGCAGGGTCATCTATGTACAGTATGTAAACAGAGGGGAAACTCCTATTGCACCTTACAACGTAAACATTGACAGTAGAAGAGGCAAAAGAAGGAAGAACTGAGGGGGCCAAGACATCGATAGGATGAGTGTGAAGATTTATGTGTGCTTTCTTTCAGCTTAGTTAGAAGGTTAAATGAAAGTGAGTTTTGGGGCAGTGGGAAAGTGGTAATTAATATTAATGGGCTATTATCTGCGTTCTTGTTAAATTACTCCTGCATTGAGGATCTTAGGTGCGCCTTAACAATTCTAAAGAGGTCGCCCTAGAATTGATTGCATTGTATGCTATAATGCAGGGGTAGGCCATCTTTTTGAGCCAGGGGCCAGGTTGCTGTCCCTCAGACAATTGGGGGGCCGAAGCACCAAAAATTAAATAAATAAATAAATAAATAAATAAATAAATCTTAAGACCTTCAATACAGGAGCACTGGAAAATGTGAATTAATGGAGTGACTAGAAAGAGATGCAATGTTGTACAATGCTCACCTAATCCTGACCCTGATGGCAATGCCCTATTACTTTTTCCTGTTTCACACTATGTGGCCCTAAAATGTAATGCAGAAGAAAAGTGACATTGATTTTGGCTGCAAATCTTACTCAGATAATTTGAGCAACATGGGGGCCACTCCTGCCACTATGTTATAAAATCTGGACATGGAGGACAAGGAATGTGGCTATGAAGAGCTGCCCTGTTGTTCTGAGGAGCACTTAGAATTTCTCACAAACAGGAATTGCATGCAGCTGCAGGAATCTCCAGTTATCTTCTTCCTGCCCCCCAGTGACCTAGATCTCAGATTACAGATTCTTCAACTTCTTTGGGTGTAGAGGGAAATCTAGTCAAATATATTCCTTAGCAGCCACTCCTGTAGATGCCTCTAACAGTTATGTGATGAACTCCTTAAATAAGGTTGAACTGTCAAGAATCTATAGGCAAGAGACTCCCTGCTTAAGGGATGGGAGCAGGGAGCAGTATTGCCAAATCAATTCAGTATTTTAAACAAGCTTAGTTTCAGTACTTCTAACTATCATTAACCTGGCTGTTATGTTAAACAATGAGTGTAAATGATGGTTGTAAATATCCATGTGCTCCTTCTTCCCTAATGTATGGGGTATCTGTGTTGGGTGGCATTATTCTCACTCTACTCAACTTTTTTACATGTCAATTAATATTTTTCTAATTAATGATTATTTTATTGAAATAGGTCTTTTGATTTGATACTTAGTCCAAAAGGAGAGCTGAAAGCCACTGTAATGCTCCAGAACAACAAAATTGAATTGTACACCTTGAATCCATCAGTGCATATACCCAGAGTTGTGCAAATGTCCAAGATATCTATCGGAGGTCACCGTAGTGATGTCAGAACACTGGCATTTAGCTCTGACAACATTGCTATTCTCTCTGCAGCTGCTGAGTCAGTTAAGATTTGGAACAGGTATCAAATATATTATATTATAACAATGTAGGAAAGCTATAGACCACAGTAGATGCTAAACAACTTTGGGTGTGTTGAATATCGACTTCTTTTTCCACTTTTGAGCTTTTGATATATTCCTGGGATTTGGGAAGTCAAGTCACAGGTGAAGTCAAAAATATGGAATATATAGGTAGCTAAGCTAATTTGACACAACTCTTTATTTCCTAAATCTAAATTAAATTTTATCCATGATTCAATTTCATGGCTACCTGTGGGTTCAGAGGCAGCATGCAGGATAGTGCTACTGCCCTGATTCCATACTTGTGGCCTTCACAGAGGAATCTGATTGCCCATTGTAGAGAGTAGAATGCAGGCTTAGCTATGCCTGAATGCTGAGCCTGAAAGGTCAGCTTGTTTGGAGTGTAGTGGAGTCTCCCTCCTTGGAGGTCTTTAAGCAGAGGCTGGATGGCCATCTGTCAGGGATGCTTTGATTGGGAGTTCCTGCATGGCAGGGGGTTGGACTGGATGGCCCTTGTGGTCTCTTCCAACTCTATGATTCTATTATTCTCTACTGACTCTTTGTGCATCCTTACAGGGCACTTACCTAACTCATTCTGCGTGCCATACTAAAGTCTGGTAGTAATTCTAGAGGGGGTGCCAGATAGAGCACTTTACCACAGTAGCAGTTCCTTTATTTTGTTGTTAAAAGTAAGTTGTAAGACTGGTGTACCAATGGGAAAATTCAGCTTGTTATGATTATTTTCCAGCAGAGAAGGATGACATCCAATTGCAATGCCACTTCTATAGAGGAGGGACTGTGTAGTTAAATATTTTCCATCCTATGCATTCCATAGGATGCAAAGTGGCTTAGTATGTCTTACTCTGAATTAAGTCCTTTCACTCACTCACCAAAAACAGACTAGTGCAAATCAGTTAGGGAGGAAAACCCTGTGCAGTTTCAGGCTCTTACTGTAAGGGCTTTCAAGGCCTGAAGTAACTATTTTTTCTTCCCTTTTGACATCTGTCCTCGTCCCTGTTGGGGATCATGTCTATGAAAAGAAGGGATGTGGTACATGACACAGTGCTGTCTATATGCATCTCCAGAGAGCTGCCAGAGTATTGGGAAGACTACACCAAGAGGAATATGCCAGCTGTATGGAAACCTGACCCATCTTCTCCCCCTGCCCTGCTGCTGAGTTTTCCCAGCCATGCCCCTCATGTTGTTGGCTGGTAATAAATAATAATAATAATAATAATAATAATAATAATAATAAAATTTATTTTTACCCCGCCCAATGGTAATCCAATCCGGGCGGCTTACAGGTTAAAATACAGAAAATACATCATTAGAATTCCAAAAACAGTAGATAGAACATACCCCCTCCCCCCTTAAAATAGTATTAAATCAGTAGTATTTTAAAACAAATCAAATTAATTATTATTATTATTATAAGAGAAGTTGCCTTTTCAAAAACTGATAGAGGGTGCTTCTGCATTCACTGAAGAGATAAGCTTTGTGATTACATCTTGTATTCAAGGTTTCCTTTATTAAAGGCTAGTCTTCTAATCCAGAGTTCTGCCAAAGGATTAAGAGATCCTCCTGTTCAAGGAGAAAATCAGAGCATACTTCATTTCAAGTGGGAGGTGGAAATGCAACAGGCCCTTTCTCCCAGCTTTCTGACAGGAAGGTCAGGAGGACAGGAGCCTTTCAGAGGATACTCATCTCCAGAGTATTCTCTTCACTAGTGTGTTTCCATTTAGGAGTTTGCGTTTCCCCAAAGGCCTAGCACCCAAGGAGTAAAGTCAGACCACAATAGTGTGTATGCCTTCTCATTACCAGAGAAGCTGGCTAATTCCTTGGAGATATGCCTGCATGGCACTGACTTCCAGCCTAGCAGGTTGTTAGGGTAGGTTCAGTTGGAGTGAAAGAGCATCAGAGGCTGAGTTGGCAAAGGGTAAATGTAAAGATTTTGGAATACTGGGTCCTTCTATTTCCTCCTCCATCAGTGAGAAATACCTCATTTGCAATTCTTGGTTATGTCAGATTATGATTAGACTGGTGAAGAGCTTGACATGTCTGAAGAGTAGAGCAAGAAAAGGATAGCCCCCTCTTCTCCTCTTTGTATTGTGAAATGAAAGAGCCTAAGTGTGTATCTGACCTGAAAATGTAAGGAGTGTTTCCTTTTATCCATCATTGTTACAGTTTGACCCATTAGTCCACCGGTGTTCCCCCATGTTGCAGAGTCATAAGAACTTTTGAAAACTTGGCAGTAAGTCTAAAATTACGCATGTTGATAGAACCTATGCTGGTTGATATATCAAAAGATTAGTTGTACCAATCCAGACTTCTTCAGCCTTAGAAACAGAAGAGGCAGCAAGCTGCCTAAGGAGTCCAGGGACATCCATTACTTGAATTTTGAGGAGACTGATAGGGAAAGAGGGCTAAATTGCCTCTTGTAAGAATTCTGTGATTCTTTTTTCCTGAGTAGAGGCTATTCAGCCTTTCCCTTACAAACAGATGAGACAGAGAATTTTCTGGGAATTTCCTGCAAACAGTGTAGGTAATGTCCCAGCCTCTGAAAAAGCTCACTCCCCTTTCATCACAGGCATAAAAATGTTAGGCAGAGGAACTGAACACAGTGGAGACTAGCATATATCATACAAGCAAAATTCTGGGTCATTTTCGTCCAAACACACTGCAGAAATAATCCAATTTGAGACTGCTTTAACTGCCCTGGCTAAGTGCTAGGGAATTCTGGGGACTGTAGTTTTATGAGACATTTAGTCTTCTCTGTCAGAGAGCTCTGGTGCCACAATAAACCTCAAGTCAGGATTGCCTGGCACTGAGTAGGGGATCTAACTGATTTGTAAAAGTCAGGCCTCTTGGTGAGTGGGAGAAGTTAGCTCAGAGTAAGACAGTTTCTTTTGTGTTAAAAATTTTATGGTAATTACCAAATGTTCCATTCTTTGGCATAGAACTGGGGCGTTTTTTTCGCCATGGGCTCTTCCTTGGTATATCTTTTCTGGAATTTGTGCATATTGTTAAGGGGAGTGATAATCTTCCCTTCTCTTTAATATGCAAAGTAGGAATTTGTTGTTACTGTGATGTGTCTTCAAGTCAATCCTCATTTATGGCAAGCCTGTCATACAGTTTCCTTGGCAAGATTTATTTAGAGATTTGCCATTCTCTTCCTCTAAAATAAGTATATATATGTGCCATTTTATTCCCAGGTCTACCTTGCAGTGTATCCGGACCATGGTGTGTGAGTACGCACTTTGTTCGCTCTTTGTCCCAGGAGACCGACAAGTTGTTATAGGAACTAAGGCAAGTTCTCATCACTTCTTTAAAAACTAGGGATGATGCTGAACATCTGTTGAATGTCTTTTCCAGCATCAAAGAAAACTGTATCTATTTAACTCATATTTTCTTCTATGTGTGCAGTGTCCACTTGCTGTTACTTGAAGAGTCCTTCAAAGTGGTGTGATATGAGTGCTTGGCTCTCTTTGAGATCTTGTGACATTCTGAGCATTTTTCTTTTCAGAGAGCAGATTTGTTGTGATTGAATTGTGGTGGTGTGCCTTCAAGTCGTTTTTTTACTTATCATGGGGTTTTCTTGGCAAGTTTGTTCAGAGGGGGTTTGCCATTGCCATCCTCTGAGGCTGAGAGTGTATGACTTGCCCAGGGTCAGTGGGTTTAACGTAGCCAAACCAGAATTCGAGCCCTGGTCTCCAGAATCAATAATAATAATAATAATAATTTTTATTTATATCCTGCCCCTCTATCATGCAATCGAGGTGGCTCACAGCAATTTAAAAACATCATACACATTAAAATACCATTCAAGATTCCACAATCCCCCACCCCTTAAAAAAGAATTAAACAATTTTAACATTTAAAACAATAATTCAAACACATAATTAAAACAAGCAATAGTCAAACAATAATAGGCGAGGCAGCATTAAACCAGAAGTAGGATGGATAAAAAGAACTCCTGAGGCTGGGGAAACTAATCAGGGAAGGCCTGCTGGAAGAGATCCATCTTAACAGCTTTTTTAAAGCTGTTTAAAGTTGTCAACTGACGGATCTCATCTGGCAGGCCATTCCATAATTTGGGAGCGATGACTGAAAAGGCCCTCTGGGAGGTTGTCGAGAGCCTAGTTTTCATTGGCTGTAATAGGTTCCTCCCAGAGGATCGGAGTGTGCGGGGAGGATTATATGGGAGGAGG
>CM034703.1:134107304-134119929 GCA_020142125.1 Phrynosoma platyrhinos | reverse complement strand
TAGAGGGGGCTGAGACAAGATCTTGGCCTTGCTGCGAGTGATCACTGCAATCCCTAACTGTTCAGGAGAAAAAATAGTCTCAAGAGGAACTGTCTCTTTCCCCACATGTTGTGGCAATCTGGACAGTGCATCAGCCAAGATGTTTTGGCGACCAGGGAAAAATCTCAGTTTAAACTTATATTTGTAAAAGTCTTTCTAGTTATCCAAATTCTTCCTAGTTATCCAAATTCCAAGGTATTTGACTTTGTCTTGTATTTTACAATTTGAACCAATTTCTATCCTTTGGTCTTCTTCTTTAGTTAAATTTTTGGTTATAATTTATGTTTTTTTCCCCCTATTGATCTTAAAACCAGAGATCTTACCAAATTCCTCTATTACATTGAAAAGTTTTCCCAATTGATGGTTAGGCTCATCCAAAATAATAACCAAATCGTCAGCGAATGCCTAAAGCTTATATTCTATTTAATTTTTAGTCCTTTTATGTCCTCTTCATCTCTTATTCTGTTCACCAATATTTCTAAAATGAACAGTAAGGGAGATAGTGGGCATCCTTGTCTGGTCCGTTTTTTGATGTCAAATGTACTAGTTCTATTTCCATTTACAATTAATTGAGCCATTTGTTTTTCATATATTCTTGTTATCTAAGACACAAATTTGTTCCCATTTCCATCCTTGTCAGTATTTCTATCATGCAACTCCAGTTCACATTGTCAAAGACCTTTTCAGCATCAACAAAAATTAGTCCCAGCTTTTTATCATTATGTCTTTCATAATATTCCAGTACGTCCAGAATTAATCTTCTATTTTCCTTCATATGTCTAGACGGGAGAAATCCTGGTTGGTCTTCATTTATATATCCAGTAATTATTCTCTTTAGTCATTCTAACAAGATGATTACCATTATCTTATAATCCATGTTCAATAGCAGGGGTAGGCAACCTTTCCCCTTTAAGGGCCGAGGGACTTCAGCTCCCAGAAGCCTCAGCCATGTTGGCCAATAGTCCCATGTTGGCCAATAGCTCCTGGGATTCTGGGAGCTGAAGTCCCTCGGCCCTTAAAGGGGAAAGGTTGCCTACCCCTGTTCAATAGAGAGATATTGGTCTATAATTTGTGACATCTTTTACATCTCTTCCTTCTTTGGTAGCAATGTAATGTTGGCATTTTTCTATGTTTCTGGATTTCTATTGTTTTTAATGTCTTTTAATGTTCTTTGTAATGCAAACAGCCATGATTTTTCTCAACGCTGAGAAGACTTGGTAATATGCATTGACAATTGATGCCTGCAGTATTTTGGAAAAAAAAAATGGGGGGGGATCTTATATGATGGATTAAATTCATATATGGCTTTCAACTAGGTCAGATTTTGATAAACCGTGTTCTGACTAAATCCTGCATGAGGTGGGACAAGACAGAGTTGGCCCTTTCTGTTTGTTTGTGTTAGTGCTGGAAATTCTTAATAAAGTAATAACAGAAGGGAAAAAACATTAAGGGGTGAAAAGGTTACGGATCAAGAATATAACTTAAAAGGTCAAGAGAGCCCACGGGCCCAGACCCTTGATAGATCCCTTTGTTGGGACTGAGTCACCCATGGGGTTGAGGTGGATGAGGAGGCTAAGCTATAAGATGAGCCTTCACCTCAGGATGATCTCCTACAGCAGTATCCAGACTTGGTATGTGACTTCCACAGCAGCCGATACCTCCTGCCGGTTGATACTGACCAACTCCTCCACAACCTACAGTGTCCTACAGCTCCGTTGCCTCTTCCACTCCAGCAAGGGCCTCCACTCTGACCACTCCTCTGGTTCCACCTCGGCATGAGTTTTTTTACACCCGGCCTCTCCTGAAGATGCTTGAAGACTCTCAGAGGAAATTGCACTCTTCAACTCCTGAGTCAGATGTCGACAGGCCGTTAACACCGACTCACCTGGTCAACCTGGGCTCTGTCTCCTCTATGGCCAACATCCTCAAAATTGAGGTCAACTGCACTGACGAAGAAGCTGTCGACTTGATTGAGAGGAGGGTTCATGAGAAGGACCCAACTCCAGCTTCCATTAGATACTTCCCGTCGCTTTAGAAGATCGCCACGATTGTATCCACCTTGAGGAAGATTGAGCATCTATACCAGATCTCCCCTCGGCTCTGACATGGTTGTTTGAGCAACCCAGGCGATTGTGGAAGGTTCCCAACTGGCCTTCACCCCAAAGACTTCTTCCTTTCCTACTGTTAAGGAAAGTAAGAAGATTGACGGATTGGCTAAAAAGTTTTACGCCTCGGCGGTGCTAGAGACCTAAAGGTGGCCAACTATGCGGCTTGCATGAGAGCCTATGTCCAGCACTTGATGGAATGGCTAGAGCCCTTGCTGGATTCAGTTCCGGATGATAACAAGGCCCTGGCCCTGGCCATCCAGGCCAAGACACACACCTTGGGAGGCCAGCAGATTATCTTGGTGCACCACTCCACTGATTGTGCTGCCAAGATCCTCTCTGGCTCAGTGGTCCTCCGAAGACATGCCTGGCTCCATTCCTCGGACTTGACCCCACAGGCCAGAGCAGCGATTGAGGACATGCCCTTCGATGACTCCAGTCTCTTTAACAGAGAGATGGATGAGAAGCTTAACTTTTGGTACCGAATGAAGGTGGCTGCCAAGAAGCATGGCATGTCCTTGGCTTCCTTTCAGTCTCCTCGGCGTCGCCATGGAGGCCATCGCCCATGGTACCCCTCTTATCAACAGAGATCTTACCAACCACAAGAGTGTGAGTACCAACCACAAGACCAACCCAGGCAACGCCAAACTTCTCAGTCTTTCTCTTCTTCTGGTCGTGGTCAATCAAACCAGTCCCAGTATCGACAGGGCTACCTGAAGAAAGACCCCACACAAGGGAAGAGGAGGTTACGAAATGGGATGGCACACTTTGGACCAACCCCATTTGAGGACAGACTGAGGCCCTACCTTAACACCTGGGCCTCAATCACTCCTGACTCATTGGTCCTAGACATCCTCTGTAGGGGCTATGCCCTCGAGTTCAAAGAGCTCCCAACTACCAGAGCTATTATTTCCACATCCCCTCACACACCTTACTTGACGAAATGTGCATAGTATTGCAGAAGGGCATGATAATAATAATAATAATAATAATAATAATAATAATAATAATAATAATAATAATAATAATAATAATTTTTATTTATAACCTGCCCCTCTGCGTGGCAATCGGGGCGGGGTACAACAGTTTAAAAACAAACAGTTAAAAAACATTCCCTCACCCCATAATCCCACCCTCCCATCCCCTTAAAATAGAATTAAACCACCACCATGATCAAGCCCATGCCCCCCACTCAGGCCTGTTACTGTTCCTTCTCCCATTATTTTACTGTCCCTAAGAAGGATTCTGGCCTCAAGCCCATTCTGCACTTGCGGCAGCTGAACATCTTTATTGTTTACAGCTGTTTTCGCATGGTAATCCTTGCTTCTATTTTGCCACTTTTGCAGAGAGGACACTGATTTGCGACCCTTGATCTCAAGGATGCCTACTCCCACATTGGAATCCGGCAAGCTCACAGGAAGATCTTCTACCATCGGACAGGTTTCAAGCTCTTTCCAAAGCCATTCGCACCTGCCTCTCACACAGGTGGATAAGGGCCCACGCCGTGCAAGTAGCTTTGGAACACATGGCCTGAAGAACCTATGTTACCCCCTGGGTGAGGCTCTGTTTCAGACCATTTCAATCCTGGTTCCTCTCCATTTTCGAACCCACACATAATCCTCCCTCCAAGTTGCTTATGGCACCAAGACTCATAGCCAAATCATTGTATTGGTGGCTTGAACCTGACAACGTCTGCATCGGGCTGCCCTTTCTGCCCCCACAACCAGAGATCATCCTGACAACAGATGCATCCCTAGATGGATGGGGGGCACAGGTGGTCCACCTCAGAGGGACAGCTCCATATCAATGCACTCGAGATGCTGGCAGTGGAAAAAGCTCTTTGTGTGTTCGAATCCCATCTTTTGGGCAAGGTAGTACTCGTCTTGACAGACAACACCACTGTCATGTACTACCTCAACAAGGAGGGATGAGATCTCAGACGCTGTCCCAGATCACTCTTTGCATCTGGGACTGGTGCATTCAGAACAAGATCCTCCTCCAGTCTGTCCACCTTCTTGGGGAGGAGAATGAAATGGCAGACCATCTCAGCAGGTCTTCCAACCTTTGCCACGAATGGCGCCTCCATCTTGAGATGGTCACTGACCTCTTTCACAGTTGGGGTGAGCTGCTGATTGACCTATTCGCCACTCACCAGAACACTCATTGTATATAGTTTTGCTCTTGGACTTTAGCACTGGGCTCTCAAAGAGATGCCTTCCAGTTTGAGTGGTCAGGGAGGATGGTCTATGCCAGGGGTCCTCAAGCTTTTTGAGCCGGGGGCCGGTTCGCTGTCCCTCAGACCATTGGAGGGCCGGAATAATAATAAAAAAAAGGACAAATTCCTATGTACACTGGATATATCACATTTTGAAGTAAAAAAACAAAATGGGAACAAATACAATATTTAAAATGAAGAACAAGTAAAGTTAAATCAACAAACTTACCGGTATTTCAATAGGAACTATGGGCCTGGAGAAACTTGCCAAGAAAACCCCCATCTGCTCACACTACCAGTTTGAGGGCAGACCTACCTTTTTCAAGGAGCCCCTTGTGAAGAGATTCCTTAAGGGGCTCAACAACTCCACCCTCCATCCTCGGTACTGACCCCGACATAGAGCCTGGACCTGGTGCTTTCCCACCTTTCAACCAAGCCTTTCAAGCCCATGGCTACCACGGACATGAGACTCCTGACCTGCTTTGTTAGTGGCCTTCACCTCTGCTTGCCATGCGGGCGAACTTTGTGCCTTACGGATGGACCAGTTATACCTCTGCTTTTACAAGGATAAGGTGGTCATCCATACTGACGTCACTTTCCTTCCAAACATGGTGTCTGCTTTTCACATCAATTAGGCCATTGTGTTGCCCACCCTAGCCCCGAACCCAACAACGGATGCCGAGCGCCTCCTGCACACCCTCAATATTCGGAAAGTGTTGGATTTCTATTTGGACAGGACTTCGGGTTCAAGACGTTCCAAGAGACTATTTGCTAATTGGAAACTAAAAAGGGACTGCCTGTGACTACTCAGATTTTCTAAATGGGTGGCTGGTACCATCCACTTGTGTTATGAACTGTCAGGTAGAACCCTTCCGGCCCGGGTGCAAGCACACTCAACTAGGGCGGTAGCTGCATCTTCTGGTTTTCTGACTGGGGTGCCTCTGGAGGATGTTTGGTCTCAGCCATTGACTTTCATCAAACACTAGAGGCTGGACACCAGGTCCAGACAGGACGCAGCTTTTGGAAGGGCAGGGTTGCTTTCTGATTTGCATTGAATATTGATTGCATTGCATGTTTATATGCCTTTGAAACCAAGACTAATAACACTAATAAATGCACTTTCAAAGTTTAAAAGTTTTATTGTTGTTAATAAAATTACAATTTGTTTGAACTTTCAAATTGGTGTCATGACACTCCCTCCTCCACTGACCGAAGCTTGTCAGTCTAACCCATTTGTGTGATTCTCAGAGACCACGAAGAAGGAGGACAGGTTGCTTACATGTAACTGTATTTCTTTGAGTGGTCAATTGCGAATGTACACAAATCCCACTCATCCTCCCCTCAATTGTGTCCTGCTCACTGCTAAGATTCTTCTGTCGATGCTATGCAGCTTATGTTATGGATCTGGAGAAAGAGTGGGAATGCCAGGGGCTTTGTAGGGATGAGCAGAGCTACCCCCCCAAAAGTTGCAATTGAAGTTCTGCCTAGAGATGCTAGAGGTTTCCAAAACAGCTGTACAGGCGCAGACATAATCTGTTTGTATGAATTTGCGGATGACCACTTGAAGAAATACAGTTACAGGTAAGCAACCTGTCCATACACACACACAAACACACACATACTAAGGGCCTTTGCCAGAAATAGTGCAAATTGAGTCCACTTTAACTGCCCTGACTCAATGCTAGGGAATCATGGCTACTGTAGTTTATTGTCACACCAGAGCTCTCTGACAGAGAAGACTCAATGTCTCAGAAAAAAATACAATTCCCAAGGTTCCCTAGCACTGAGCCAGGGCAGTTAAAGTGGACTCAATTTGCACTATTTCTAGCGGTCTGCAAAGACCCTAAGTTGTTGGGGTTGGTGGTGAGGATGGAATGTTATCCAGCTTCTTTTTTAAGTAGAGATAAGTAAATTTATCTAAGTAGCTAACCATTCCCCTTCCTTTTTCTTTACACTTCAAATATTGAATTGTATAGCTTATTTATACAATTTTGAATGGTCTCTGCAGCTAACTGACCAATTTTATAATTTGCTTTAGACTGGGAAGCTGCAGCTGTTTGATCTGGCTTCTGGGAATCTACTGGAGAGCATTGGTGCTCACGATGGAGCTCTCTGGTCCATATCTCTTTCATCGGATCAGGTACTTCATGCCCACTTTCTATCTATTGTATTTGAATTTCTCATTTAGCAATTAGAAAAAAGTCTGCCTGCCTTGTGGTCAACTGTTTCTCAAGAGAACTCTCAGTGGATTATAGCAAATCACATAGGAAAACGACAAACCCACATATAGCAGCCAGGGGCCAGAGTCACTGATAGCTTTGTACTACATTTGGGGATGCCTTTCATCAATGAGTGCCAGTATAATGACATCTTACTGTGTGAGATCAGGAGGTTTGCACACTACGCTAACTGACAAAACACCTGGCTTATTTCTACTGTTGAAACTGTTATGGCCTCTTTCCATGGTTCTTTGTGAACATTATGTTTGTTGGAAGAACAGTACATACTTAAACTATCAGATTACTTTTTAAATGTCAAAGTGGAATAAATTTGTGTAGTCCCCATGTTTCTAAGGAAGTGAAGAGAGAGCATTCATCACCACATTTACAGTACAGGATATGGAATTCTAGGGATATTAGCTTTGTTGCAGATCTGTAGTATTGGTTCCCTTGCTGGGAGATAAATAAATAAATAAATGGAATATTGTGGAATTAAGCTAAAGGGAGATTCCATCGTATAACTTCTGGGAGGGGGAACCTTTCACCCTGTCTTCAGCTCATACACTGACACCTCTGAATCCAAGCCTTTCTATACAGTAGATTCTCTTAACAGCCTAAGCTGATAGATCTTGCTTGAGATAAAATTTTTACATGTGATTACATTCATATTTATTTGGAAGGAAATAATTTTTATATGCAGAGGAAGTGACCATGCTTACTTTTAATTTAAGCATTTTTCTCCCTTAGTGTGGCTTTGTAACAGGAGGCGCAGATAAATGTGTCAGGTTCTGGGAATTTCAGCTGGTGAAAGATGAGAACAGTATCCAAAAATGGTGAGGAGGTCTTTTTCTGGAAATAAATTACATCAGAGCTTCATTTTATTTTCAATACTTGGCATATTAGAGGGTGAAGCTTCTTAAAAATACAGCATAATATGCTGGGCACATACGGCTGCTCTTTGTCATGTCATTGGTTGTGTAGGGATGCAAGGGAACACCGTTGTGGCCCAACATACAGCTCGCATCTGTTTAACACTATTACTGGTCTGTTGAAATCTCTTCTGTAATTTCTAGTTTGCTTATCTTTTGAGTGTCATATTACTTTCATAGCCCTAAACAAGATTTCATTAGTGTGCTACAAGAAGCTTCATGTGTGGCTAGGAGAAATGTGGACAATAGAAGGGAAACTACAATATCTTGACCTTCCTGTAACACCACAAGTATGACTGAAAGCCCTCCAAGTAGGTCAGGCAGTGACGATATAGAGGTGAAAGTCAAAGATCCTTAGGGGTCATTTGGGCTCTGTGGACCAAGTTCAGTGCTACAGAGCATATTGACTTTCTTCTTGTTGGGCACAAATAGGGAGAACGAGGTCTCCTTCTTTGGAGGCTGTTTTTAAATAGAGGCTGGATGGCCGTCACAGGGATGGCTTGGATTGTGTCTTCCTGTATGACAGAATGGGTTTGGACTGAATGGCCCTTGGGGTCTCTTCCAACTCAATGATTCTGTGGCCAAGGCAATAGAATGTGCTTAAACCTGTGAATAGACAGTAAATATCTAAATGTGGGAAGCTCCTTGTGTAAGAATTAGCAACATCTTGTAAAGCTGTCTAACCTGATATATATTTAGTGCCATTGGTACTTTGCTCATACTATTTTAGGCTCTCTGTGAAGCAAACCCGTGTTTTGCAGCTGGATGAAGATGTCCTTTGTGTCCGGTACAGCCCTTGCCAAAAGCTGCTGGCTGTTGCCTTACTAGACTGTACAGTGAAAATATTCTACACTGATACACTCAAGGTAATAAACATGACCTTTGGCATTTTGGTACAGAATTTAGAAGAGCAGTTGCTAAAGAAATTTATTTCAGGCCTAAAATTGTAAGACCTCTTTATGCTGATGCAATTTATAATGCGGATGAAGGATCACTAGGATCAGCATCTAGCTAAATTTGGAACACATACATTAAATTGGCGTGGAATAGTTGAAAAGAATAGCAAAATTGTAACTTAAAGATCTAAAGCAGCAGAACTGCTTAAACCCCAAGACAAGAGAGTGGTAAACCAAATTGAAGTACTTCTTCCTATCAGCACCACATCAGAATTTCTTATTCAGGTCTTCATTCATAAATATTTATAAACAGAGCTGTTTCTTCAGTGCAAAATCCTCAACTGAATGTGAAAAATATTTGTTAAAGTTATATTTGGTATGATGACAATTTCATCCTTGCAAGTTCTTCTTTGTGGTCTCAGTGCATCACACAAATGGGTTATCCTGTGCAGCGCACCATCTGAAACCTTCTAGAATCTAGAAGGCTGTGTACCTCCAACAATATGTGATGGACTTCCTGCTGCAACCACCAGTTCCTTTTTGTTAGCATCTGCAGCTACATTATGAGGAACATTCCTGATCTTTTACTTTCAGTTTTGCTCATCCTTTGGATGCTGGCTTTGCCATGTTTGTTTTGTCTTTACCATCTAGTGTTTGGCAGTCAAAGCCACGCTTGACCTCGGGACTCAGACTTCTCCCTGGCATCATTAAAGAAGTGGATCTCTTGCAGAACCAAACGTCCAGGCATATCGCAGATTGCAGCAGCAAGGTGATGCCTGGGGCAGTGGCATGCAATAGACATGCATGACCATGTTCCTCGGGGCTCTTCAAGCAGGCTTGGTCAGTGATTGTGCACCTGCCATTTGATGATGGTGGTCTTCAACACTGAAATGGATTCTAAGTTGAAGCACACTCAAAATATGAGGTCAGTGGTCAAGAAAAAGCAGCTTTATTCTTTTTGTCCAGACAACCTCCAGACCCAGGCTCTCATGGTACCAGTATGATACAACCTCCAAGAGACTTCTCTCCACTGAAGTCTCAGTACCATTGTATGCTCCTGCAGCTATCTTCTGCTGCTGAGAAGCAAGCTTCCTCTGCTCCAAGATACAAGTCCAACAAATCCAAAAAAAAACAAGGTAAGCTGTCTAAATACTTTTTGACTCTTCCTGGGGTGACAGTTCCACTGCTATTACATCACCAATGCCAAGGCTGCTTTTCACTGGCCACCACCAGGACTCCACTATTTCACCAATAGTGATGCTTCCATTTCACAATCATTTCCAGAAATACCATTCTACTTAGGTCTCCATCATTTTGGACTCCTAGGTCCTTGATATCATTGAAAAAGGATATGCTATTGAGTTTGAAGAATAACCTCAGGCATCATAATAATATGGCAGCTGTCATAAGAGGTGATATTTCAAGAGGTGGATATTCTCTTGCAAAAAGGAGCCATTGGACCTCTTCCAGCTGTTCATTACTGCCAAAGATTCTTCTCCTGGTGCTTCATCATCACCAAGAATACTGGGGACCTTAGAGGCATAAACAGCTACATCTGTCCACGCTGCTTTAGCATGATGACTGTCTATCCTTCCCTTGATACAAGAGGGTGACTGGTTTACCACTTGAGCTTGAAATATGCCTACTGTCATATTTTACCCGGGCATCTCATAGGAAGTTTCTCTGCTTCATGGTGGGGAGAAAGGTGTACCAGTTCCAGGTCCTACTCTTGTGCCTTAGCACAGCACTTCATGTTTTCACAGAGGTCATGGCAGTAGTGACAGCATTCCTTTGGCAGTGAGGTGTTGTCTTTTGTCCCTATATAGATGATTGGCTCTTCATAGCTCTTTCCAAGAAACAACTTTCTGGAGAGTCTTGGACTGATGTTGAACCAAGAAAAATCTCACCAAGAAAAATCTCACAGCAGATCAGATTCATTGGAGCAATCTTGGATTCGAAGGTTCAATTAGCCTTTCTCCTGGATGACAGCTTTGACGCACTCTGACAGTCCATCCTCTGGTATGTCCACCACACAGGTCAGAGCCAGGCAGATGCAGGCCACCCTGGGATACATGGCTTCAACCACTTCAATCACATGTCATGGTAGGCTCTGAATGCAGCCTCTCCAGTCACGGTTCATCACCAGCTTCTACCCACTCCAAGACTCTCAGATGAAGTGGCAGACCATGCCAAGAATGGTGATTACTTCATTGGTGGTTGTCGTCCTCCAACGTATAGGGTGATATATCATTTTCTCCCCTTTAGCCCCAGGCTCTGCTCACACTGGATGTGTCCATGTCAGGATGGGGAACTCATCTTAATGAACTCTTTATTCAAGGATGGTCAAGAGGGGAGAAGTCTCTTCACACAAACACCTTGGAACTTCTGGCAATGGAGAAGGTGTTTCACTCAGTCATGATGCTGCTGTGGGGCAAGGTAGTACAGTTACTGACCAAAAGCACTAGTTGAACAAACAAGAGGGACCCGCTTCACCACTCTCCTCAGCCTTACTCTGTAGCTCTGGGTCTGTTGCATTGAGAGAGAGAGAGAGAGAGAGAGAGAGAGAGAGAAGTATCACAGTACTGACCATTCATCTTCCCAGAGAAGACAACATTCTGGTAGATACTTTGAGCAGGTCATTAAATTTGACACAGGAGTGGCAGCTCTATCCCAAAGTACTGGTTGATCCTCTTGATGGGGCAAATTGAAGCTCTTTGCATCCAAGGGGAGTGCTCATTGCAACCAGTACTGCTCCTGGACTTGTCAGGGGAGGTTGTGTGGAAATACCTTTCTCTGTCTCTGGGGAGGCCCCACACTTCATGCTTTTCCTCCCTTCCTTCTTCCCACAAGGGTGATCACCACGCTCCACCAGAACAAGGCCAACTGCATTCTGATCAAGCCTTGGTGGCCCCAATAGTTGTAGTTTACTCTGCTTCTCTATCTATCTCTAGGGGTCTACATTTGGCTTCCACTCAGACCAGACCTCCTCATGCTTTACTGGGGGCAGGTCAGGCACCCAGACCTCAACATTCTCAATGTAAAGGCATGGAGGGTCACACCCTAGCTTCCCTGCCTTCATCCATATAGGATGTCATTGCTGCTGCCCACCATCCTTCTGCCAGGCATGCATACTTCTACAAGTGGAGGAAGTTCCAGGATTTTGGGTGTTCTCTTGGAGGTTTACTGACGCTGTCGACCAGGGGTCTATCTATCTCTTTGGTTCAGTGTTACTTCACCATGTTTTCCTTTATCAGAAATGCGCTGGTAATCAGAAGCACCTCAGTGCCTGCAGTGTGCTCACTTAAGGAGTTGCGAAATGTCAGCTTCGATGCCAGTGTATTTCTGACTTTCATGAGGAAAGTACTCTGCCTCTGGCTCCCGTTGCTCCTTGGACTGAAACCTTGCTTTTTGGACTGCTAACCCATCTTGATTTTTTGGAACCCTTTGGATTGCCTGATCGACCTGCCTGTCTGATACCCTGGACCTCAGCTTGCTTGACATCTCCTCTGATAAAACCCTTTGTGTTTGGAACTCTGCACTTTGAAGCAGAGATTTCGGCTGCTGCGTCACACTAGCTCTACAAGTCATTTGTTTGTTTGGTCTTATCAGCCATTTGGCTGCTTTCCCAGACAGAGGTTCCTGAAGGGCCCAGCACCAAGATGGGATCCTGAGCTTGTCTTGAGACAACTCTGTGGTAAGCCCTATTAGCCCATGGCCCTTTGTGACCTCCGGTTACTATCTTGGAAGACAGTCTTCCTCATTGTGATCGTGACGGCCAGATGGGCTGGCAAGCTCTGCTCTCCGGGTGAATTGCCCATACCTCTGCTTCCATCTTGACTGGACAGTCCTCAAGCCTGATACCGCTTTTCTGCTGAAGGTGGTGTTGGCTTTCCATCTGAGTTGGGTAATTGTTTTGCCTCCTTTTCTGCTGAATCTGGCCTTGGATTCTGAGGGACATTTACACTGTCTCAATTTACAGAGAGCTCTGGCCTTTTACATTGTTAGGAATGCAGTCTTTAGGGCCTCAAAATATTTTTTTGTATGTTATTCTTCCTCAAAGAAAAGACTGCCTGTCTCATCATAGGATGTGACTACCTGGTCATGGCCTCTGACCTTCATTACTCATTACAGAGTGGACTTGAGGTCTAGGACTCCATTCTAACAGCCATTGCCCTGGCCTCAGAGGGAGAAAAGAACCAGGAGTACCTGCTGGGCTTGATTC
>CM034703.1:134069084-134086939 GCA_020142125.1 Phrynosoma platyrhinos | reverse complement strand
GCTGATTTTTCTGGCTGGCCCAGTCTGCAGTGTCTCTCATGTTCATGAACAGACAATAGACAACAGACTTTCCCAACAGACAATAGCAGACAATCTCCTTGATTGCATATCCTCACCTGGAAGCCATGCCATTAACAACAGAACAATACCTATTCAACACAGAACAATACACAGTTTACATGGGATTAGCAGACAATAACCTTGATTGCATTCCCTCCCACCCTGGAGTCATGCCATTAACAACAGAACAATACCTATTCAACACAGAACAACACACAGTTCACCTGGGAACCACTCCTCCGTACCCAGGGTCTCACAGTATATAGAGACCCATTCTCCTCCATTCCAGTTTTGTCTGAAGATGCCAGCCACAGATGCTGGTGAAACGTCAGAAAGAAACTCTTCTAGAACATGGCCACACAGCCCGAAAAACCCACAAAAAACCTGTGCATGTTCTTTGAGACTGAACCCAGACAGTGTTAGCCATATGACAAACCTCTTGGATAAGCTTCTTTTGTGGCTATAAGCTTTTGTTTTGTTTTGAGAAATATGAACTCATAAGCAAAAATCTTTTCCTGGTGTAGATATTTCCATAAGGAACTTGACCTGACACATCAGAGCTAACCATGAAATCCACTCATCTTTCTCTTGTAGCCTTCTGCTTATGTGCTAGAAGTTCTGAAGAAGGTGAAGTCAAGGTGAGTGCCAAAGAGCCTCTTGCTGTCAGGGGCCTTTGAATAGTTGTATGGGCCTGGTTGAGGGTAAACTAGGATGGCAACAACAAACCCTGTGTGGTTTTGTACAGAACGATCCAAGTCCTTTCCTGCAAAATATATGGAAATTCATCAAACATGCAACAAATTACTGTTGATAGAGGTTGTGCTAATAAAGTACTAGAATTATAGTGCAGTCTGAAATACTTTCTAAAGGCACAGGACATCTACAGGCATTGACATATACATGGTCCAAAATCAACTAGAATCTTATGCACTTTGAATCCTTAAGTCAGGGGTAGACAACCCTTTTGAGCTGGGGACCGGGTTGCTGTCCCTCAGACAATTGAGGGGCCGAAGCACCATAAATAAATAAATAAATAAATAAATAAATAAATATTTAAAAAAATTAAAAAATTAAAAAAAATTAAAAATATGCATGCACACTCTCTCAGCCCCAGAAAACCCCAAGAACAAGTAATAACAACAATAATCAATATCATCATGGTGGTGGGCGGTGGCAGCGGGTGGCAGCGGCGGCAGCACTGGCCTGGGGCCGGTCCAAAGGCCTTGGGGGGGTGCATCCAGCCCCCGGGCCTTAGGTTGCCTACCCCTGCCTTAAGTGGTTAATAATTGGTGAGAGCATTTCCCTTGTGATGGAAGATCATGTGTCTGAGGTCATTGATTCAAAATATTTCTTTCATTAGCCACTTAAGGGGGTTGCGGACTGCCAGAAATAGTGCAAATTGAGTCCACTTTAAGGGTTAGGGTTAGTGCTAGGGAATCATGGGAATTGTTGTTTTTTTCTGAGACATTGAGCCTTCTCTGTCAGAGAGCTCTGGTGCCACAATAAAATACAGTTCCCATGATTCTCTAACCCTAACCCTAAAAGTGGACTCAATTTGCACTATTTCTGGCAGTCTGCAACCCCCCTTGGTTTCTTCTGTATCAGCTCTTTCTGGGTTCTCTCCTATTGTTGTTGTATGCCTGTAGCCCTAGAATATAGATACTGTTGAATCCTCCCTTCTTCCCCATTATCCCATATTTGTATTTATATATGTATTTCACAATATAAAACAAGGGGTTTATACAGTACACTAGATCTGAATATTTCATTTGGCTTATCTGTTGTGTAAAACTGCCCATTACTGAAGGGTCTTCAACTAGTAGCATGTATTGGAAAACACTAGCTTTTTCTCTTGTGATAAAGCAGTGATGGGCTCTTGACAAAAATTGGATAGATAAATTTGGATAGCAAAAGAGGAGCAATCAATTCACTTTCAGGCTATTCCTCATGCACCAGCTGGCTAGGCAGGAGGGAGTCCAAAGTTCTTTTCTGTTATGGCCGTTGACTTCCTTCCCTTCTTAGATAGTTTTTTGTTTTTGTTTGTTTCTTGCCTTTCCAGCTAGACATGTTTTATTCATGGGATGGCATGGAAGAACCATTGACTCAGGTTGGGTTATTCCTGCTTGCCAACTGAATCTGTAGGAGCCAAGCGTGTTCAGAGGAGGGTAACAAAAATGGATCCATGGATTTTGGTATCCACGGGGGGGAGGGGGGAGGTGTCCTGTAACCAAACCCAGGGCATACCAAGGGCCCATTTTAGTTTACTAGAATATCCTAACAAATGTCTGTTATTTTTGAGGAGTGCTCCACTCATTTCAAATCAATTCTTTAAATAACTCTGGTAATGGCATTTCTGCACCTTGAACTACCTTTCTCCTAATTACTGAGGCCACCTTGTCTTGTTTATCGTCTCTTTCTAGTTTGTGATCTGACTTCACTATTATCCAAGCCTAGAGTTCTCAATACCCTCTTCATTAAACTGTTTAAATCCTCTGTGTTGAACAGTCTATTTGAATTCAATTCCTTCTCAGCTTCCTGGTTTGAAGAGTCCGATGCAGTGTCCTGTTCTGTGTCATACACCATCTCCTCTTGCCCCCAACTCCATATCAGAAACCTTCTGCATGTTTTGTTTTCTTAAGACACTTCCTTGGTTTACCTTTCTCATAGAATCATAGAGTTGGAAGACACCACAGGGCCATCCAGTCCAACCCCCTGCCATGCAGGAACTCACAATCAAAGCATCCCCAACAAATGTCCATCCAGCCTCTGTTTAATAACCTCCAAAGAAGGAGACTTCACCACTCTCAGGGGGAATGTCTTCCACTATTGAATAGCTCTTACTGGAGTGTCTTCCACTATCAAATAACTCTTACTGTCAGAAAGTTCCTCTTAATGTTGAGGTGGAATCTCTTTTCCTGTAGTTTGCATCTATTGCTCCATGTCCTAGGATTTGTTTTTTGCTATTTCTCTTATTGCAGTTTCCACCTCACTTTTTAGAATTTGGGGTTCATCTTCATATGGCTCTTCATTCCATGGGTCCTTCATGTTGTCATCTGTTTTATATAACTCTTCTGTGTATTGCATCCAATGTCTTTTTGTTCCTTCCTGGTCTTGAATTATGTTATTTTTATAGTCTGAGTATCCTGACCCTTGGTTTGAACTTTCCTATCATTTCCCAAATCTTGTGGAATAGGTCTCATTATTCCCTTTTTGTTCTTGTCTTCTATTTCTCTGCATTGGTCATTGTAGTAATTTTCTTTATCTTTACACATTGGCCGTTGTACTGTTGCATTCTTTCCCCTTTAATCCAGATGCCCTCCACCTGGTTTCCAGGATTTAAGTCCTGGATCTCTTCACAGGTGTAAACAGCTATGACATATAATGCTAATCCTTCTCCTTTTCTGTTTGGCCTATTTCTCTTTAAAATATTATATCCCTCTAATACTACATTCCAATCATGAGACTTATCCCACCAGGTTTCAGTGATGCCTATTATATAGTGTTTGGTTTCCTGTGCTAGGAGTTCAAGTTCATCTTGTTTATTTCCCATGCTCTGTGTATTAGTGTAGAGACATCTACAACCATGGATCCTCCCCCCCAGCTGCCTGTGGAAAGTTTTTTTTCCCTTCTACTGTTGGGTCTTTGCACTTTTTGCCTTGTTTGCTGTTTGACTGTTATCTCCAGCCCTTGATGAACTTTTGCCCTCTACAATACTGTCTCTGTCCCCCACATAACTCAGTTTAAAGCCCTCCTAATCAAATGTTTGAGACTGTTGGCAAAACATTTTCTGCCACTTGGCATGAGGTACAACCCATCCGTTGCCAGAAGTCCCCCCTCTTGTAACTACAGGCCATGATCCATGAATCCAAATTGTTCTTAGTGGCACCATCTGTGGAGCCCACTGTTCACATCCACTATTTTCCTCTCCCTTCCTGGACCATGTCATTTAACTGGGAAAAGAGATGAGATGACAACCTGTGCATCCAGCTCTTTCAGCTTCCTACCCAGAGTCTCATAATCCCTTGTGATATTCTGAAGGCTGTGCCTTGCAGTATTTGGTTCCCACATGGACCAAAAGGAAGGGGTAATGGTCAGTAGGCTTGACAAGTGTTGTCAGCCTCACTGTCACATCACAGATTTTTTTCCCCTCCTGAGACATCTTGTCAGACCCAGAAACCATTGATTCTGTTCCCTTCAGCAAGGAGTCCCCATCACCTGGTTTGACGAGCTGCCTCCTCCGAGACTTAGCAGCAGCCATTCCCTGTGGCAGTACTCCCAGGGCCCCAAGCACTTTCTGTAATAACTGGCCCTGCTGCTCTTCCTCATCATCACTAATAAGGGAGAGAGCTTCAAATCGATTCTGTAGCTACAAGCTGTCCGAACGATCTCTGGCTTTCCGAATTGTATGTTTCATATTCCTGCAAATGCCTACCTCCTGTGCATGGGAACTGACATCCTCCCCAGAAACCTCCCCTGTGTATTCCCCATCCAGATTTCTAAGGGGGGTACTGTGTTGGCTCCTCCAACTTTGCATAGATTTTCCCTAGTGAGATTTGAATTTTATCCTAAATGTATTAACAAACATCTTTTTGAAGCACTTAAAGAGACACCTTTAAGATTACTTTCTTTTAAGGTGGCTTTCAGTAACATCTGCAAGGACGGTCTCAGCTTTTTTCCATAAAGCCAAACTTGAGTAAATTTGACCATGACAAATTGAATTTGACATTGGACCCAACTTTTCTACCAAAATGCTTATTAAACAAGAGTGTGTATCAGAATATATATTTGCCAAATTTCTGCCCTAACCCAAAATAGCCTTTAGAAGTATCACGTTAGGTGTGAGGAGGGCAGTTAAGGAATACATTAAAAGAACAACAAGTGCTCAAAACATGGAGACATTGCTCATGTCCTTGCATCCTACAACTTCAGGAAACAAAATGTCAAAGCAAATGGTTGAAAGCATGTATAGTGGGCCTGTCAAGAACTGGGTGAAACCCCCCCCCCCCCAGCTCAGTAAATTTGATTTCAGACATTGCAGGGAAGTTACAAGGAAATTGTTTTGGACACAACTGGGTACCTACCCCTACACATAACATGAGAAGATCTTTTACTCCTCCCCATAAATGTGGTGGGCTAAAGCTGAGTTCCCCATTCCCCTGTGACATTTAAGCCACTTTCAATTTTACTGGTTCTTTCCCCTCTCTTCTCACTGTTAGCTAAATTAGAAAAGTTCACAGTAGAAAATTATCTCCCTCATACAACTGGCATTCTAAACTTCATTGTCTTCTTCAATGATAGCCAGCTTTAGGTTTTCATCACACAGTTAATGATTCCACTAACTTATAGAGGTTAAGCATATAAACTAAGCATATAAATAATCAATATACTACATAACATATGAAGAAAAATAACTTGGTTTTCTGTGTGTATAACCTCTACAGGTCTGGCAAAAAAGCCCACTCATCACAAGCCTGTAATGTGTCTGTTGGTTGGCATAAATAACCATATACATATATTGTCAAACAATGCATGTACATGCTAGTTATCATCTTAATCATCTAAACAAATGACCCATAACCCCCATTATAACATAACCTTACATTACAACATTACATTACAACATGACAGGTGTGATCAATCCTGACAGGGACCTTGGTAGCCACTGTGGTTTGGTTCCATGACCCTATGTGGATACAAAAATCCTTGGAAGCTCAAGTCGCATTACATTTAATGGCATAGTAAAATGGTGTCCCTTATATAAAATGGTAAAATCAAGGTTTGCTTTTTGGAATTTATTTAAATATATATATTTCAGTTTTTTCAAGTCATGGATGGTTGATATAGAGGGCCAACTGTAGGCCTTTGCAAACTGCCAGAAATAGTGCACATTAAATTGAAGCACTGCCCTGGCTCAGTGCTAGGGGATCATGGGAACTGTAATTTATTGTGGCACCAGAGCTCTCTGGCAGAGAAGGCTCAATGTCCCAGAAAAAAATACAGTTCCCATGACTCCCTAGCACTGAGCCAGGGCAGTGCCTCAATTTAATGTGCACTATTTCTGGCAGTCTGCAAAGGCCCTGTATCATCCTATGCTACAACTATGCCAGGGTGTTGTGACCAAAGTACCTTTGGCTGCATTCGACTCATTTTGTGGCAACTAGTGCACTATATATAGTTTCATCATTGTTGGATGTTTATAATGCTGCTAGGTGGAAGGAGACTTCCACGTTTATCAGACATTATAAAATATATACTTTCAAATTGGTATAGGTGGCTTGGACAAACGCAGAGTGTGTGCCACCCAGAGAATGAGAAGTTGGTACTTACCATGAATGTTCATTCTTTAATGGCAGAAGGAGCAAAATGCACTCCTCCCAATTTGTGGCTTCACACCAAAAAAGAGATTAAGTTGTCAGAAAAGGCTTTAAAATGAATCTGATATTGAAAGGAAGGAAAATTTTTCAACAGAAAAATTACCTTGGACTCCTACATAGTTAGCTGGTGTGTGGGGAGTAACCCAAGAGTGTTTGAATTGCTCCTCCTGCCATTAAAGAATGAACATTCACAGTAAGTACCATCCTCTTATCCAGGTGATCCCTTTTTTGTTTGGTAATTACATGAATTTCTTTTCTTAGAAAGCTGCCAGTAACAAATGGTTGTTCATAGTGTCATACTTGGCTTAAATGTCTACCTGTATTGATTGCTGTATTTGTGCCAGAGACCTCTAACTGATAAGGGAGTGTTATTATAGCTTGATTGCTGGTGTGGGAATGATGTTAGAGTCACACACTATTCTCTTTTCTACAGTGAATTGGAAGAATCTCTGTTGGTGCTGCCATTTTCATATGTACCTGATCTGCTTGTACTCTTCAATCAGTATCTCCAGTTGGGTTCAGAGATAGAGCTGCTTTGCCGGGCTCTTCTGTTTCTGCTCAGGTAAACCTCATGGATAGAACCTTCATAGTTCAGAGGTGATTAGCCTCATGGCTAGTTCAGTGCCTATTATTGTTACTATTATTGTTATTATGAGGGGTGCTGAAACGTTTTTGGCCCAACCAAGAAAGGTATGGCCTAGAGCCATGAAACTTAAATGCTATTCCACATACTGTATATATTTGACTATAAGTCAATATCGTGTATAAGTTGAGGGGATGTTCTGGGGCCAAAATGATGGCGTTTGATACACTTGGCACATCATTTTTCAAGTTTCTTTAACCCTTCTCCCCTTTCCCAACTCTGATATCTGGCCACTGCAGTACTGCTCTGCTGCTCCTGTCATCACTGAATCATTTGAAAATTTTCTTCCTTTCACACTCTTTAGAAACGGGAAATAGTCAGATCTAATGAGTAGGGTGAATACTCATTTAAATACTCAAATTCTTCAAAACATCCATTGTTTTACTAGCTCTGTGAGAACGTGCCTTGTCTTGCAAAAAGAGAACATCTTTCTGCAGTTTCCCTCACTCTTTTTCTTTCAATGCCTCCTGTAATTGGCACAGCAAGTTAGAATAATATTCTGCATTAACTTTGCGGCCATTCTGAAGATAGTCATCAAAATACTTTCTTTATTGCAAAAACTTGTGGCTATGACCTTTCCTGCTGACCTTTGAGTCTTGAATTTTTTTTCTGTTGTGGAGAACCTGAGTATCACCACTGCAAGGACTATTGTTTGGTCTCTGGATCATAGAGATGTAACAATGTTTCATCAACAGTGACAAGTCGTTCCAAAAAATTATCACTAGATCGTTCAAAATGCTGCTAAAATCAACCTGGAGGTATCCACTCAATTTCATTACTGATTATCATTCAAATATTTTGGCACCCACTTGGATGACAGTTTCTGTGTAGCTCATGAAATATAAACCCACTGTATTCCTGTGATAGCTTTGGTGTCTTAGAAATTGTTTTACCTGAGATTTGCTGATCTGCCAAAATCACGTCATGGACACAGTCAACAATTTCAAGAGTTGTCACTGTAGAAGGCCTCCCAGACCTTGCTGTATCTTCATTCTCAAAATCTCCATGCTGACAGTTGGCACATCACTTGTCACTCAGTTTGTATAACATACTCATGGATGTCCTTTGGGGTTTTCTTGTGCAGGAACAGGAACTTCGTGATGGCTCTGAGCTTAGCACTTGAAAATTTGACACTTTACACTGACATGTTTCTATCAATGATCTGAAAAAATGAGAAATTAGAGCTATGATCCTGCAAATCGGCAGTTTGTAATACAAAAATACCCCCCACTCCTTCAAACTACAGTGACAAAATTATGCTCAGTTTTGGGAAGTGAGCTGGGATGAAAACCTTTGAGTACCCCCTCATATTGCAATACCTTATTTTCCTGCGTATAAGACTACTTTTTTACCTGCAAAATCTGTGGCTAAAGTGGGGGGGTCGTCTTATACACCGGATATAAGGATAATGAGGATAGAGGTGCTAAAACTCTATATTTTGACTGGAAAAATGGGGGGGTCGTCTTATACGCGGGTCATCTTATACACCGGAAAATACGGTAACAATTATTTATTTTCTTTCCAACCTCCTGATATAGAGACTCAAGGTGGCTAGCAACAAATTTAAAACAATACAAACACATTAAAATATACAGTTTAACAGTTAAACAATTTATAAGATTAAAAACATTAAACATGAAAAATACTAAATTGTATTAAAAACTATATGCAAACCTTAAAATGTGAATTGCACAACCCAAGCCTCCTTCTATTTAAAAAAGCCTACAGCACAAAAATCTTTTTACCTCTCACTGAAAAGGAGAGCAGAGACCATAGTGGCCTCTCTGGGGAGGAAGTTCTGAAATCTGGGAGCAGTCACCAAGAAGGCCCTGTCTGTTTTGTTCCCGCCAAATACATCTGAGAAAGTCGTGGGACAGCTAGAAGGGGCTCATAAAGGGACATATGGTCCTTCAGATACCTTGGATACAAGCTCTATAGGGCTTTATAGATAAAAACCAGCAATTTGAATTGTGTCCAGAAGTGGACCATCAGCTAATGGAGCTATTTCAAGAAGGGAGATGTATGGCAGCTACAGTTAACAACCTGGCTGCAGCATGTGCTTTACAGACTCCAGCAAAGCCTTTGATTGTATAGATCATGGAAAAAATAGGGATGATCTTAAAGAATGGGTGTATCATTACATTTTATTGTCCTGACTGTACTCAGAACAGGGGACTGCTGTCAGAACAGAAATATGGAAAACAAAATGGTTCCTGGTTGGAAAGGCAGTCAGGGAAGGCTGCAGTCACCCTATCTGTTCAAACTGTAATAGAAAAATATCATAGGCAGAACAGATTTAGACACAGAGGAAGGAGAAGTGAAAGTTGGAGGCAGGAATATCAACGTTCTTAAGATATGCAGATGGCACCATACTAGAAACAGAAAATAGTGAAGACTTGAAACAATTACTACAAAAAAAAAAAAAAAAAATCAGAGAGGAAAGTGCCATGGTGGGCTTGCTGTTGAACATTATGAAAACAAAAACAATGACCATGGAGGAGTTAGAGAAATTCAATGCAGACAACAAGAAAATTGAAATAGTTAAAGATTTTCCATATCTTGGATCAGTCATTGATCAGAATGGGGATTGTAGTCAAGAAATCAGAAGAAGACTATGATTGGGAAGGCCAGCTATGAGAGAACTAAACAAGATCTTAAAGTACAAAGATATGAAACTGAATACCAAAGTTAGGATCATCCAAGCCTTTGTATTTCCCATCACCATGTATGGATGTTAGAGCTGAACAGTGAATAAAGCTGATAGAAAGAAAACCAACTCATTTGAGATGTGTTGCTGGAGAAGAGTGCTGAGGCTACTATGGGTAGTCAGAATCTTCCTGGAAGCCGAAAAGACTAAATTAAGGCTGTTGCACTTTGGACAACATTTGTAGGGATGCAGTGGCTTAGTGGTTAAGATGCCAATTCTGATGACTGTAAGATGGGAAGGTCAGCAGTTCGAGGCCCGAGTGCTGCATGATGGGGTGAACTCCTGTCAGTAGTCCCAGCTTCTGCTAACTTAGCAGTTCAAAAGAATGTAAATGCAAGTAGATAAATAGGTACCAATTTAGTGGGAAGGTAATAGCATTCGGTGCAGTCATGCTGGCCACATGACCATCAAAGCAGTCCTCGGACAACGCTGGCTCTTCGGCTTAATAACAGAGATGAGCACCTCCCCTACAGTCAGTTATGACTAGACATTCATGTCAAGGGACTACCTTTACCTTTGCTTACTTTGGACACATCATGAAAAAGCAGGGTACTCTAGAAGAGACAATAATGCTGGGAAAGGTAGAGGGCAGTAGATAGAGGGGAAGACAGACACAGATTGGACAGACACAACCAAGGAGGCTGTGGCCCTGAGCCTGCAGGACCTGAACAGAGTGGTTGAGGACAGGGGGGCTTGAAGGTGTCTCATTCACTGGGTTGCCATGAGTCAAAGTCATTCCGAAGGCAGTTAACAACAATAACCAAAAAACAACAACAAAAAAACCTCTCTTTCTTTTAAGTTCTTGCCTTGTCAGGGTTGCCTATGGTAAACAGAAGGCAGAGAACTAGCATGGACCTTCCCAAAAAAGAGCTCAGATTGTGAAGAGAAAAATAGGAAGATGAGTGATGCACAGCATAATTAGAGAAATTAGAGATTAGATTAGAGAAATGGTCTGAAATAGCTTCAGAATTTGAATATACTACTGATTAATAAGGAAATTGATCTCAGTTGCAATCTATGTGGGCAGATTGCATTATGGCATGTGTAACTTCAAGCAATGCTGATTTTCAGGCTTCACAGTAAACATCTCCTGAGCTTAATGGAATGAATTCAGACACCCTTTATTCCAACATTTAATAATTTAACACAAATGTCAAATTTCATTTCTGTCAATGCAATTAATTTGTATCTACTGCAAATATTGAGGATGTTTCGTAAATGCACCTTATGTACGTAGCCTGAAGGCAACTTGATAGACAATATTTTAAATAATTTTGTGTATGAAACAAAGTTTTTGCACCTTGAATCATCAGACAGCAAAGATGTCACTATTTGATCCACATATGAAAAAAGTTTTGGTTTTTGGAATATTTTGGATTTCAGAATTCCAACTATGGGAAACTCAGCCTGTATAAGACTTGAATGCAGTAGAGTGTGCTGTCTCCTCTCAGTCCCTTCCAGACCTCCCGCATGCAAACTGTACAAGAGGAGCACTGGAATGCACAGAACAGGATCCAGACTTGTGAGGTTTGCCTTCAAGCTTCCCATACCAGGAAAGCATTTTTCACTGGTTACACAGTCTCTAGCTGACATCTGTCACACTCAGCGCTTCCCCCTCTGTGGAGCTGCTTTGGAGGGCTGCTTCACAAAACCATGAGAACAGAGATTCTCATGTACCCACAAGTCGCCTGTCTAACAGTTCTGAATTCTGGCATTAAATGGTGCCAACTACTTTGATTCCAGTGACCAGCTCCTTCCTATTGATTAGGATCAAATCCAGGATTGCCAATCCCTTTGTTCCTTCCTCTATCTTTTGAAATAAGAAATTATGTGCAAAGCACATCAGGAATTTCCTACAGTGTCTATGCTTGGAAAAAATAGTCTCCCAGCAGATATCAGGGTAATTGAAGTGCCACATTCTTTCATCTTTGAGATGTAGGGTTTTTATTTTATTTTTTTAAAAGCATAATCTACTACCTCTTGTATCCAGAGGTTTTCATGTTAACTCATGCATTTAAGGGTTGCAGCACATAGCTATAGTGCACTGACCTCTTCCAGGAGAGCCACCAATTTACATTTGCTGCAGGTGTACTTTTGTAAGGTTTTCTGTCAAGAAGACAAACATTTCACATACATTGCTTCAAACAACTACTGATCCTTCTGCTGTCATTTTTCTCCCATTTCTCTCTATAATATTCATATGGGGTATAACTGCACACCACTGACTTTGAAAGCTTGCTGCCTTTCCAAACTGGCTTCCTCTTTGCTCACAGCACCTTCAACAAAGACTGCTAAGAAAATATGCACATGAGTTGGTGCACTCTCAGAGTTCTGCATCCTGGTCTGAAGGATTGCCTCTACAAACCCAGCTTTTTCTTATTCAAATCATTATATTAAAGACTGTGATAGAGACTGTGTAATATAATTAAAGAGGGAGAAAGAGAAGTCAATGTTTAAAATTAAAATAGAACTCAGTACTCCTGCCATAGCAACTGGCATAAGAGGACACAATCAGTATGATTGTGGATTCATCTTCTGCCCATCTAAAGAATGACTTCATCATGAGGACCAACATCTGAATAATTTCTTAAAACTAGCCTTTCTGGCTTATATCCACTGGAAGGGTCCCAGAAAGGGCTGGCATGCTAAAGCAGTCAGATTGCAGGTATATCTGGCTGTTATTTCAAATCCTTTTGATAGCATAGAGATTTTGTTGAGGTGTATATGCACTTTTCAAAGTAGAATGGTGTTGGACTTAAAACTCCAGCCCATTTCAGGATTTAGCTCGTCAGTTGTAAGCATAATTCCATCACTATTCTTCTTTCTCTCATCCTTTAGTCTATTTTAGACTCTAGGGACCTGAACAAACTGCCAGAAATAATCCAGTTTGAGACCACTTTGACTATCCTGGTTCAATGCTAGGGAATCATGGGCATTGTAGTTTTTTCTGAGACATTGAGCCTTCTCTGTCAGAGAGCTCTGGTGCCACAATAAACTACAGTTCCCATGATTCCCTAGCATTGAGCCAAGGCAGTTAAAGTGGTCTCAAGTTGGATTATTTCTGGCAGTCTGTTCAGGCCCTAAGTCAAGGACTAACTGAACGGAGCCCAGGTGATGACTCTTTCGTAGGCCATGCTAACCAGCATATATACGTAGTTTAAAAACAGGTGCCTTTTTCTGCACTACTTTTAACAGTATTGTTATGTGGTTCACTTGAGATTATCTGTTGCCTCCCTCCTGCCACCCAGTTTCCATTGCTTTTTCCATTTCTGTCTTCTTTGACTCTCCCACTAGGATTTCCATCAGAATAAACTGAAGGCACCCACTTGCCTTATGAGGCTGGCTTATCTCTTGACATGTTTGAAGATCTTTTATTCCTGCAACCAAAAAGCCATTAAGAAAATAGAGCCAGCACATTAATAATGCTTGACAATTTGAACTCTGATAGGATTTCTTTTTTGTCCACTCTCCCATCTCAGGATACACTTTGGGCAGATCACAAGCAACCAGTTGCTTGTTAAAGTGATAGAAAACCTGAAGAAAACCACCAACTCTCAAGTCAGTGAAGTGAGGGTAAGTGTGCATCTGTAAGATGTTGCTTAGTAAAGAGTACACAGTTTGGGTGCCAGTCTAGTTCTCCCTAACTCTACAGCTCCTTGCTTACTCTTGTAGAGGGGCAAGGAGCACTGCAAAGTGGGTTAATAAGTAATCATCTCAGACAGAGGCATTTATTTTGCATTAGTGTATTGAAAACTACATTCAGCGGTGTTAGCTATAATACATTATGTGACAAGCTGCATTACAGGTTCAGAACATATAATGGTGAGAGGGTTGTCACTGAAAAATGAATTCCTAACATGTAATCTCTAGTTTGATTATAAAATATATTTTGATAGAAAGGAACAGAATAGAGTTATGTTAACAGGAAAAAAGAAATGAAGATATCTATCCTTCAAGGGTAGTTTAGTAAATACATGTATAGTAATTTAGCAAATATTAGTATAGCAAATATGTGTTTTAGATATATGTTAACTAAAGATTGTTTATGTTAGTTTACTTTTTTCATATTTTCTATGTGTGTCTTAATTATATAAGTGTATATAGATGGACAGGTTGCACACCTGTAACAGTATTTCTTCGAGTGGTCATCTGCGAATTCACACAAATGGGTTTTGTCTGCGCATGCGCAGCTAGCTCGGAACCTTCTGGAATCACTAGGCAGAAGTTGGATTGCAACTTTTGGGTGGTAGCTCCGCCCACCTCCATATAAGCCCCGCGTTCCCGCTTGCTCCTCAGTTCCAAGTACGCTGCTAAAAAGCGACAGCAAGGTTATCAACTAGAGCAGGACACGACTAAGGAGAGGTTGGGCGGGATTTGTATGAATTCGCAGATGACCACTCGAAGAAATACTGTTACAGGTGTGCAACCTGTCCTTCTTCGTGGTCTCTGCGAATCACACAAATGGGTTATTCAGACTAGCAAGCTAAAGTCCCTGGAGGAGGGAGTGTCCTGACACAATGTTCAAAGGTGCAAACAAGAAGTTTATTGGCACACACAACCAAGTAACAGGCACCTAAACCTTAAAGGTATTAAATTCAAGTATGTCAGGAACTGATCATAACCCAACAATTAGTGGATTGTAAGTGCAATAGAATAATAGTAAACAATTGCATGAACTTGAAGTAAATTCAAGAAGAACCCGTATTGGTAATTCATGAACAAACGTGAAATGCATCATTACAGTGTACACATTCGCAATATAAACCAGTATTGAATAGATAAACAACTAGATAAGAGCATAACGAAGGTAATGCAAACATATACAAGAACATTAATGAAGTCCAGATAACAACACTGCTTTCCCAAAAGCAGCCTCTCGTCTGGCCCGTGTGTCCAACCTGTAGTGTTTGATGAAAGTCATTGGTTGGGACCAGACAACTGCTTTACATATTTCCTCTAAAGGAATGCCAAACAGGAAAGCAGACGATGAAGCTACCGCCCTTGTGGAGTGCGCACGCACCCGGCCCGGTGGATCCTTGCCATCTAGTTCATAGCACAAGTGGATAGTGGAGGTCACCCACTTGGACAGTCTTTGTGGAGTGACAGGTAGTCCCTTCTTGTGTTCAGAGTAACATACAAAAAGTCTGTCCGAACGCCTCGAAACCGAGGTGCGCTCAAGATAAAAGGACAGAGCCCTACGAACGTCCAATGTATGTAGTCTTTGTTCGACCTCAGTGGTCGAGTTCGGGGCCAGGGTGGGTAGCACAATGTCTTGGTTGAGATGGAAGGCAGACACCACTTTCGGTAAGAAAGTGATGTCTGTACGGAGGACCATCTTGTCTTTATGAAACCGAAGATATGGTTGGTCCATCCAGAGAGCGCATAGCTCATCAG
Source organism: Phrynosoma platyrhinos (assembly GCA_020142125.1). Taxonomy (NCBI): domain Eukaryota; kingdom Metazoa; phylum Chordata; class Lepidosauria; order Squamata; family Phrynosomatidae; genus Phrynosoma; species Phrynosoma platyrhinos. The sequence continues at coordinate 134,071,761 of CM034703.1, read as the reverse complement.
CCCGACGAGCCGAAGTGAAGGCTACAAGGAATGCAGTTTTCCATGTCAAGAGTCTTGGCGAGCACTCTGGTTATGAGTGGAAACGGAGGAAATGCATAGAACTTCCTTCCGTACCACACGAACTGGAAGGCATCGCCTCGGGAAGTCCGGGTCATTGTCCTCGAACAAAACTCTTCGCAGTGAGTGTTGTCCTCTGTCGCAAAGAGATCGATGTCCCTGGTCCCCCAGAGAGAGAAGAGATGAGAGACTATCTCGGGGTGGAGACGCCACTTGTGGCACGGGTTGAAAGACCTGCTGAGACTGTCGGCAAGTTCATTCTCCTGTCCAGGAAGGTGGATGGATTGGAGGAGAATGTTGTGATCGATGCACCAGTCCCATATGCGAAGCGTGATACTGAGCAAGGTCATGGATTTGGTCCCACCTTGCTTGTTCAGGTAGAACATGACAGTGGTGTTGTCCGTCATGAGCAAAACAACCTTGTTGGACAAGTGAAGTTGGAAAGCCTTGAGTGCCTTTTCCACAGCTAGCATCTCCAAGGTGTTGATGTGTAGGTGTCGTTCAAGTCTGGACCACAAGCCTCTCACTGTTAGTCCTTTGGAGTGTGCTCCCCAATCCTCCATTGATGCATCCGTGGTTAAGGTGACCTCTGGCTGAGGAGGAAGAAACGGCATCCCGGAACAGACGTTGTCGGGATGGAGCCACCAACGAAGAGATGTCATCACTCGAGGCGGGATGGTGAGCCACTTTGAGGGGGAGTCGGAGGTGGCATTGAACAAGGACAGGAACCAGGACTGAATGGGTCAGAGGCGAAGTCTTGCCCACGGCGTCATGAAGGTTGTTGAAGCCAAGTGGCCCATCAGTGTTTGGACGAGATAAGCTTGAACTCTGGTGCGGTTGAGGCAGGCTGTGATGGAAGCCGTTAAGGCTGCAAACCTTTCCTCTGGGAAGAAGGCCTTTTCTAGGTTTGAGTCCAAAATTGCTCCGATGAATCTCACCCTTTGAGCAAGGACGAAAGAAGACTTCTCGAAGTTGACGTTGAGTCCCAACGAGTCGAGTAGACCAAGAGTGAAGCGGATGTCGCTGAGGAGCTTGTCTTGGGACGGAGCTGTGAGGAGCCAGTCGTCGAGATATGGGAAAACTGATCCCCTCGTGATGCAGGAAAGCGGCGACCGGGGCCATGCATTTGGTGAAGAATCTCGGTGCCGAAGACAGTCCGAACGGAAGAACCTTGTATCGATAGCAGTCGGTGCCTACTGTGAAGGCCAGGAATCTGCGATGTTCCTCTCGGATGCTTATGTGAAAATAGGTATCTTTGAGATCGATGGTGACGAACCAGTGGTCTTTCTGTAAGAGAGGCAAAATAGAGGAAAGAGTTGTCATGCGAAATCGGCTGTATTCAATTAAGGCATTTAGTGCCCTTAAGTCCAAAATGGGCCTGAGGCCCGAGTCTTTTTTAGGCACAATAAAATAGCGGGAAAAGAAGCAGTATTGAGCCCGAGAGCTAGGAATGGGTTCGATCACTCCTTTGTCTTTCAAGGCACGCACTTTGTCGAGTAAGGTGTCAGAGGGGTGTGTGATAACAATGGCTCCAGTGGGTGGGAGCTCTTTGAATTCCAGGGCATAGCCCCTGCTGATGATGTCAAGCACCCAGGAATCGGAAGTGATGGTAGCCCAGATGTTAAGGAAGGGCCTTAATCTGCTATCACAGAAGTCAATGGAGTGCGTGGCAACACATCATTGTTTCTTCCTGGCTTCGAAGGACTTCCTTCGAAAGGGCTGTCTCTGCTGTTGTTGGCGATGGCCAGAGGAAGAAAGACGTGGAGCTTGCCTCCATCGAGATTGGTCTTGCCCTTGTGGAGCGTCTAGCTGGAACGGACGCTGAGAGGTTGGATACCATGGTCTTGGTTGGTAGAATCCAAACCTGCGGAAGGGTTGTGGTTGAGCGACATGCTTGTGTGTAGCTGTTTTCATTTTATACTTTTTATTAAGTTTTTCATCGGTGTCTTTATGGAATAGACCGGATTGGTCGAATGGTAGATCTTCAATGGTAGATTTAGCCTGAGATGTTAAGTCAGCTGCTCGCAACCAGGCATGCCTGCGAAGTAGGATGGTGTTGAGTAAAGTTTTTGAGGAGCATTCCGTGAGGTTACGGGCTGTGACTATTTGTGTTTCCTGTTGAAGGGCAAGGGCATAGGGCTTATGCTTATCAGGCAGATACTCAAGGATCAGCACAAGCTTCTCCATGAGATGGTGAGTATAGGCGCCCAAACATCCAACATAGTTTGCCACTTTGAGGCCCAGGACAGAGTGCAAATATGACTTTTTGGCTAAAGAGTCAATCATTTTCCCTTCTTTATCTGCTGGCGAGGTGGACGATTTTGAGGTGGAGATATGTTGTGCTCCTTCAACTATATCAGAATTTTGAGGTGGGTGATCTATCATCCACACAGGTTTCGGGTCAGCAATTCTGTACAGATTGTCCATCCACTTAGAAACATGGGAGGCAGATGTTGGTAACTCCCAAGATCTTTTCAGTATTTTAGCCAGGGAAGGCATGTAGGGAATAGCCGGTCTTTCAGTTAACCTGCTCCTAGCTCTCTTTTCGAGCTGGTCGGAAGGTTCGTCATCTTCGGGTTCGGTGATTGGAAAATCGAAAGCATGAGCCATTCGGAGAATC
>CM034703.1:133987117-134002550 GCA_020142125.1 Phrynosoma platyrhinos | reverse complement strand
AGATGGATCTCTTCCAGCAGGCCTTCCCAGAATAATCTCCCGGCTCAACTTAGATGATTTGCTACCTGTCCTTTATGGCCTCCGCCTGCTCTTATTTCTTTTTATGGTTTGTTTGTATTTTATTCTGCACACCTATTTTAATCTTATTCTAGTTTAATTCCGTTTTAAGTGGGGGAGGGTTAGGATTGGGGGCAGGATTGTTTTATACTGTCATCTGTTTTAACTTTGTTGTATGCTGCCCCAGTTGCTGAGCAGAGGGTTAGAAATAAAAATTATTATTATTATTATTAAAGTTGTTATTAGTTCAGAATATTAAATTATTCTTTAAAGAAAATACAACTCAAGATATAAAGATGGCTATGATTTGGGAAGCTGGGAAGATGGTGTTGAGAGGTTTTTTATTAATCAAAATACTTATTTACAAATGGTCAAGAAAAGGGAAAAATTAAAATTATAGAATTTAATAACACACAAGGAAAAGGAGTTGAAAGAAGAACCAACAAATAAGAAAACGATAGAAGAAATAAGAATATTGCAAAAGCAAAGATACAATTGAATTGGCAAAAAAATTGAAGGCCTTAAAACAATCCAGTTTTGAACATGCAAACAAGACTGGTAGATGGATGGCTGAAAATTAGGGAAAGAAAAAGAAAGAAGGGCTATAACTGAGATTAGGGAGGGAAATGAAATAGTAAGGCAACAAGGAAAGATAAAAGAATTATTCCACAAGTTTTATTCAGTTTTATTTGAAGACCACCCAGTAGAAAAAGAAAGAATAAAATCCTATTTAAATAAACAGGAATTCCTAACCCCAAGGGAAGAACAAACTGAATGGGAAAATATCCATGACCGAAGTGATGGATGAATTAAAAAGTGTAAAGAGGGCAAATCACTGGAGCTGGACAGCTTTACTGCACTGTATTATAAAACCTTAATGGAGGAGCTGTGTGTTCCATTACAACAAATAATGAATGCTATATTAGTGGAAGGACTGCCTCCATCATGGACAGAAGTGGATATTGTTCTTATACCCAAAGATGTATTAGACTCAAAAAATATAGACAAATTTCCCTTTTAATATTGATTATAATTTTTTTACTAACATATTGGCTAACAGATTAAAAAACTACATGCAACAAGTGATAGATGAAGATGAAAGAGGCTTCTTACCCCAAAGACATAGGAGGGAAAATCTATGGATAGTGTTGGATGTATTGGAGGAACACAATGAAAAAACAATTAGGTTTACCATTTAGAGATCTGGAAAAAGCCTTTGATAGTTAATTGGGTTACACTGTTTGAGATATTGGAAAGAACCAAATTAGGCCATAACTTTACTAAATGGATAAAAGAAATTTACAAAGACCAAAAAGCACAAATTCTTATAAATGGGGAATGTATGGCCAGTATCCAGGCCAAGAGGGGTACAAGGCAATCAAAGACCAAGATAACATGAAAGGAATTAGAATAAGGAAACACTGTTATAAGAGCAGAGCCTTTGCCAATGATTTGGTAATAATTTTGGATAACCCCTATGAATGTAAAAAAAAAGATAAAAAGAGGCTTGTATCATGAGTTTTCATAGACTTTAGTCTACTTTTTCAGATACTTATGATGGACTGAAAGCCAGGGACAGACAGGAGTGCAGATGTTTAATATGTCCATCATAAGTATCTGAAGAACTAGACTAAAGTCTATGAAAGCTCATGCTACAAACCTCTTTTTTTTTTTCAGTAAGTCTCAAAGGTGCTACAAAATCTCTACACATATTTATTCTATGGACTAACATGGCTATATCTTTAAATTTTACCCCAGTGAATGTGTTGATGTATTGTCTAAAATGTTGGAGGAGTCTGAAGAAATAATGGGTTGCAAGTTAAACAAAGAAAAGTCAGCAATTCTTACAAAAAGAAAGAAAGAAAGAAAGAAAGAAAGAAAGAAAGAAAGAAAGAGACAAAAACAAAAGAAATAGAGCTGAGTAATAAAACGGGTATTCCAATACAAACAAAAGTAAAATATCTTTGATATCAAAGAAAACTTACACATTTATTTGAGGAAAATTATAAGAGGATTTGGAATGAGATCAAAAGAGAGAGGATTAATTTGACTAAGAAATATTTATCATTCTTAAGGGTATCAGCAATCAAAATGTTAATACTACCAAAAATGTTATTTCTATTTCAAATGATCCCAGTGATACATCCTTTAAACTTTGGCACAGGGACCTAAATATTTTCATTTGGTAAGGGAAAAAACCCAAGGGTTAAATTAAATGCTAAAGAAAGAGGAGGATTGGGAGTGCCTACCTTGAAACTATATTATAAGGCATATTGCTTAACTTGGATAAAAGAATGGATCCTTTTGCATTACAATAGACTGTTAGAATTAGAGGGAGACAGATTATATTTTGGTTCGCATGCCTACTTGGGATATGAAAAAAATAAATGCAAATAAAGCAAATAAAGGTTTTAATAATCATTGTGTAAGATGAGCGCTGTTATGAGTATGGGGAAAGCATAAAGCTAGACAATGCAAAAAATCCCTTTGTGGATTTCTCCTCATGAAGCCATCCAACACAAAGAAACTTCACAAGGGGTGAATTGGCTTACCTATGAGAATCTATTAAAGAAAGATAAGGATGGCTTGTTTATTCTGAAAATTCAGGAGGTGCTAAATTGTGAAGGATTTAAACTAGATTGTTTTTTATATAGACAAATTCTAGAACATTACAATATTATATAGACAAATTCTAGAACATTACAAAATGGACAAGAAATTATATGATTCTGGAGAAAAAGTATGTGAAAATCTTAAAAGCTGAAAATAAAAAAATGGATTGGGAACGTCTACAAATTGCTATTACAATGGGAGTTAGAGGAAGAAGTGGTGAACAAAAACATGATACAGTGGGCAGAAAATATAGGACACCCCACTGAGATGAGTAGATGGGAACAAACATGGAAGAAAGGAATGAAATTTACTGTGTCTCAAAATTTGGGAGATAATTATTACAAATTATATTTTCATTGGTATTTGATACCAGAGAAAATATCAAAAATCTACAAGACTCAAACTAATTTGTGCTGGAAATGTGAGGAAGAACCAGGCACTTTTTACCATTGTTGGTGGCCTTGTACATTTATAAAGAGTTATTGGACAAAAGTGAATGAGACAATTAGTAATATTCTCAAGGTCCAATATACAATTAGATCCAGAATCCTATTTGTTAATTATGTGGGAGGACAAAATAGAAAAGAAGTTTGGTAAAGCACTCTTCTATATGATTTCTACGGCAAGGGTAACTTTAGCCTGGAATTGGAAATCTAAGAACAGGGGTAGGCAACCTTTTTGAGTTGGGGGCCAGGTTGCTGTACCTCAGACAATTGGGGGGCCAAAGCACCATAAATAAATAAATTATTATTATTATTATTATTATTAAAGCTTATTTCTAGAGCGCTGTCAATTATAAATAAATAAATAAATAAAGTAAAAAAAAAATAAAAAAAATATATGCATGCACACTATCTCAGCCCCAGAAAGGCCATGGCAAGACCCCTGTGGAGATTTTGCCAAGAAAACCCCAATAACAAGTAATAACAACAATAATCAATATCATCATGGCGGGGGGCGGCAGCGGCAGGACCGGCCTGGGGCCAGTCCAAGGGCCTCGGGGGGCCGCATCTGGCCCCCGGGCCTTAGGTTGCCTACCCCTAAGAACATCCCCAGTACAAAACAATGGCCAAAAAATTATATGATGCTACAGAGATGGATGATTTGATGCAACAGATAAATTATAAGATTATCAAGAAAGATAAGGGGGAATGGGAATTAATATTAAGATATTTAGAGAAAGAGTGGGGTACGATAGCCACAGCTGGTCTTTAAAAAAATGCAGATGGGAAAGAAATAATTGGAAAAGAAGAAACAAGGGAAATCCATATTAGGTGGAGAGAGACAAGGAAATCTGGAAAAGTTGATAGATTAAGACAACAGAATACCAAATAAAATGAGAAGTATATGAGAGAAAATGATAAACAGTTAAAGCAAATATTGATATAATAACAAACAGAGAATAAGAAAGCAAAACAGATAAGCAAATAATAGTGTCATAATGAATAAATAGAAGATAATATATTAAAATAAAATGAATGGAGTATAGTATTGTAGCAACTATAAGAGACTCTAGAAATGGTTGAGATTTCAAAGGAAAAGATACAAGAAGGTATGAAAGAAAATATCCAGTATTGGTAAGAAGGAAGTCCGGTATGAATGGTTTGGAAGAAGTATGTAGATGGGAAAGTAGGTAGATAAGGAAAGAAGAGTATATGAAAAGAAGGTGGGGAGATGTGAGAGAGGTGACAGTAAGGAGGAGAAGGTGGAATAAGGAAGAATGGTAGGGAGATGGGATACTGAATGGAAGATACTGAGGGACAAAGGAAGGAAGAAGTTGGTTAAAGAAGGCGAATGTATCAGTACAATGTTAGATTGGTATGTATGTATATGTGTGTATATGTATGATTATGTTTAGTTATGTTATGTTTGTTTATGTCTGTTTATGTGAAATGTTTTAAGAATATGTGTAGTAAATTTTTCTAATAAATAAATAAATAAATGTTGAGGTGTTCGCTCCACACCTATTTAGTTAACATAAAAAACACAAGTATCTTATTTTGTTTTCTTCTTTTAAAAAATTGCAGGTGAGGCTAGAGCCCCTGAGGGGTTACCAAATCATGGTACTGGCTGGTGGTACTGGTTCAGTCCCTTGCCACTGCCACACCGCTGCTACTATTGATGGGATTCTAGTGTGGGCAACCCAGACGTCACCAACTAAGGGGTGGAACACCAGATAACCCCCAAACCAAATCACCACCTTCTCTGGTGGGATAGTCCCAAAAACCACAAACTGTTTGGGAATGCTGCAGTTGGAAAGGTAGCCAAGATGTTCATTGAGGCCCCATGCTAACGGACGCCTCCCTGCCACAACCAGAAGCCCATCTGCCCGTGGTTTCTGTAGGTACCTCCATGGTGCAGACTATTGATGACTGGGAGGGACAGTGCTTGTACAAAGTAATGATGTGTTTATCTGGATAGGATCTGTGAATTTGGATTTGCAGTACTGTCCAAGAAGGCAATTGCTCTTTCACCCCAAGTAGTTGGCCAGCCCAGTCAGGCTCCGACCCTTGTGTTGGAAGGGAATACTGTAGGGGGCCACTGGTTGGCAGGATGTCATATGGCCAATGCTCCACATGAAGAATGGCTGCCAAATACTTTTTTCTTAATCTGTCAGGGTTGAAAAAGCATTGAAAATAACATAGAGAACATGTGATTTTCCTTGGAGAATAACAGAAAAAAATAATAATGTAAAAAGTGTAATAACAATATTATTGTATTGTACGTAATTTCAATGATGTTTGTCTTATTGTTTCCCTTTCTCCATCATCACAGATTCATAGATGCCACCTTGGGAAAAAGCTGGGGAGAAAGGCAGCATATAAAGTAAATAAATAAATAAAAATAATAATCACAGGCTCCTAATTCAGGAGGTTTTGAACCTTTGAGGAGCACTGTGTTGGTGTCTCCACACATGCCTTTCTTCCATTGCAGAGCTGGTGAGCCTGTCTTTCACTGGGTGTCCACGTGGTCCACGCTGTATGTGGTACTGCTCTTCCATGTGACTGTCCATGAGGGTTCTTGGCATACGTTGATCATGGTGCAAGGACAAGTAACTTCTCAGCTTGATACAAGAACATCATTGCAGCATGTTTGGGGTGTATGTCAGTGGTGTTACCATGGATATTGAAAAGGTATGTGTTCAGTAAATGTTCTGTAGTTCAGTCTGATGTTCCCCTCTTAGACACCAGTATGCTGATGGGAATACAGTCGGCCCTTCATTTTTGCGGACTTGGTGTCTGTGTCCCTTGCCCATTTGTGGGTGGTAAATGGGGCTTGAATATTTGCAATTTTCCATTTTTTCTGGGGGTGTGGGTGGGATGTGGAATGGATTCTCTGCAAAAACGGAGGGGCAGAGATATAGGGATAGTGATTATACAATATAGGTATAGGGATAGTGATTATACAATATAGTCCTGTATAGCCTTGGTTATAAAACTCTTTTCAAATGTTGCTTTGATATTTGGGGATATGACAGACTTAAAATAATGTGAAATTATTATATATAAATACTCAATAAAGGGATGGGAGACAGTTATGGCCTCAACGTTACTGACTTTTAAATGACACCCCTCAAAAAAAAAAAAAGTTCATTGCAGTCTACTACATCATTATCTGTTCCCTGTATTTTAACTGCTGTACTTTTAATGGTATATTTTGATATAATTTAGTTTAATTATTATGATAAGTATTATAGTTTTGCTCTATGCTGTCTTTGGAAGGCAGAATAAGAGTTTTTGAAATAATTGGGCTAGAGAGAGGTGGAGTTCTTTTGTGGCCATCATGGGAATGAATATTACACTTTGTCCTCTACAAATAATTAAAGAGAAAAGCAATGAAGGATATTTGCTTCCACAGGAAGTAGGAGAGTTTCATTTTCTGTGTAAATTTCAATCCTATGAAAAACTTCCCCACATCCCTCATCTCCTTCCACTCCGATAGCCATAGCATAAATCTCAATTTCTAGCTCAGTTTGTAGTCCAGCAGCTACCTAGAAAAGACAGATAAGGACAGATCATGTACCATGAGCAAAGTTAGACACTCTCCACAATCTAATATTTAGTACTCAAAGTAACAGGGAAAAATATTGCTGAAGATTCTTGAGGTCAACAGCACCTTGACATTTATACCCTCCACTATTTTTCATTTAATGTTGGATTTTCCCTTAATTTTTCTACACTAGCTTTTCCAGCCAGACACTCTTCAAATGTGTTGACCAAGAGTTTCCATCAGCCTGCCATTAATTGGAACAGGTAACGGCTGTAGCTCATAACTTCTGGTGAAGGGGGACATCTTTTCTTCTCTTATGATGGAAATTAGGACAAGCAGGAAAAAATCTAGCACATTTAGCACTGCATATATTTGCAGCGGGAAATGCCCTGGATCTGTACGTATGACATACATGCACAGACATCAGAAATACCATGGTATTCTTGACTTTGGTATTGACTTATATATCTTTATACTTGAGGAGCTTATCTAATTTCCTTCATAGCTGCCAATCTCTTCTACTGATTTCTTGCCTATATTCCCTATTTTTATCAATGACTGAGCCAAGGTATAAGGAAATCTTTGTTTGATTTTTTTTCACCACCTACTTTAAAATTATTTAAATCTTCTGTGGTCATTATTTTTGTTTTGACTTTATTTGACTTTAACTCTGCTTTTGCATTTTTCTTCTTAGCTTTTATGAATAGTAATCCCATCTTTGCTATGAATCACACTAGCTGAGGTTTAAAAGAAGAATGTCATCTGGGAAACACTTTAGTTTAAAAGAACTAAGAGTTGCACCTGACAAATGGACATTTAATCAGTTTTCTATGCCAAACAGTGCAATTGGAAATCACAGTAATGCTGGGAATCTGCTGAACACCTTTTGCTCTCTGTGTGGCAGTCACATTTGGTTGACAGCTCTGTCAGAAAAATCCACATCACAAGTGCAAAATAAGAGAGATAATAAGTCAACCATAAGTTGTTATTCAATTTATTTCTCTTTCAAACAAAAATAGTAAAAAATAATCATTCTAATGTATTGAAAGATTTAATAATGTTAGATTATTCAGAACCATTTATATGATGGCTGAACTTTAAAAAAAACTAAGAAGCTTGTAACTGTAATTGTTTAATAATTTGTTTTAAAGAAAGAGGTTCAGGACAAAGTATTTATATATTTACTACTAACATCCTTATTATTTCTGAAAACTATGTAAGAAGAACACTTGTATGTAAGACTATGAGCAGTTATCAGATCATTACAATTTCTTGTGTTAGGGCCTAAGCAGACTGCCAGAAATAGTGCACATTAAATTGAGGCACTGCCCTGGCTCAGTGCTAGGGAATCATGGGAACTGTAATTTATTGTGGCACCAGAGCTCTCTGACATAGAAGGCTCAATGTCTCAGAAAAAAATACAATTCTCATGATTCCCTAGCACTGAGCCAGGGCAGTGCTTCAATTTAATGTGCACTATTTCTGGCAGTCTGCTTAGGCCTTCAGTTTACTTTTCTCAGTTCTTTTTATGGGAATGAATATTTTATGTTTGCTTGATACTATGGAGGACTAGAAGAAACAAAACAATTTTTTTAAAAACAACAAAATTAATGTTGATGGTATCTTTTATAGTTTTTTTTTGCCTGCTTTTTTTAACAGGCAAAATTAAAAAGGAACTTTGTGACTTATTTGTAATAAAAATGTGAGCAAATTAAAAGTAATTTAAATTGGAAATTACTGTTTGAATAAATCATACTTCTAATATACAAAACATGATTAATTTTATGTGAAACAAAGTTTAAACATAATGCATTTTAATCTAAATTCTAGTGGCAACTCCATTGAACCAACTGGATTTACCTAAGTGTTGACTCATTATTCAGCCATGGATTCATTGGTTCTATTCTAGTTAAGAGTGACAGGATCCAGGCCTTTTTTCTCCTAAAGTAACAAAGTAACTTTCAATCTGTAAAAGATGCTAATTTAATCTTTTCTGAAAATTTCTATTTGCCCTGCATAAAACTAGAAAAATATTTTCTCTCATAGCTTCAAAATTTCCAAAAAAAAAATTACAGCTCTGTGTGTTTGCAATATGTTTGATTAGGTTTCTCACTACAAGGTTTCTCTTCAGCTTGGAGAGAAATTACAAATCCTTTTCCCATAGAAAATAGCAATAGCAATAGCATGTACATTTCTATACCGCTTAATAGTGAACTCAGCACTCTCTAAGTGGTTTACAATGTTTCAGCCAATTGCCTCCAACAAGCTGGGTATTCATTTTACTGACCTACAAAAGGATCAAAGGCTGAGTCAACCTTGGAGCCCTGCGGGGATCAAACTCACAACATTGTGGCCACAGGATCAGCATTTGACCACTGCACCACAGGGCTCCTGGCGTTAATGGCCATCTTGGAGAAAGAGGAGAAATTTCAATCTAAAATATTCTTTTATTGCAGTTAGTTTGTCCTAAATTTGATTTTTCTAGTTCACCAGTTATTTTGGTATAACACTACAACAAATATTGCAGTTATTTTTGAATTATTTTCCAGAACTTTCGATTGACTGAATGATGAATCACAGTCAACATTCTGAATGATGAATCACAGTCAACAACAGGAGATTGGTCACATGTCAGATGAGAGTTGACAGTTGGAATGTTTGTGAGCTTTTGTTGGGGCAGCAGGTTATTGATGTGAGTGTGTATGGACTAGGTTTGGACTAGAGAGGAGTGTATTGCTGTGAGTGTGTGTGGACTAGGTTTGGACTAGAGAGGAGTGTGTGCGTATATATATATATATGTATATATATATATACATATGCTGTATTATATTGTACATATTATAACTGAAGATAAAAACCTCCAGGACTTTGGATGAATCAACTGTCTGTGATTATTTCTTTTAAGTGAGAAAAGTGGTCAGTGTACTGTCAATACCAATATCTGTTTTTTTTTGTTTTTTTTAAAAATACTCCGCTGTGTACATTGTTTTAGCTGGTTGATTTTTATCCAGACTCCACCGGGAATTGGCCTTTGTCCCAATTTAATATACTGGCCAACAGGGGAGCCACATTCTAATTATTCACAAGACCAGTTATTATACTAGAAAATAGTAAGCAGGTTGCTCCTCTATCAAACTAATTACATGAATATCCCTACAACTCAGTTTAAGGTAGCATAAGAAATGAAATAACTTCTGAGAATGACTTTATCACAGTATTTCATGACTCCAGGCTTAGAACTTTTTCTCTCTCTGCTCTTCAATGCTGGGAACCCATCACAGGCATGTGGGGACTATGGAGATATGCCAAGTGAAAACCAATCCCCTCTGGTCACTTACAGGCCCCGGAATGTAGCTCACTCGCAATCCAGTGCAGGGGGGTGGTTGTTTCACTCGAAACCTGTCAAGGAGCAGACAGAGAGTTAGCTTTCTATTTGTGAATGACTGGGCCAGGTAAATAGGAAAATATCACAGTCATAATATCACCTGCTTTCCTCGTTGCCAAGTTTTCAACACCCCTTTATCATATGGCAGCACTTTCTGGTTTATTTTATGTAACATGTAGGAAGGAGAAAGGTGGGGACACTCCAGACTATTCTGTATCTATTCTCATCTTTTTTCCAGTCATCATGAACTCTCCAGTTCCTGAAGCTCTAGAGTACAGAGTTTTTTTTAGTTTTTCTTAAGTTAGAATAATAATTTATTTATATTGTTTCAATTATGATGTTTTAATATATTTTCAGTTTAATACTTTTTAAGGGATGGGCGGAGTATGGGTTGTGTTTTATACATACCATATGGAATTTTAACTGTTGTTAGCTGCCTTGATTGTTGATAGAGGGGCAGGGTATAAATAAATTTTATTATTATTATTATTATTATTATTATTATTACTTTAATTAAAGGACATTATTTCTTTAACAAAAAATTTGGTACAGGAGGCAGAAATAACATGGAAAAACATGGACTTATTCAAACACCATAATCATCATCTCCGTGTGGCAGCTCTCCCTGAATATAACGAGAACTGAAAATAAAAACAAAGCTAAGAAAGAGGGGGGATCCCCACTCTTGCAAAAAGAGGGGATTACAGAAGCTCCTGAATGGTGAGAGGAAAGGTGGGATGGAGAGGAAGACTCTTCCCTCACTGGTGAGGATAGGGAGACTTGGGCATAAAGGAGCCATGCAGCTGGAAGCTGCATTGGAACAGCAGCACAAAGCAAAGCAGCTTCATTTTTTTCATTTATATAAGTGAAAAACCACCACCAACAATAAATAATATACAGTAAGATAACTAATTAAGAAAGATCTTGTGAGCTGGGGAAAGGAGGAAAGAAGAAAGCCTGACATGATAGCTACTAAAACAAATGAGTTTTTGAAGTTGCTAAGAAACTCTATTAGATAAGAGAAAAAGGAGATAAAAGAAAACCAAGTGTTACTAATTATACACAAAGTTGCAATCTATTAGAGGTCTGTTACTAAAAGAAAGAAACTACTAAAAGAAACTACAGAAAGAAAAATAAGAGAGAGGAATAATAGTTACAAAAATATCCCCAGGGATCCACTGGAGGACTAAAAGAAACTTAATTTACATTCTAAATAGAGATTATCTGGTAGCTTATTGAAAACAGAAATTGAGACATGGAAAGAGAAATTGGGATGTGGAAAGAGAAGAAGAGATGAAATGAAAAGAAGAGATGAAATGGATGATAAATGGTAAAAGAAGCAAAAGAAATAAGATTAAATAGGAAACAAATAGGCAAAAGACTATGATTTATTGAGAGGGAAAAGAAAAAGAACTGAATTAAATTAAGAAGAAAAAAAAGAAAAGAAATTTATGGTGGCTTGGCTAATTTAGAACAGTTAGACCTGAGATATTTTGCTACCAGCAGATAAGCTAGTCAAAACACTCACGAAAGAGAGAAAGCTCAAGGACAAGTAAAGAATTTAAATCTGTAAATACAAAGACTAACAGAAACAGGAGAAGCTCAAGAATGACACCCAGTGGGGAAAAGTGATATTACAGCTAAGAACAAAATAGCCTCAAAAATAATAAGAAAAATATTATTAGAAGAAGGAATTGTCTAAGAACAACTTCTTCTGGTAAAAAATAGTTACTATAGCTAAAAATAAATTAATTCCAATTTAAGAAAAATAAAACAAGAGAAAGGATGGCGGTGTCCTTAAGAAAATATGCTGGAACACAATCAAGAAGAAACTCAGTGGAATATAACTCTAAGCAGACAGAACAAAATTTGATTCTGGATGAGATAAAGAAATTGAACAAAGGGATGCAAGATATCCGTCTGGAAATGAGGGACATGAATACAGAATTAAAACGTGATTTTAAGACAGAAATTAAAAGTCTTAAACAATCAATTGAAAAAGTAACAAAAGATTTGAAAGAAACAGATAAAAAACTGGAGGTCCTAGAAACAAAAAGTAAGGAAATAAGTGATAGAACACTACAACTTTCACTGGAATAAGAGAGAGAAAAAGACCTGAGGGCAATATTAAATCTCAAAGTGAGAGGTAGATGTCTTAAAGTAAGAGGTCTTAGAGAATTACAAAATGAAGATTTATATAAATATTTAGTTCCAATTTTAGCTGATTTTGTGGAAATTCCTTGTGCAGAATTTTTAAAAGAAATTAATAAGATCTTCAGGATCAACTCTAGAGTTGTGTGAGAAAAGAACCTCCCAAGAGATATCTCGATTTACTTCGTGAGAACCAAAATCAAAGAAACAGTATTAGAAAAAAGTTATGAAAAGAGATTAATAATAGCTAAAGAAAAATTGATAATATTAAAAGATATCCCTAGAAGAATTCTGAAGAAAAGAGCTGAGTATAAATTCCTAAAAGCATCCTTGAAAAGATAAAATATCCCATACAGATGGGGTGTTTCTTTCACTTATAGGAAGAAGAGATTAAGGATAAATTCACTGAGTAAGGCAAGAAACTTTTTAAGATCAATCAGGAAAAAGCAGGAACCAGATGAACCAGAAGACTCAAATGAGCTTACGGGAGATAAGGAAGACCAGGAAGAGAAATACATGGAGGAGAAGAATCCAGAGGAAAGTGAAGTAGAAGAGGGAGAAACAAACAACATATAAGTTAAGTATTTAAGGGGTCTTTCTTTACGGATTAAATATGAATCTTAAAATCATTTCCTGGAATATAAAGGGTATGAATGATCCAATAAAAAGAAAAAAAAGTTTATCATTATTTGAAGAAAAAAAAATTGGGATGTAATATGTCTTCAGGAGACCCATGTCAGAGACAAAGATATGGGCCTTCTAAAAAATAAAAATCTGGGACAAGAATTGTTTTGACCACTAAAATAAAGAAAAAGGGTGTTGTGATGTATGTAAACTCAAGTATACCCTCTGTAGAAATATTGAACGATAAAGAAGGAAACTATATAGGGGTTGAAATTAAAATTGGAAACCAGAAAGTGTTGGTCATAGGGATTTATGGCCCATTGGAAGGGAAAGAAAATTTTTACTTGAATTAATGAAAGAAATCTTAGATTTAAATTATAATTCCATCATAATGATGGGCGACTGGAATAGAGTGGTAAATCCATTAATAGACAGGAAATCAGATAAAACAATAAAGAAAAATCAAGGGAAACTACCAAGCAGTTTTAACAATATGATCAATAATTTGGAACTGATAGATATTTGGAGATTTAAATATGGGGGAAAAAAGATTTTACCTTCTATTCCAGTAGACACAAATCATTATCTAGACTTCTAAATCATGGGCAAAAAAAAAAAAATAATTAAAATGGAATCCCTTCCAAAAGCAATCTCTGATCATAACCGAATTTTGATGGAATTAAAAATAGGGGAATGAATCCTCTCATGAAGGCTTAATGAAAATTTACTGAAAAAGAAAGTGGTAATAGGAAAAGCTAAAAAAAATTTGAAAAATTATTTCCAAGAAAACCTGGGGAAAGGGGTAGACGATATTATGGTTTGGGCAGCAAGCAAAGCTGTCATGAGGGGATTCTTTATACAAGAAAATATCCAATGGAAGGAAAAAAGAAACCAAAAAATTACAAAAATTAATGAAGCAATTAAAGAAAAAGAAAAAGACTTAAAAGAAAATCAAAATAGAAATGAACTGGCAAGAGAAATAAAAATCTTACAGACACAAATACTGATGTGTTTAGTAGAGGAGCTAAAAAAATGAAATATACTAAACAATGCTACTTTGAAAATGCAAACAAAACAGGGAGATGGCTATCATATAAGATTAAAAAAGAAAGAGAGAAAAATCTAATAATGAAAATTAACATGGATGGAAGTATAATAACTGATCAAGAAAAGATAAAAGAGAACTTTTATAATTATTATACAAAGTTATATGAAGAGAAAGGAACCAAGGACAACCCAATAATAAACTTTTTAGATAAGGTAGACCTAAAATATATAACTGAGAACCAAGTAAATTTGTTAGATCAACCAAATACAGAGGAAGAAATAAAACAGGTGATAAAAGAGCTTAAGAATGAGAAAACTCCAGGCCCAGATGGTCTATCAAATAATTACTATAAAATATTAGAAGAACAATTAATAAATCTGATGCAGAAAATGATTAATGGGATAAAAGAAAATAATTTTCCAAAAACATGGAGAGAAGCTAATATTTCAATCATCTTAAAACCTGAAAAAAACCCACAAGAAATAAAAAATTATAGGCCAATTTCGTTATTAAATACAGACTATAAAATATTTTCTGCTATATTATCGAAAAGGTTAAAAAATATTTTTCAAAGTCTGATTGATGAGGAGCAAAATGGATTTCTCCCTGAAAGATACTTAAGAAAAAAAAATATAAGAATGATGATAGACATAACTGAACTATTTAAACATAGGAAAGATAAAAAACTAGCTATAATTTTGGTAGATATGAAAAAAGCATTCGATAGGGTTAATTGGAATTTGTTAGTTAAAGGTTTGGAAAAAATAGGATTAGGTGATAGATTTCAAAATTGGATAAAAGCAATATATAAAGATCAGGAAGCATATTTAATAATAAATAAAGAAAAAACTAAAGCATTAAAAATAAAACAAGGTACTAGACAAGGATGCCCCTTATCTCCATTACTTTTTATTTTGATCATGGAAATGTTAATCAAAAAAATTAAAATGAACAAAGAAATACAAGGAGTCAAAAAAAAAAAAAAAAAAGGAGAGGAAATCAATTCTTTCTGGAAAACCCATTAATTAGAAACTTTGAAAGCCGAGTTAAAAGATTTTGAAAACATATCGGGTTTAAAGGTTAATGGAACTAAAACAAATATACTAATCAAAAATATTAATAAAAAGGAAGAGTTAGAACTGTCTAATAAAACTGGTTATAATATAATAAAAAAGCAAGATATTTAGGAGTTGGCATTACCTCAAATAACAATGATCTTTTTAAAAACAATTACAAAAAAAGTATAGAGTCAGATCAAAAAAGACGTGGAAAAATGGAAGTCTTTAGAGTTATTGCTTTTAGGGAGAATTGCATGTATTAAAATGAATATACTAGCTAAATTATTATTTTTATACCAAACTATTCCAATTATAGTTAAAGAAAAACTTAGATGGGCAAAAAGACTTAACAAAATTTATATGGTGGGGAAAAAAACCTAGAATCTGACTTAAAACACTACAAGATGCTAGAGAAAGAGGTGATTTAGCAGTTCCAAATTTAAAAAATTATTTTCAAGCGTCATGTTTAATGTGGATTAAAAAATGGGTTGACTTAAAGGGAAAAAA
>CM034703.1:133915937-133939979 GCA_020142125.1 Phrynosoma platyrhinos | reverse complement strand
GCCATCATATGTTTGCAATGTGATCCCTAGTGCCTCTTCCTTTCCTGATCCTGCTTGGACCTCTGGGATCTCTCTTTCCATGTATGGTTGAGTCTATGTTGCAGAATTTTGAACATGATTTTGCTTTTGTGGGAGATCAGTGCTATGGTCCTATAGTTGCTGCAATCTCTTGTGTCTCCTTTTTTGTGGATGGGGATGTATATTGATTGCTTCCAATCTGTTGGCTATCATTTTGTTTTCCATATCTGTTGACATATGTTGGTTAGCACTAGAGTTGACTCTGTCAATGTGGCTTGCAGAAGTTCAACTGGAATCCATCTGTTCCTGGTGATTTGTTTTTCGCTATTTCTCTAATTGCAGTTTCCACCTCACTTTTTAGAATTTGGGGTTCCTCTTCTTATGGCTCTTCATTCTATGTGTCCTTCATTTTGTCATCTCTTCTGTGTATTGCATGTAACGTCTTTTTATTCCTTCCTGGTCTTGAATTATGTTATTTTTATTGTCATAGATCGTACCAGTCCTTGGTTTGAATTTTCCTTTGATTACCCAGATCTTGTGAAATAGATCTCTTGTTCTTCCCTTATTGTTGTTGTCTTCTATTTTTCTGCATTGGTCATTGTAGTAATTTTCTTTATCTTTCTGCACAAGCCGTTGTACTGTTGAATTCATAATTCTTAGTTTGTTCCTATCTCCCTTTTGTTTTTCTTCTCTTCTTTTCTTTCTTGCTTGTAGTATTTTTTCTGTCATCTATAGTTTTTCCTCTTTCTTTTTGTTTATTGAAAGTGTCTGGCTGCATTCTTCTCTTATTATGTCCCTGGCTTCAGACCATAGTTCCTCTGGTTCTCGGTCTATTATACTTAGTAGTGTGAATCTGTTTCTTATCTTATCAGTAAATTCTGTTGAGATATTTAGAACATATTTTGGTATAATTACTGGTTTTGTTCTGTTCTTGAGTCTTACTCTTATTTTTGTTATGAGTAATTCATGACCTGTGCCACAGTCAGCGCCTGGTCTAGTCTTGGCCACCAGTATAGAGTTCCACCATCTTTTACTTCCAGTTATATAATCTATTTGATTTTTGTGTTGACCATCTGGTGATGTCCATGTGTATAGCCTTCTTTCTGTGTTTGCAATGAATAGGTTGTTGGCTTCACAAAATTCTATCAAATGCTACCTTACTGCTTACATTACATTAATCTTACTCTACCCACATAAATATGATTAATTGGTTTGAAACTGCTGGCCCTCAAAATTAGGCCTCAGGCCTTTAAAAAAGGCAACACACTCCACCAGTATGTTTGACCTAAGGTAATTTTCCCAAAGACCTGACTAATGTCAAGTATAACATCACCAGTGGTCAGTCATTAAAAGTAAATACATCTTCTCTAACAGAGTGGTGAAATATAACTTGGTTTCTGTGTTAATCTAACTGGAATAGTATACCATTTGTGAATAATCTTGAGGAAATTTGTTCAGATGTGTGTAGAGATTGGCTTTACAGATTATTCCTTTGATTATAAGTATTGCAATCTTATGTAGACTTACTTGTGACTAAAATCTACTATAGTTTGTGAGACTTAATTCTGAGCAAATGCAAATAAAACTATGGAAGATTAGACCTTATTTTTTGTTTCACAGTAACCATCCTATTTGTCTCCATAGTTCAGCAATAGATCATGCACTTTGAGTGCAGGGGACCTCGGATCAAATTCCAGCCAAAAAGGTCCCTGGAATGGTCTGAAACTGTGCCACCACAGCAAACGCTATTAGAGCAGATTGGCCAATGGCACATGGAACAAAGATGTGTATGCTCTGTCTTTTCCCACTAATACACACCTTAGATACACTTATGTTTTTGGGAATTTCTGCCTAGCTGTCTACATTAGTCATAGCTTTACCAGACTTAAGATTTATTAAAAGGTAATAAAACTACTGTACTTTCTTTTGCATCTCAAGATCTCAAGAGGAAATTTTTTCATACTATGATTGGACAGATGCAATATATATTAAAAATATTTTTTTTGCATGCCCCAACTTTGGAAAGTTGACTCAATTATGGCAAAAGAGTTTGGTAGAGGTAGGGCCTTTGCAGACTGCTAGAAATAGTGCAAATTGAGTCCACTTTAACTGCCCTGGCTCAGTGCTAGGGAATCATGGGAACTGTATTTTTTTTCTGAGACACTGAGCCTTCTCTGTCAGAGAGCTCTGCTGCCACAATAAACTATAGTTAAAGTGGACTCCATTTGCACTATTTCTGGCAGTCTGCAAAGGCCCGTAGTCTTGTAAAATGTCAATTCAATAGTGAGACAACAGAAATTAATATAATATAGACTGTTCCTGAATTTTTTCATTAGCCTCTTGAACTTACCTATTATAAACCTGAACATATATTGTCTAAGCAGTTGCAACCAGATTTGTTTGATTGATTACATAATCATTAAATTTTAGCTGTTAATTATGCTGTCTCCTCATTTTTAAAATTTCAGATTAACAGTTTATTATATAAATTTCAGGTTATCCAGGGAGATATCAAAAAAATCCAGTGAATGCCCTAAACTGTGATTTTTATTTTAAACTCTAAGAGAGTTCTACTCTATTATGGGGTATAAATATGTCCATGTCCATAGGAATGCTTACATATTCAGAGGTAGCCATGTTGGCTACAGACCAAAGTACAATTGAGGTAGAATGAGAAGTCAAAAATTGTTTAAAATGTAAAAGAAAACCACATCGAGGCCAGAAGGAAAGGTCTCATACTGGCACAGAATGTTAAGTATGCTCTTATCTTTTGTTCTTCTTCTTGTGTTAGAATACTATCATTGCTTAGATAAACTATCCTGGAGGGAGAGTGGACAACTGTCAAGATGTATACATGCCAGAATGTGAGTAAAAGCAGACCCAGTTGAAGGGGGAGTCACAAACTGGTCATGTAGCAATCACAAGCTGTTCACGTGTATATGGAAATGTGTAACTTAAAGGAAGTAGCTAGGTAACCAATGGAATGTTGAGAAAAGTGCTAATCTGTACCATCATCATACATTCAAATTTGTGGATCCAAGATGTTAATATCTAGGAAAGATTGGCCTCCGCAGTAAATACCACCTTTGTGTTTAAATAGCGGGACATCTGCAGCCCAAATGTTGTCTTCCTTCTTATACAGAGAAATCCCTTATAATAACACTTTCATTGGGAGTTTTTTTCCATTTTGGATATGGGACCACCTGTGGTCTTCTCAAAACCATGGAGATGATACAGTTAAAAATTTCAGGGATCATGTATGATCGCTCTGAAAGGTTCCAAGGCTGTTTTAATTTTTCACAATCTGGACCCTAAAAATGTCGGGATATTTCATTCAATGTTACAAGCACTCCCTTTGTAAATTGCTCAAATATTGTTGAATTAAATTTCATTAAATATACTGCGGTGGGGACCCATAATGGGAAAAATCTAACTTGCTGACCCCATATAAGATTTTTTATGCCTGGATAGTTTCTAATATGTGGAAATATGGCCTTTTTATATATTCCAGAAAATGTAACAGGTGGGCCTTGTGTGATGGGGAGGCTCTCACCTCTTCTAATCACCCAGACAGATCTTTGGGATAGACCCACAAGGAACCATAGGAGTGCACACACCTTGTCTTCTGATTGTGATCCCACTTTCACCCTGTGGAATGATGCTGAAATAATATCAGCTTCCTTTTTCATCCCAGGTTTCTCAGCTGCCAAGGCTCACAATATTTGGAGGAATGTAGCCTGTAACTTAGGGAAACATATAAATGCCATGTCCACTGCCACATCAGGAGTGTTACAGGATTTGAAAGCAGTATGCCAGGCTACCTTAGACAATCATGTGACAATTGATTATTTGCTGCTGAGACATAACTACGGGTGTGAGGCATTTAAAGGGTTGTGTTGTTTTAATTTTTCTACCACAGTAAGATGAATGAAGAAAATATTCAAGAGATGAATGAGTTGGCTAGTGAACTGAAGAAGATCAGATGGTTGATTTGTGGGGATGGCTTACATCTTGGCTTCTGAATTTATACTAGTTGAAATCAGCCTTTTTGATGTTTTGTTTAATAATTATGGTAGCTATAATGCTTTGTTTATGTGTTCCATGTATGTTAAAATTAGGGATGAGAGAAGTGACTACTTTAATAGAAAACAAGTCAGCTGAAAATGTATAATTTCTTTATAATTATAAATGGCTGAGAGATAAACTGCAGATTCCATTGGATAAGAGCTTGAGCAATGAAGCAAAACAATCGTATGACATGATTGACCATCAATAAGGTAGACAGAGAAGTCAAAAATTGTTTAAAATGTAAAAGAAAATCACATCGAGGCTAGAGGGAGAAGTCTCATATTGGCACAAAATGTTAGGTATGCTCTTATCTCTTGTTCTTCTTCTTGTGTTAGAATACTGTCTTTGCTTAGATAAACAGTCCTGGAGGAAGAGTGGGCAACTGTCAAGATGTGCCAGAATGTGAGTAAAAGCAGACCCAATTGAAGAGGGAGTCACAAACTGGTCATGTAGCAATCATGAGCTGTTCACATGTATATAGAAATGTGTAACTTAAAGGAAGTAGCTAGGTAACCAACAGAATGTTGAGAAAAGCGCTGACCTGTGCCTTATATGAAATATGTCTGGACTGAATGTTGAGGCCCCACCTGTCTTTGTTCTGTTACTATACAACCAACAGCTTGAGTCCAAGGCAAGGCTCTCAGTTCTTTTTTGAAAGATCCCACTGGGAGTCTGCTGGCTAAATAAAGTCTGTCTTCATTTCCAATTTGGGTCTCTGCTCTGGTCATTCACCAATTCTGCTACACAATAACATCCAAAATCCACAAAACAGGGATACTTTTATTGGACTAACCAAAATGAACAAAATACATGTTGCAAGCTTTTGAAGCTCCACTGGCTTCTTCATCAGACAAAAGGTGTTTAAAATCATAAAGAAGGGAAAATTATAAGGATGTTAGTCACAAACCTGCATTTTGACAAGACATGGCTGTTCTCAGTTCAGGTGATATTGGAGGGGCATTCATGCAAGCTGGCCCTTCCTCCTCCTGGCCATGTGGGGACTCCAGGAAATAAACTTTTAAATTCCATTAGCAAGACTAAAAGAGATGCTTCTCTTTGGATCAAAGCTGCCACCGTTCTTTGTGCAGCAACAAGCCCCTTTTTTAGGTAGAAAGCACTGAGTTTCCAGTGTTTGTGAGTGCAAGATCACAGCACCCAAACACCAAACACCAGAAAACGCAGACAGGATTTCAGTTGCTCTCATGGCTCCTTGTTGGGAAGAAAATGTAACCAACACAAATGCTATAATGTTTTGGGATCATTGGTTCTGACTGGCTTTTGTCTATAAAAACAAACACACCCCTATACATAGCAGGAAGTTGAAATTTGAGGATGATGGCTGAGATCCTACATCACAGTCATAGTTATGAATGTGTAACTACACATGGCCCCCTGACCTAACTCCCCAAACCTTCCTTAAGAGCCAGTAGCCACAATGAGTGACAAAGGTCTGTTCTGCTGGCAATCAGGGCATGGGAGGACAGCATTTCCAGGTATGGGGTTTTTTTGGGGGGGGAGGGTTGATTGTGATCATAGCATTAGTGCCATGATCATAAACATGAATACTGAACAGTTACAGAGGCACAAGCCTAGCTTATACATTCATGACTGTTCAGAATATGACAGTGTAAAATCTTGTAGTTCTGTGTGAATTCTGTAACAAAATATGACACTGGAGACTAAAATGCCTTGAGGAAAGTTAAAAGAGAAGAGGCTAGTGAAACAGGAAAGGACGATGAAGGCAAATATTACTAATGTCACAGAAAATAAGGCAATGTCTTTTAAACAGAAGGTAAAGTTCTTACCTTTAGTGCAGTGATCTGAAGATTCTTCAAGGCTGGGGAAAGACTGCAGGACACAGAAATAGCTTGAGCTCTGTCACTTCTAAACACATTTTTGAGCTATTTCAGTCATCACAACTGTATCCCATCCCCCAGTACTAGCAGACAAACAAATAAACAGGTATTTCAGCCATTTATACACAAAGTTTGTGAATACTCAATATTGTGGGGATGTGAAAAGACATTCACTGAAGATCCAGAACTTTAAAGATATAGTATATATGTGGCTCACATGCCTGTGTCATAGATGCACAAGTTTCTGAGATCTCAGAATAGAAATAGTAAGAACATTTTCATTGGATTAGTGCAGCATAAAAATAAATAATCTACATGCAAATAAAAAAAAAAATGATGGAACCATGTTTTACTTCTTTTTTCCTGCAAGAATTCAACAACTTATTCTTGTAAAAACAACTTTAAAAACAATCCCACTGGAAATATTTTTCCCTTAAGGGGAAATAATTTGGCTAGGTAGATCCAGGCGTTCATGGACAAAAGAGATTATCTGGACCCATTTCAATCTGGTTTCAGGCCAGAGTGCAGAATTGAGACAGCCCTGGTCTCCCCGACTTACAACCTCCCCTGGGTGGAAGAAAGGGGAATGCCACCCTGTTGACCTTCTTGGATTTCTCAGTGGTTTGGATTCCATTGATCATGGGATCCTACTGGACTGACCCCATTGTCTGGAAGCAGAAGGCTCTGTATTATCATGGTAATTCCATTCATGTCTGTGAGAATGGTGTTAGGGGCCTCTGGTTTACCCTCATGGTCACTGTGCAGGGTTCCATCTTGTCTCCCATATATATGAGGCTGCTTGGGGAGGCCATGAGGATTTTTAGGGTTGGAGTCCATCAGTATGCTAGTGACAACTTGTATACCCTGCATTATTTGGGGGTAAATATTTTGTTATATTTTATAATAATAGAAGTTACAGAGAAGCCAAAGGCATGAACCTTGAAAGCTAAGATGACCTTTAAGTGAACTTCTGATGACTGGTCACATACCTGAGGACATGTGGAAAGGACCACATAACTTTATGGCTGTGAATATTGCTGCTTCCCAGCCTCCTGCCATGTTCATTTCCTCTTGAAGGTCACAAACAAAGAAGTCTTTCAGCCTAAAGCATTATGCCAATCTCTGCTAGCCCCCATGGCATTTTCCAATACCTCATCTTATCCCAAACTTCCTGGAGTTGTCTCGATCTTATTACTGCTTGATTAAATGAATGTCACTGCCATCAACCAAAAAATATTCCTTTTGTAACTCTGAAGCTGAACCTATCAACCAAGTAGAAACCCATTGTTTCTGGGATTCCTTGAAAATCAACTCCAGATACTTCAAGTCAAGTTTGGGCCATAAATACCCCTGATGAAGCACTCCTATTTCAGTTTCAGTTGGAGTCAGGCAGACGTGCTGTCGGATTCCAGCTGAAACTTCCCAGATTGCTAGCCGAACCCAGTCCCAGGTAGTGATCTGAGTCCAATCCACTCTGCATCTGTTCCCCAGATTGGAGCCTGGCTTCTGGAACTGGTAAGTATTGCCCACTGCAATCCTTTAATTTCCTATCCACTACCACCTTTTTATATACCTTAGTTCTTGTGTGTGTGTGTGTGTGTGTGTGTGTGCAAGTGCTTTGTGTGAATGTTGGCATCCCTACTGTTCAAATAATAAGACTGAGTTGTACTTAGTACTCTGGAGTTCTAGTGTTTTGGAACCAATATACAAAGGCTTAAGATTCTGGCTTTATATTACCAAAGCCCTCTCGTTGCTTCTCATTGAGCTAAATTAATTTCCCCATCAAATTCAATTTGTGGGTGCCCTCTTGGGATACCCTGCAATTTAGGTAACACCAACTCTACTTTTCCTTCTAGTTGGAGACCTCTGGGGCTGTGAAGATGCTGGAGCAGTGCCTGGATGCTGTAATGGGCCAGATGAAGGAAAATAAACTGAGACTGAATTTTGCTAAGACAGAGGCTCTGTGGAATGGTAGTTCTCAGATCTGGGACCTGGGTAAGCCACTTGGATCCCTCTTTGTCAATGGAGACCGAGGTAGACTCTGTGGCTCAAATTGGGGCTACAGCATTTCCTAGACTTAGGAAATAATTTAGCCATTGCAGTCCATGCACTGGTAACCTCGTAGATAGATTTGATTAATTAGAATAATCTAGAGTTAGATTCCCATATGTGGGGTGAAGACAACTTAGAAACTGCAGGCAGTGTAAAATGCAACAGATAGATTGTGGACATGAATACCATTCAGAAACTATATAAATTCAAAGGAATGACATAGGCTTGCATCTGGTCTGAATTCAAGATGCTGGCGATAACATTTAAAGGCTTAAATGTCTTGGGACCTCAATCCTTGAGGGAGCCCCTCTCACCATATGTGTCTGGCCAAGAATTGAGGTTTCTTGTGTCCAATATGGTGGTGGTGGGGAGTACGCTATGGGAAGACACGACCGTTGCACCCAAGCTAGACAACACCTTCTGTTCAGAGACCCAATTGGTGACAATACTGGCCAAATCTAGCTCCAAGTCAAAACATGGCTTTTCTTAACGGCATTCAAGGCCTCATTGGTTTTATTCAATTTGTACATGTATTATGGCTAGCATTATTTTAAATTATTTTAATTCATTTAAATGGTTATGTTGTGATAAATGATTTAATACATTTTAGTATTTATTGTTAGTGTTTTAAATTGTCCTAAATTTGTTTTATTGTAGTTGCCCAGAGAGCTTTGGTTATAGATTTAGTTGAATAAATATAATTTGTTGTTAGCTGCCCTCAAGCTGCCCTTGACTCATACATAATGAATAATTCTATTTTTCCTATAGGACTGCATTTTTAATTAACATAAACTCATTAAAATACCTTCCAGTCTAGGGTAGACAACTATAGAAGTCTAGGAGGCTGTGTTAGCCCTCCACAATACCTTGGAGTGTTATGGCCCTGATCCTGATGGAATTCTGTGCAAGGCATGGGCTAGCTATGAAAAGTAAGACAAAGAATTTGAGAGTCAGTGGGCGAATCCCTTTTGAGGTATGTGCACCCATCACCCATTGCATTCAAACCAGTTTTGGTGCTTTCTTTCAACACTTGGGAAACCATCTAAAGTGATTTCATTCATTCACAGGCTAGAATGATGACCCCTAACTATTTTCAGGGTATAAATATTGGGTGGAATAAGCCCCTCTTCAGACTCAGTTTGCAAGCAGGCATTTAAGCCCCCCTGGTATGTCTGCTACTCCCCCTTCTGCAGCAGCTACTGTGCCTCCTTATTCCAGACTTCTTCTCAACTGGACTCAAGCCCTAGGACTAGTATGTATCCACTTAGCAAAGTCTCATATCTATTCCCCACTCCCATTTCCTTAGTCCCATGTGTGTGTGTGTGTGTGTGTGTGTGTGTGTGTGTGTGTGAAGACCTGTGTACATGTGTGTGTGTGTGTTGCTTATTTCCCCTCAATAAAGTTTTACTTCTCATTTGAAACTCTGCCTCTAGAACTCAGTGTGATTATGGACCCCGTCAAAGCTGGGTTGGTTTCCTGAGGCTGTGTTATCCTGGCCATACTGTATCTCTCTTTGAGTTAAGCACAAATTCCCCTATATTGGTTTTGGGGAGTCCTCCCCAGACTCCTGAATTTTGGTTAACAGGAGGAGTGCACATCCATGGCACCTGATCCCAAAAGTCCTCTAGGGGACATGGAGACATGGTTTTAGGGCCTTCCTGAGCTTCTAGGGGGCATTTTGAGGGAAATAATAATAATAATAATAATAATAATTTTTCTTTTAAATTTTATTTTGATTCCAGGGGACCCTGGGGCCCAGCTCTAGTCTAAGTAAAGGCTTCTATCACAATCAATTCTATGAATGAGGATGTCTGTAAATCAATATCATTGACACTTCAATTTCTGTTTGAAATGATTGTTGCAATATTTATTCACTTTGCTTTCTCATAGAGGAGATATGCATGCCATCTGCATCTTAAATTATATCCCAATAACAGTAATCTGTCATTATCCAATTCAATCCAATCTTTGATCCACATCAGAGCACATTCATGATAATATATCTTTAGATTAGGTAAACTCAGGCCTCCTTTTTCTTTATCATTCTGTAAAGTTTTCATTCTGACTCTTGGTTTTTTACCTAACCAAATAAACTTAGAAATGTATTTTTGCCATTCAGTGAATGATGTTTCATTATACATTATTGGAATCGTCTGGAACAAAAATAACATTTTAGGCAACAGACTCATTTTTACTAGTGCTACCCTACCCCAAAATGATAATTTCAAGCTTTTCCAGTTGTTTAAATATTTCTTAATTTAAATCCATAATTTCTCATAATTGTGTTTGAATAAATTTGAATTTTTATTAGTTAGTGCAATCCCTAAGTACTTAACATTTTTATCCATTTTGAATCCTGATTTCTCTGTTATATCTTTTTCTTCTTGTTTTGATACATTTTTAGTCATTACTATTGTTTCATCCTTATTTAATATTAAATCCTGAGATTGTCTTGTAATCTTGTAATCTTTCAACAATTTTACTAAATGTGTTATATTTTCTACTGGGTTCATTATTGTGATGACTAGATCATCTGCAAATGCTTTTGCTTTGTGTTCAAATCTTTTGGTCTTTATTCCTTGAATTTTGTTGTCTTCCCTTATTCTCTTGATAATTGACTCTACTGTTATTAGGAATAGTAATGGAGACTGTGGGCATCTCTGCCTTGTATCTTTTTGTATCAATATTTCCTTTGATTTCTCTCCGATTATAATTAGATGAGCTTTTTGATTAATAAATATTGCTTGTATCCAATTTATGAAGATGTTTCCTGCTTTAATTTTCTTTAAGATTTAAGAGGTCAAGATTGGGACAAAAATAAAAAAATCTGGAAACCATTATATGACTACTTATACAGAAAGAAATCTAAAGACGGTAAATAGATGGTAAAGAAAGTAGAAGTGGACTAAGGGGTTAAAAGGTTGGAAATAGAAAAGATAGAAAAACTGTTTGATAACTATTTGAGGAGTATTGGATACTAGGAGCGGTTATGAAGTCTAATATTAATATTAATAATTTGTTGGGAAAAATATGGGTTTTTTTGTTCTCCCTTAATCTGCAAAAAATAGAGAAAGAGTTAATAGAATAGGGGGAAAAATGACTTGACAAGAGTTCAGGAAGTCAAATGTGAGAAAGAATGGATTGTAAGTATTTCTTATATGTTATATGTTTTGTATTATTTGTTTAATGAATATTTTTTATGTTGTTGTATAGTAGTGTGTAAGTATGTATAGTGATTTGTTGGAATGTGGATATATGTTTTTTAATTCAATAAAGTTAAAAAAAAGATTTCCAACATCATTATCCAACAGATGTTATCAAACACCTTTTCTGCGTCTAAGAAGATTAGCACTACCTTGTCTTGAATATTCTTCTCAAGTGCTCTATTATGTTCAATACTTGGCATACATTTTCTTTTAATTGCCTACCAGGAATAAATCATGTTTGATCTGGATGTCACTTTCTGCTATAGATTGGAGTTGTCTCCAAATGGGCAAACTAAGGTTTGCCCACTAAACTAGAATTCAAAGCCACAATAAAATCCAATGTTTAATAGTTTGTTATGGTTTGCTTTGCTTTTGATAAAAGAAAATGTTTTGCTGCAAAAGACAAGGAACTAACAAATGTAGTGAGATGATTTTAATTGTTTTACTTTTTTTATTGTAAAAATTTTAACTGATTTTTTCTGTGAGCCACCTAGGGTCTTTTTCAGGAGAAGAGTGGTATACACATGAAATAAATAAATGAATTAGGGCAGTGGTTCCCAAATTTTGGGCCTTCAATTGTTTTGGACTTCAGCTCCCCAAATTCATGACTGTTGGCTAAGCTAGCTGAGGTTTCTGGAAGTGGAAGTCCAAAACACCTGGAGGACCAACATTTGGGAATCACTGAATTAGGGGAAGATGGAAGAGAAGCAAAATTTTGGGTTATGTGTGAACTGAGTCATTGTTGCTACTAATGATATTATGTGTGTGTGTTTTCTTAAAACAATTTAAGATGTATATATTGCTCACCATAACTAGCTTGAGAAGATCTGCAGCATTTTCCTTCTCCTCTTCCATTCTTGGATCCTTAATAGTCATTTCATGAATTTCTTCTTCTTGCTTCATTATTTTGTCAATGTACTCCTAACAAAGCAGTGGAAAGCAATGTAAAGAAGAAATTTTCTTAGGCTGCAATCCTAAACAAATCCTAGTTAGCAGAAATTAATCACAGTGATCAGTGGTGGGTATGAAAACTCATAATTGAGTGTATATATTTTTCTTTTAATACCTTTGTCAAATTATAGCAGCTCTCACATCTCTGTATTATCTGAAATAGATTTTTCACATTTGGAAAGATGTGCAAACTCTCTCAACACTGATTTAAGATTTTACATCTCCCACAAGATGAGTTTAGGGGGAGGTGAAACAGAAGAATTCGATTTTGTATAATGCACACATAGATTAATTAGGATAAGGAAGCATTGTGCTCCCTTTTTACTCCATGCTGTTTGTGTTCAAAGGCACTCTGGAATGTGGTGTGAAATGTGTATTCCCACCTACACTTCTCTGTATGACATTTTGTTTGATTTCATCTGAGAACAATCTTGATAAAGCCTACCAATTCCATTCATTTCTCCTTTCCTGAATCCCAGCTGGGATCAATCTTTAATTATTTTTTTTAAAAAATGCTTTCTATGTCACTGAAATGCTTTTTGGATTCATTCAAAGTTACCTGGTTGCTGAACTACCAAATACCAGAATCATGTCCTCCTTATTGAGCACATGCTTTACGTGCTTGGAGTTAATCAGGTAGTCTGGTAGGAGTTCATCAATGGGGAAAACCTCTGCCTGAGAATCTGGGGAGTGTCTGCCAGTTGGAACATAAAGTACTGGGCTACATGGCTGATCTGGTACAAGGTAACTTCACGTGTATTAGATTTTCATTCACTTTTGTTAAAAAAAATCCATTCAAATGATAATAGGATCATAGAATTTTAAAATTAGAAAGGAGCACATGGGGCCAACCTGCTGCCAATGCAGAAAACCCAGAGCTGAAGCATCCCTGATAGATGTTTAATAAACTCTAATACTGGAGCAATAACCTCTGCTTAATAACTTTCAATAATGGAGAGTATTCTGAGATAACTTTTTTGGATGGAGCAACTTGGCTCTCAAGAGGAGCATCTCTCCATAAAAGTTCAGACATTGATGTCAAAAGCCAAATATTTTCCAGTGGCACCTATCTGTGGGGCTTGTAGTTTTAGCTGTTTCCTAGTATTCTTCTTTCTCTTATTTTCCTGACCCATCTCCTTTAACAGGAAGAAGTGATGAAATAACTACATATGGCCCAACATCTTACTCAGAGCTTCATAGTCTCTTGCAACATGTTAAAGGTTATATCTTGAAGCATCATTTCTGGACAAGAGGGTGGATGGGCTTGATGACTCTTGCCAAACTTTCTGCTACATCATGGCTCTTTGCCCCAAGAGACAGCAAACCTCATTGGATATTGCTACTGTCTCTGTTCCTCTCAGCAGGGAATTGTCTGCTATGGTACCACATCTCTTCTTCTTCTAGGAATTGGCAGGAGCTCTTCCATCCACAGAACCCTTCAAAGCCACCTTTGTGTCCTCTGAGGGGTGAAGCTGCTGTCACTGTTCCTATGTCTCATCTTTCTTGACCAAGAGCTTGGAATTGGTTGCATTGCTCCAGATTCACAGCACGGCTCCTGATAGTTCTACTTAGGTATGTCACATTCTTCCAAGTAAATACAGAAAGGCAGGCTTTCCACAACAGAGGCATACATCACAACCCCACCCCCCCAAAAAACGCTGACTGTTTCTAATGGGATGTGGTGTTGGTTAAGACAGATTCTGACAACCACAAGAACAGCAGGTCAGCAGTTCGAGACTCAAGCGCCGGTCACTAGTCCCAGCTTCTACCAACCTAGCAGTTCAAAATCATGTAAAAGTGCAAGTAGATAAATAGGTACCATGGCCATGGCAGTTGTCTATGACAATGCTGGCCCCCTTGTTGGTAACAGAGATGAACTACAGTTGGGCACGACTAGACAGTCACATCAAAGGGGAAACCTTTACCTGCTATATTTGTAACATGACTTTTGGCAGTGCTTTGTATGTGGTAAAAATTGTGGCATTCTATTTAAAGAATATATTTTTAGTCATTTGTTATCCATATCAACTATAAACATTATCTTCCAGCAGGGCAACTGGCTTTCACTTGCTGCAGATGCTCACAGGCAGAAAAACAAAGGACAGCCTCTGTAGATCACTGTAGCCACACTCTTGCCATCATATTAGGCTGTCTTATATAAGCAGAGGAATAGCACTCCGGGGGCCCCTCTCAACCCCCCCCCCCGATCAAATGTTCCCACAAAATGCCTATTGTCCTTTTCCAGATAGGCTCAGCTCCTGTTGGAGGAAGAGATGGAGGGAGGAGCTGGGCAGAGTGAGAGGCTGCTGGTTCTGTCCCTAATCAAGTCAGCAATCCACTTTATCTCTGAAGAAGCCCTGGCCCTTAGACCACACAGACCTCAAGGAAAGCACACAGCCCAAAACACACAAAACATATAAGCAGGTGTTAAAAAAAAATCACTCCTAATCACAAAGATTCAAGTTAACTATGTTCTATTTCTTCCACCAATTCCACGAAAAAAGCTGGTTGTCTTTGCCCTGCTCACTGAGATCTTACTGAGTTTTATTATTCAGCTATGATATGATATGATATGAATTTATACTGATGAGGGATACACAGGTTACCTGTGAATTTACTCAACTAGGCCTTCACAGGGCTTGATTTACCTTGACAGAAAGCTGCAATTTGTGTCTCAGTTCATCAGTGACCGGTTCATACTGGATCAGCCGTCGGATCTGGAGTACATTTGGACATTTCTGTATAGGTGCAGAAGAATTTGCCAGCTCTTTGAATTCTATGTGGAGCCCTTTCCAAGCATGCATTCCAAAGGGAGGGCCTGGAGTCCTTCTCTGAATCAAAATGATGAAAAGAAGGATCAGTTATTCGTTATTAAGCATTTCAGTAGAACTTTCATATTGGCAACAGTTTTCAGGATCAGTCAATTCTGCTGATCTGCTTTCAGCCAGACAGACACATTAAGTATTGTCAATGTTTATAACTATCATGGTGGAATATAGAAAAAGTTAATTACAAGCAAAATTAGGAGACTCTGGCCATGATGGCTGATTTTTAGCAGCACACTTTTGTGCTGCTCTAGCTATGCAAGCTATTTGTAGCTTTAAAATCATAAAAATATGGAAGGCTCAATATGAGTAGCAGCATCACTTGGGTTGGCATCACTGTATAGCAGTAAGTCACTGTGTCACTACCATCCTTCGAACTCCTCCCAGACCAGACCATACAGAATCCTTAGTCATGTTTTTGGTACTAATGTTACTCATAAATAATAATTGCCATATATCACTCTATGTAATGGCAATAGTTGTGACATAAAACAACTAGCAAAATTAAAATTACACCTTTAAATTACAATATCATATGCACAGCCTAAATGTATTTACATGTACTTTCATGCATTTTCCTGTAGTTTCCTGTGGTTGAAATGAAAATTTGGTAAGATTTGATGTTTTTAAAGGAAATTTTAAAATAATAAAAATATTTAAATAGGGTTTTTTTAAAAAAATACTTTAAAAATAATTAAAAGTTTAATTTTAATTTAAAAAACCCTCTAGGGCTTCTCTTTTCTCCTCTCACTGAGCTTCAACCCACTCACCCCAAAGCTTGTCTGAAGCAGCACATATTGGAGGAATGTGGAATGTAAGAAGCATGAACTAGGGGAAGCTAGACAATGGGGGGAAGCAGACGGGCGGCCCTGGGCCGCCCCGGGAAGCTGCGCCGCAGGGCCGAGGTATCCCCACACCTCGGCCCCGTGGCACAGCTTCACCGCCCCTGGAAGGAGTGCTAAAATAGTGCTCCTTCCACAAGTTGGCGAAGGTGCGCCGCAAAAGGCTGGGTGTGCGGACACTGCGGCGGGAAGGCATCGTCGATACGCTGGCCGTGCGGAGGGGCTGGCACTCTGACAATGCCTTTGGGAAGGGGTTGGGGCACAGTTAAGCATTGAAGGGATTTCTTCTTTTTTTAAAGCTGCATACCTCAACTGTAGGAAAATTTTCCCAGGCTCTTGATTGGAGATTATAAGGAACAATAGTGGCAAGGTCTCTCTTCATTACCCATTGAGATGCCTCAGACAAAGGATGGAGGACAGTGATACTAAGGACTCCTAATTTTAAATATATATAGAAAAACATATTATCAATCATTGAGAAGCCTGAATATTTCAGAAGTATTTCACAAGTGAGAAATTCATGTTTTTTTGTACAATCAAAGTTCATTCTAAAAGCATTTATGCTTTTGGGAGACACATATGCAAGAATCCAAATGCACATAGCTGGGTTGCTTGTAGTGTGGGATAGAGCTCTGTTGCTGTTCCCATCTTATTACCAGAGGCAAATTATATTAATATTTTAACACCAATCTAGATGTGCATTTTCATGCAAGACTCTTCAAAAACAATGAACATTGTCCCTCATTTCAAAGAAGAAGAAGAAGATCAGACCAGTTAGCCAGACCTGAATATTAGAATTTATTATAAAGTCTGTTAGATATCTTTATGACAATGCAGTGATCAGTAGGAGTTAGCATGGGTTTGTCAAGAAAAATAGGATCCACCTGACAGTGTTCCCATATATTCCACATTAATCAATTTGCTAATCAAAATATTTGAGGGGACCTTATAAAATGCATTAATGAAATCCAGAGAAATGACATCTACAGCTTCCCCACCATCTGCTAAACTTATTTCTCTTTCTCTTTTTCTCTCTAAACATATATGGACAAGTTGCTTACCTGTAACAGTATTTGTTCAAGTGGTCATCTGCAAATTCATACAAATGGGTTATCTCTGCACATGCACACTAACTTTGGAAACTTCTGGAATTACTAGGCAAAACTTTGTTTGCAACTTTTTAGCAGTAGCTCCTCCCACCCTTATAAAGCCCCTAGTGTTCCCGCTCTTTCCTCTGTTCCATTAAGTATGCCACATAGCAGAGATGATGATGATAATAATAATAATAATAATAATAATAATAATAATAATAATAATAATAATTTTTATTTATATCCCGCCCCTCTGCTAGGCAATCAGGGCAGCGTACAGCATTTCAAAACATCAAAACAAACATTAAAGCAGATACATTCGAATCTCATCCCTCCTTCCTATTCTAGGAAGATGAAAAGATGAAAAGGATCTTAAGCATACAAAGCATGCAGTGCAATAAAACTATTTTAGTGCAAACCAAAAAGCAACACTGCTTTCCCAAAGGCTGCGTGCCACCTGGCCCTGGTGTCTTGCCTATAGTGTTTGATCAAAGTCAATGGCTGAGACCAGACAGCAGCCTTGCAAACATCCTCCAGAGGCACCCCGTCAGAAAACCGGAGGATACAGCTACCGTTCCAATTGAGTGTGCTCACACCTGGGCCAGAAGGGTTCTACCTGACAGTTCATAACACAAATGGATGGTGCCAGCCATCCATTTAGAAAATCTCTAAGCAGTCATAGGTAGTCCCTTTTTAGCTTCTGAGTAGCAGACAAATAGTCTCTCAGAGCATCTCAAACCTGAAGTTCTGTCCAGGTAGAATGCCAATGCTCTTTGGACATTTAGGGTGTGAAGGTGGTGCTTGGCATCTGTCATTGGGTTCGGGGCCAAGGTGGGCAACACAATGTCCTGATTGATGTGACACCATCTTCAGGAGGAAAGTGATGTCAGGATGGAAGACCACTTTCTCTCTGTGAAAATGGAAATAAGGTTGGCCCATCCATAAGGTGTAAACTTTGCCTGCATAGCGAGCAGAGGTGATAGCCACAAGGAAAGCTGTTTTCCAGGTCAGCAATCTCAAGTCTATCATGGCCAGGGGCTCGAAGGGCTTGGTAGAGAGGTGTGAAAGCACTAGATCCAGGCTCCATGCTGGGATTGGTACTGAAGAAGGAGGGTGGAGGTGGTTGAACCTCTTGAGGAAACTCTTCATGAGAGGGTCTTTGAAAAAAGAAGGTCTGTCCTCAAACTGGTAGTGAGCACAGATGGCAGACAAGTAACACTTGATGAATGTGAAGCAGAGTCCTACATCAGCCAGAAACATCAGATTATCCAAAATGGTTGGGACTGAGACACGGGATGGATAAAGGTCTGATGCTGAGAAAATCCAAGAACTTGTTCTATTTGAACAGGTAGGGCCTCTGTGACGAAGGCTTCTGAGCAGCCTGGATGATAGTTCTTACTGAGTGTGGCAGGGCCTCTAGGGACAGATTCTCCACACCACCAGGGGAAGTGTCTCGATGTCCAGGTGTCAGACTAGGCCTCCGTGGAAAGACAGGAGGTTGGGATGGAACTCGAGACGGAGAAATTCTTTCCAGGACAAGTGCAGGAGAGGAGCAAACTTTGGCCACCAAGGGGTGATGAAAATAATGTCGGAGTGGTCCACTCTCATCTTGGCTATCACCTTCATGATAAGTGGGTAGGGAGGGAAGGTGTAGACCATCTTTCCTGACCACTTGAACAGGAAGGATCTCCTTGGGATCCCGGTGCTCAAATCCTAGAACAGAACTGAGTGCAGTGGCTGTTGAGGTGAGTGGCGAAGAGGTCTATCAGAGGTTTGCCCCAAGTGGAGAATAGGTTGGAGACCATCTCAGGATGGAGATGCCACTCATGATATGGGTTCAAGGACCTGCTGAGCTGGTCTGACAATTCGTTTTCTCCCCTGGGAGGTGGATGGCTTGGAGAAGGATTTTCCTTGGGATGCACCAATCCCAGATGCGGAGGGTGATTTTGAAGAGCATCTGAGACTTTGTTGCTCCCTGCTTTTTCAGGTAGTACATGACAGTGGTGTTGTCTGTCAGGAGGAGCACTACCTTGTCCAGGAGGAGAATTTTGAAGGCACGGAGTGCTGTTTTCACTGCCAACATCTGCAGTGAGTTGATGTGGAGTTGGCACTCTGATGAGGTTCGAGGTATCGGCACCTCACCCATCCAGAGATGTATCTGTTGTTAAGGAGATCTGGGGTTGAGGAGGCAGGAACAGCATCCCAATGCAGATGTTGTCAGGTTCGTGCACCAGTGATGTGATGAGGCCACAGGCTTTGGTACCATGAGTCATTTCGTGGGTGGATCCTCCATGGGTTCGAAGATGGAGAGGAACCAAGATTGAAACAGTCTGAGTCTGAGTCTTGCCAACGGGGTGACATAGGTTGTTGAAGCCATGTGTCCCAGCACTACTTGTGTGGTGTGGGCTCTGATCTGCCTGTGGGACAGGCAATCTCAAACCACTTTGGAGAGAGCTTGGAACCTGTCTGATGGCAGGTAGGCTATTGAGCTTTCGGACTCAAGGATAGTCCTGATGAACCTGACTTGTTGTGGAATCAAATTGGATTTTTCTCTGTTGACCATCAGTCCATGGGACTCCAGGAGTGATAGGGTGAATTTGACGTCCCTGAAGAGCTCATCTTGGGATGGAGCAGTGAAAATGCAGTCGTCCAAGTACGGGAAGACTGTGATCCTGTGCTGGTGAAGATACGCTGCAATGGAGGCCATGCATTTGGTGAAGATCCTCAGTGCCATGGAGAGCCCAAAGGGAAAAACCCTGTATTGGAGCATCTCGGGTCCAACAGCAAAGGTGAGGACTCTCCTGTAATCTTGACGAATTCCAATGTGGAAGTAAGCATCGTTCTGTCTGCAAGAGCAGCAAAATAGAGGGAAGAGTTACCATGCAAAAATGATGGTAAACAATAAAACCATTCAAGGAATGCAAGCCCAGGATAGGTCGAAGACTGGAATCCCTTTTTGGAACAATGAAATAATGGGGGGAAAAGTGATGAGCCCAAGCGGGGTCTACGGGCTCGATAACGTCTTTTTGCAGCAAAGTGCACACTTTGTCGAGTAAGGTGTCTGAGGGGGTGGCAGAAAATATAGTCCTGGTGGTCGGGAGCTCTTCAAACATGAGGGCATAGCCCCTGCAGACGATATCAAGGACCCATAGGTTGGAAGTTATTGAGGCCTAGGTGTTAAGGAAGGGCCTCATTCTATCACAAAAAGGGGTGAGGACAAAGTGTGCAGTCCTATCTCACAAACTCATCTTGCCTTGGTCAGGATCCTTTTTCTGGTAAACTTGATGGTACCGAGGCTGAGTGGGCAGTTAGCAGCCAGAAGAACAATAGCAGCTAGCAGCTTCATTTATATACCTCTTTATACTGTGCTATGCAGTCTCTAAGTGGTTTACAACTGTAAGCTAACTGCCCCCAACAAGCTGGATACTCATTTTAGTGACCTTGGAAGGATGCAAGCCTGAGTTGAGCCTGGCTGGTGTTGAACTCACATCCTTGTGGTTTGTGAGTGAGCAGCTGCAGTGCAGGCATTTAACCACTGAGCCACCAGGGCTTCTGGTGGAAGAAGAGAAGAGGAGGAGGATTGTGAGGAGTTGTGCTGCCTAGGTTGGTCCTGAGGCTGGTATTGGCACTCCTGTGGTTGATATGGTCTCTGTTTGTATGGAGGGTACCAGGGGCGCTGACCTCCATAGCAGCAATGTGAGGAGGCCTGAAACCAGCCAAGGGCATGCTGTGCTTCCTCGCTGCCACCTTTATATGGTATTGGAACTTCAGCTTCTTGGACTGGATTGCCAGGGCCAATGCCTTCTTGTCATCAGGTACCTCTTGCAACAATGGTTCCAAGTGCTCCATCGCATGTTGTACATATGCAAGCAGTGTAATTGGCCACTGGTGGTGCAGTGGTTAAATACCTGTACTGCAGCCACTCACTCATAGGCCAGAAGGTTGTGAGTTCAATACTAGCCAGGGCTCAGGCTAAACTCAGGCCTGCATCCTGCCAAGGTCACTAAAATGAGTACCCAGCTGTTGGGAGGGCAATGAACTTACAGTTGTAAAACACTTAAACACCCCATATATGAAGCGGCATATAAATGAAGCTGCTTTGCTTTAAGGTCCAAAACCACAGAAATGTAGAAATTCTTCACTAGTCCATTGATCTTTTTGCTCTCCTTGTCAGTAGGAAAGGCAGACATTTTAGGGGTGAAGGACAGTTGAGATCCCTCCACAATTGTTGAATTTGGCTTATGGTATTTGAACAACCAAGAAGAAGCAGAGGGGGAGATCTGGTACAATTTTCCTTGAGGTCGAAGCAATCGTGGCTGGGGTGGCCCAGGAGTGCTTGGCAATCTTCTCAAGAGAAGGAAGATAGCCGATGGAAAGGGGGAGTTGGAACCTTTCCATGGAATCTCTGTTCAATGGAATTGAGTGCATGCTCATCTGACTGGCTGACCTCAATCTTGAGGGCATTGGCCATCCTTACTACCTGATTCTCAAAGGATCTAATGTCATCTGTAGGAGAGGCTGGATCCAGGTTAGCTAGGTGCAGGGGTATTGCTGGTGTCTCCACACCCAATTTGGGTGTTGGAGAGTGTGATGTCATTGGAGAGTCCTCGGGGGTCCTAGAAAGCGGCCTGTTGTATAAAGACTCATTCCGAGGAGGTACTGGTGGCTGGCTCGGAGTGGAGGCTCTAACAACCTGAGCCTTGGTCACAATTTGATGTGATGGGAGTGGAGAAGGAGAACTCGAGCATTGAAGGCAATGGCAAAGCTGGTTGGAATCGACAGGTAAAAAGTAGCAACTCCTGTCTTTATAAACCAGGTCAGGGTAAGGTTGAAACAAACTGTCATAGAGAAACGAATCGAACTCCTAATGGGTGACCTTATCAGCTTCGATACTGAGTATGGTTTGGTCACGGCGGACTGGCATGCTGACAACTCCAGGTTGAGAGCTCTTGGTGTCGACACAGCCCTTGGTGTTGACATGGCCCATAGGAATTGGGGTGAGAATTGGAGGGTCTGGGTTCCAAATCTCACCTGCTGACTCAGTGTTGACAATGATTTGGATGACTTCTGGCATTTCCTCCAAGGCAACATTTGACACTGTCTCGACCTCAGAAAGGGGTCACCAAAGCCTGACCTTCTGAGGGGAGAAGCAGAACAGGCCATTTTTGAAGCTGAGTGATCAGTCAGCTTATCCTGGCCAGAAGTGGAAGCTTTGTCCTCCAAGTGCTTCCGTTTGGAGGTCTTTTTATCCCAGGATTCCTGGGCCCTTCAGTCCTTTTGAGGGCAGTCCTTTTCAGATCGGGATTTCTGACCTGCTTGGAGGACTTGTCTCTGGACCTTCCCTTCTCCTTTTCCTTCTCTTTCACTTTCTCTTCACCGGAGATTAATGGTTGGGGAGTAGAGGAACCCTCAACGGGTGAAGCGGGTGGAGCAGAAGCAGGTCTCAGAGTCTGCTTGCAAAGGGCCACTTTGAGCCTGAGACTCTGATTTTAAAGGGCTTGTGAAGTCATAGACTTGTGGTGGGGGCAAGTCTATGACATTATTGGCCTGGACATTATGAGCCTCGCCCAAACACATGACACAAGAGGTGTGCCAATCTTGGCCAGGGATTTTTCTGCTGCATTTATCACAGTGCTTGAAAGAGGCCATTCTCGACCTGAGTCGAAGACACAAAATTGGAAAACAAAATTGAAGTCAAAACACAGTCTAAGGTCGAGAGATTGGCAAATAGAGTCCAGTCTAAATCCAGAAGAATAGTCACAAATGGTCCGTAAGGTCAAAATCGAAAGTACAAGCAATTCCAGAGAGTGAAGTTCCTTCTAAGCTGCTAGTGCGATGGATGAAAAGAACTGAAGAAAGAGTGAGAAAATTAGGGTTTATAAGGGTTCAAACAAAATTATGCTTAGTGATTCCAGAAGTTTCCAAAGTTACTGAGTAGCTGCAGAGATAACCCATTTGTGTGATAACCCATTTGTATATTCTGAAAGAGAGGACATAGAGGAATGTTCTGGAAAGTGCTATCAGAGGACACTCCTCAATGAGCATCAGAAGATGTACTGGTGGGTGTGGTGGATTATCCAGGTGGAGAAGGCTCAGGAGTGTGTAAGGCAGACCTTTGTGCTTCCCCTGCTCTAAGAGCTAGGTAAAGACATTGCAAGGCCCGATGAAGATTTTATTACAGGACACGAGAAGTGGCAAGCAGCAACTGACCCCTTTGCCAGAGGCAGCTACCCTGCTAATCTGGGCAGCTTTGGCAGTCCAAGGTACTAGATGCCCTGATGGCCCTACTGAGCCTTGGGTCTAGGCTGACAGGAGCCTGTGTGCCAAGTTTGATGGCTCTGCTGATAAACAACCCTTTTTCCTAAGAGAAGCTGC
The DNA here is from genome assembly GCA_020142125.1 of Phrynosoma platyrhinos. Lineage (NCBI taxonomy): Eukaryota > Metazoa > Chordata > Lepidosauria > Squamata > Phrynosomatidae > Phrynosoma > Phrynosoma platyrhinos. The sequence goes on along the minus strand of CM034703.1, from coordinate 133,916,695 downwards.
TGGCCAAATGGGGGCTGATGGACTAGTTGGAGCTGTTGGTCTTTCTCAAGACCCCAAGACTCAAGCAGAGATTGTGGTGAGGCCAATGGCAGTGGCATGAACTCCAACTGAACCCAAAGGCTGTTCAGCAATGGCTCCTCTTCATCCTGGAGAGAAGTGACCAGTAGGGTGCCACAGGGTTCTGTCCTGGACCCAGTGCTATTTAATATCTGTATCAGTGACTTAGATGGAGGAATAGAGGGCATGCTAATCAGTTTTGCAGATGACACCTAATTAGGAGGAATAGCTAATAACCCAGAGGAGAGGATCAAAATTCAAAATGACCTAAGGTTAGAAAGCTGGGCCAAAACTAACAAAATTAATTTCAACAGGAGAAATGTAGGATACTACACTTGGGCTGTAAAAATGAAAAGCAAAGATATAGGATGGGAGACACCTGGCTTAACAAGTCTACATGAGAAAGGAATCTAGGAGTCCTAGTAGACCACAAGTTGAACATGAATCAACAGTGCAGTGCAGCAGCTAAAAAAATCCAATGTGATTCTAGGCTGCATAAAGGTATAATGTCTAGATTCAAAGAAGTAATAATATCACCCTATTCTGCTAAGGGAGCATGAACGAGATTGCTGTTTTTAATTTGTAGTAGAAGAACAGACCTAATATTGAGAATTACGCATGGGGGGGCACTTGGATTGTCTCCCAAGTGTTAAGATCAGATCTAATTAGGGGAATTTATAATTAGCTCAAATATGCGAGAG
>CM034703.1:133876916-133893698 GCA_020142125.1 Phrynosoma platyrhinos | reverse complement strand
CCAGAGTATTCAACTTGTTCTCTCTGTCTGTCCATCCACTTGTGAGTGGTGAGAGGTAATCAGCACCAAGTTTGACCCCCAGCCTTTTCTGCAATAACTTCCAAAATTGGGAGATGAATTGGCTGTTTCAATCATTCACAATTCTAGAAGGTAAACCATGTGTAGTATACATGGGAGAGAGATAGATCAGCTAATTTGGCCACAGTTGGCGAGCCTCTGCAGCCTACAAAATGCACCTGTTTGGAAAATAGATCTGTTACCACCCAAATGGTGTTTCTCTCATGGTTATCAGGTAAATCAGGGATGAAGTCCATTGCTATGTTTTTCCAGGGGTTACCAGGTGTGGACAATGTTTGCAATATTCCTTGGAGTTTTCCTCCAACCAGTTTGGCTCTGGCACACACTGGACACACTTTTACATATGTTTCAACATCTTGTCTGATGCCATCCCACCAGTACTGTCTATGTATCTTGTGCCAAGTTCTCAAGAAACTCCAATCACCTGCTGCTTTGGTGTCATGACACACTTTCAGTCTCAGTTCCTCAAGAATGTAGATTCTGTCCCTTTTGTATCAGAGCCCCCCCCCGGATATCATTGTACCTGGATGCTCTTTAAGCCATTGGTCCTTCACAGCTTTGGTGTATTGGGTCTGGGGTTAAGGCCTCACCCATCCCCTCCCCATGGGACTGGCTTTGGGTGGTTACAGCAAGACTCAGCTGCTGTGGGGTGAACACCATCTCTATAGGGGCTTGTCCCTTACTGTCGCGCTGTGGGAGCCTTGATAAGGCATCAGCTAAAACATTTTGCTTTCCTGGAAAGAATTTCAGCTTGAATTTGAACCGGAAGAACTTGGCCCACGTGCTTTGTTTGGGGGTTAACTTTCTTGGGCTCTATAAAGCCTCTAGATCACAATGCTCCATCCAGACCTAGAAAGGGTGGAGTGCACCTTCCAAAAACTGGCACCAAACTTGCAGGGCCCACTTTACAGCAAAAGCTTCCACTCCCAAATAGGCCAGTCCAGTTCCACCCCTTGAAACTTTTTAGATAGAAAGGCACAGGGCCTCAATGTTCCCTCTGTGTTTTTCTGCAGTAGCACTGCTCTGAATTCCACATCACTGGTATCCACTTGCACAACAAAGGGCAAATCAGGGTCTGGGTTTTTTAAAATCAGTTCAGTGCTGAACAGGTGTTTCAGGTTTTGGAACGCTTCCTGACATTCAGGAGTCTATTGTATCTTAGCAGAGGGCTTGGGCTTTAAGCCTTGCTCATGGGTTTTTTGTTTCAGATGGCTTTTCATCTTTAACAAGTCTGTTATGGGGAGTGCTATCTGGGTGAAATCAGGGATGAATTGCCAGTAAAAATGTGCACAAGTCAAACAGCTTTGTACCTGTTCTCGAGTCTTAGGCAGGGCCCAGTAGACACTGGACTTTGGCAGGTTCCATCTCTATTCTCTTTGTGGATATTCTATACCCCCAAAAGTCTAGTTTGTCTGCATGGAAACTGCATTTAGACAATTTGACATATAACCATTTGCCCAAGAGACGTTTCAACATTTCCCGTACCAATTGAACATGTGAATCTAGGTCTTGGGAGTAAATTAAAATGTCATCTAAATATACCAACACCCTGTCAAACAACAAATTGTGCATTATTTTATTGACCAGTCTCATAAACACCCCTGGCAACCCCGCTAGCCCAAAAGACATCACCACATATTCAAATGCCCAGGGGAAGTTGAAAGCAGTCTTGTGTTTGTTCCCCTCCTTAATTCTTATCCAGAAGTAAGTGTCTCTGAAGTCCAGTTTGGTGAACACTTTCCCAGTAGCTAATCACCCTAATATGTCCTTCATAAGTGGAAGGGGGTTCTTGTTAGTACTACAGATCCTATTGAGATTATGATAATCCATGACTAGTCTTAATGAGCTGTCTTTTTCTCCCTGAAAAACACAAGGGCCGTGAATGTGAAGGCTGACAGGTGAATGAAACCAAATTTTTCATTTGGCCAAATTTTTCTCTATAAACTCCTTGAGGGTCCTCAGCTCCAGAAGGGTCATCGAATATAATTTGGGTTTAGGGGATTGGGCCCCAGGTTCTAATTCAATTGCACAGTCAGTCTCTCATTGGCAGAGGGGGGGGCTGGTCACTCTCCTTCTCAGTAAACACCTCAGCCAAGTCTCTATAAATGGAGGAGTAGCCCAATTGGTCCTCCTGAACAGTTTTTCCCACCTGCTCATGCATAGGGACTGACTGGATGGCAATGGCACTACTGTGCCCCCTGGGTGCAATTCGGGAGCTCTGATGTGTTCGCTACATCACAGGTCATCAAAGATCAGTTCACCACCCGATCCTGGGATTGTGAAACTGCAACCGATCTATGCCCAGAATCAGCTGGTAATTTGAAGTGGGGCCCAGCACTAACCTAATTTTTTTCCAGTGGTCCAACACCCTGAGCCACGTTGTCTTTGTTTGTTCAGTAGTAATGACCCCTCCCATAGATGAACCATCCATTTGATGGAAGGTAATGGGGGAGTCAAGTTTTCTAACCCCTATGTTTAGTTCCTGGACTACATAGTTGGATTTATAAAATACCGGGTACAGCCACAATCTATTGCTGCTACCAAGTCTACACTTCTTCCCCCTTTTGGGTTTACTAGTTTGACTTGCAGGATGTATAGAACTCCTCTACTCAGTATAGGGGTGTGGCTGTTCAGAGCTGCTGCCTGCCTTCTGCCACTGTCTAAGGCAAGCTTTGGAAGTTTTCCGCCAGCTCTTCCTCACCCTTTGAATTTGTGTCCTCTGATTTTCTTGCTGGCACAGCTGTCTTGCGGCTTGCCGCCTTGAGAGTCCGGCTGGCTGTAGCTCCCTTGTTTGGTCACTGCTTGTCTTTCGACGGGATTGTGTTAGATCGCTCTTTAATGCTTGTCCTGCTTGCTCTGTCTTCTCGGTTGGGGCAATCAACTATGTTGTGGCCCTTCTTGCCACACACCAGGAAGAGACCCAGTTTCATGCATTGTTCCCTCTCTGAATCTTGGACAGGTGTCCCTTTGGTCCTTCCACTGGTAGTACTTGGTTCTGGTTTGCTCCTTTGCTGGCTCCACTTGTGTGTTGTCTGGTCAATCGGATCTCTTCTTTGACCAATTTGCCTTCCCTGGTCAAATAAATCCACTCTCTCATGGTGCGCAGATTGTCTCTTGAGAGGGCCCACTCCAAAAGGTCAAGCCGCAACCCTTTTTTGAAGTATTGCACTTTCACGCCTTCGGGCCACTCAGGAACTTCTGTCACCAGACTGCAAAATTCCACAGCATATTCTGACACAGAGTAGTTGCCTTGTTCAAATGCCATCAGTTTAGTGCAGGTTTTCTCCACCTGAAATGGGTTTTCAAACTGGGTTCTCAGGGACACCATAAAGGCCTGCAGGTCTCACAGCTCCATGGCTCCACTGTCATACAATTGCACCAACCAGTCTGCCGCTTCTCCTTCCAGGTGGGCTGCCACACACCTCACTTTGCCCCCTTCATTTGGGAAGGTCTGACCCCACTTGTTCATGTGACTGGCCACTTGGGCCAAGAAGTAGGGGAACTGACTTTCCCTTCCGTCAAATTTCACCCCCAGGTGCTGTGCTGCCGGGTCTTGGTTCCTTGGCATTAGGACCACTGGATTCCCTGGTCTGGGTGGAGTTGCCACTGTCATTGTCCCAGCAGTTCCCATGGGTGGTCAGTCTGGCTGGCAAATTTATCACCTCTGTTAAGGCAGCACACATTGATTTCAGCTGTTTTTGCATCTGCTGTATCTGCATCCTGTAATCCTCCTCCTCCTGGGGGCTATGGTCCATTGGTTCTGCTATGGCCGCATCCCAAGCAGACACTATTCCAGTTTGGTGTCACTCCCAGACCCTGTAGGAGCCACAGTTTGAAACCATCCATCTTCTTCCTCTCAGGCCAGTGTCTCATCCCAGACTTTTCTTTGTAGTCTGTCTCTCAGCGCTGCACCCTCCACTAGGTCAGGCTCCCAGGCCACGGACCATCTCTGCCTCCAGGGCATCATCTCCTGGGTTGTTTTCTTGCCTCTATTCCAGAAGCATTTCTGTGTAGGGTTCATCTTGGTCCGAATGCTGTTGCATTGTACAAGATGATATTTAGGAGTACCAACCTGCTTTCAGTACCAATCAGCTCTTGTCCAAGGACTCAGATAATAGTCTTGGTGAAAGAACAAAAAGACTTCATTGCAGACCAAGGACAATAGTGATCAGCCAGCGTTTAGGTTGGTACTAAACTTCCCTGCCCTCTTGTCACTATATATAGACTGGAGCCACCTAGCCCCGCCTGTTTGCAATGTAACATTTTGACTTCTGCCTGGTAACTGTAATATAATCTTTTGATTTCTGCCTGGTAACTGCTCTGCAACCTTTTGATTTCTGTGCTGTAAAACTCTTCTCAACTGTTCTTTGAAAACGGTGCCAAAATTCAAACTCGTCTAATATATATAACACTACACACACACACACACAAGACAACCAACACAAACTGTATATATATATTTCCCAACTTCATCCATAATGACAGAACAAAAACCCTTTTGGGTTCTGACAGGACTCTATTAAGGAGATCACAAGTATGACTTTGGAGGAGCTGGGCAGAGCAGTAGAGGACAGGGATTCTTGGAGATGTCTCATCAGCAGGGTTGCCATGGGTCAAGATCAATGCAAAGGCAGTTAACAATAACAACACCAAATTGTAAACTGGGGGAAGAGCATCCAGCTATAATCTGAATGGAGATGTGTTGTTAAACAAGAGTCTTCTTGTAGCCAAAAGCAGCTATAATGGTAATTCTTAGTATCTTAAATATGCCACCAAATTATGACAAAACCCCCCACAAAACTCCCCAGGCAAGATGAGTAACTAAAGTTAATTGTGTTACGTGCCTTCAAGTCAACTCCAATATATGGCAACCTTATCATAGGGTTTTCTTGACAAGATTTATTCAGAGAAAGTTTGCCATGGCCTTCCTCTAACTGAATGTGTGCCTTCCCCAAGGTCATTCCAGGGCTTTCCATGGCTGAGTGTGGATTCAAATATTGGGTCTCAGAATTCAAACCCAACACTCAAACCACACTATTTCTCAATGAAAGAAATACTTTGAAAAACTGTTACATTAAAATTAAATTTGTACCTGTTTCTTCACTGTCATTAGCTGCCATAGTTTCAACACACTCTTGGAAGAATGTAGTTATTCTGGTACCATCAGCATGATCTACTATTTTGGAATTATCTTTTTTCTCCACCACAACTACCCTGTCTTCTCTCATAGTCATTACCTGGAACAATAGAACAATAATAATGAAGTTTCATGGATAGATTAATTTTGAGCATGGTCATCATGCATATATATATATAAATATATACACACAGACACACAAAGCTACAGTCTGGTCTTGCAAAAAGCCTATAGTGCTGTGACTGGACTAACCGTGAAAGAGAATTCTATGGAATCGTTATGTCATGACAGATGGTAAGGTAGCATTACCGTTCCATTAACGGGATCAGTGGCCTGGTAGGCTAGCAGGGGCTTCAGGTCAAGTCTTTCTGATCCCTTGGTGCCTATTTGAGTGCCCAAAGGGGTAGTAGTAATCCAAGTCCCTGCCAGGGCATCAGGGGGTTGTTCTGTATCAGACAGATGGTCTTGAACAACTGCTTCAACAGCCTCAACTTTTGCTACAAGAGCAGCCTTGGTATTTTTCCCTAGAGAAGCAGACAAAGAAAATTAGTCATTCTTATGTGCAATGGCAGTTTTCAAAATACTGTTGCTTATACTATCACCATCATCATCTCATCTGCCAACATTTTCCCTCTACCAACTGTTCTTCATCTTGCACAACCTACACAGAATGACAGGTAACTGAAAGTCTTTATTTTTGTTCCTTGCTAGTTACCATTATTGGACTCATCTTAGGGCCTCGGCAGACGGCTTATTGAGCCGTCTCCGAGCCCAGGAAGAGGAGGAGCAGCCACACGCACGGCACTCCTTCCTCTTCTTGAGGTTGCCCTCGGAGCTGCCAGCCCTCCGCATGGCCGGCGCTCCGGGGGCAACCTCCCGCCGCAGCGTCTGCACGCGCTGCGGCGGAAAAGACAGGGAAAGTGCACCCTACGGGTTTAGGGTGCATTTTCGCTGTCTTCTAAAAGGAGCGCCAATTTGGAGCTCCTTTTAGAGTCGCTGCAGGAGCGCCGCGGTGCGGAGGCTCTGGTCCCGTGGCGCTCCGGACCAGGGCGTCCTGGACGCCCTGGTCTGCTTAGGCCCTTACTCAGCTACTAAAGCTGGACCACAACAATCTACCCCAGGCAGCTAATCTGGATCCTTTTAACTTGCAGGCCCAAGAGAAGCTCTAGCAATCCAGCTGCCAAGTTTTCAATGTGAACTATGTTGAAAAGTAGTGCATTTGGTGCTATCAGATTGGGTGACACATTCCTTAGAATCATCATTGTCTCATTCTTTTATTCACTATGGCTGCATCTGCACTGCAGAAATAATCCAGTTTGACACCACCTGAACTGCCATGGCTCAGTGCTATGGAATTCTAGGATCTGTAGTTTTGTAAGAGATTTAGCCATCTGTGTCAGAGAATTCTGATGTTGCAACAAACTACAAATTTCAGAATCTCACAGTACTGAGCCATGGTAGTTAAAGTCAAACTGGATTTTTTCTGCAATGCAGATGCAGCCTATATCCTAGTACATGCAAACAACAAAAAGAAATCTTTTAATTAACTTATGCTTGTACAAGATGAGCATACTTTATCCAAAATGCTTGCATTTTTGGGGTTTGGAATATTCCCATTTATGTAATGAGATAACCTGGAGATGGGCCCCAAATCTAAAAACAATAATATTGTATGTTTCATATCATTCACCTTATAATCTGAAAGTAATTTTATACACAATATTTTAAATAATTTTGTTCATGAAACAGTTTGTGTACATATCAGCCATCAGAAAGCAAAGGTGTCACTAACTCAGTCACTCATATGGATGATTTTGGATCTTGGAATATTTTGGATTTCGGATTTCCAGATAAGGGATATTCAACCTGTATTGTTATTTGTTCAGATGAGTCCACTGTGTGAAGATGTGTTGTCTACTTTCATGCTTTGTTTTCCTTAGTTGTGACAGATAACAACTAAGATTATTCACTTTCTGCTATGGTTATGTTACTTAAATAATCTTGATATATTTTATTTCAGGGGTAGGCAACCTTTCCCCTTTAAGGGCCAAGGGACTTCAGCTCCCAGAAGCCTCAGCCATGTTGGCCAATAGTCCCATGTTGGCCAATAGCTCCTGGGATTCTGGAAGCTGAGGTCCCTTGGCCCTTAAAGGGGAAAGGTTGCCTACCCCTGTTTTATTTGATATATTACTTGAGGTACCTCAGACATTATTTGAGCAAGTGTTTCTTTCCTTTTACCAAATCATGGTTTACTAGCTGGCATTGTCATTTGAATTTCAAATCTGAAGTGGGATAATATGACTTTACCTGTAGTAACCATTTCATCATAAGTTTAGGAATCTTGTGAAACAAACTTATGTTCACTATGCCAAAAGGACAGCAAATATTGAATGTAGAAACAACATAAGACAAGTATAAAATAGTAAAAAGCATTTACTCAAATCATTTACTAGAAAAATATCTGGTAAATATAAAGTCCTTTTATCTGGCAGCTAGGTATCCTGCTTCTCTGCTGCTAAAATCGCAGATAAGACTCTATCATGAGATATTTGGCTCAGAAATAAGGGGACATTTCATCTGCCCTTTTGATTTGGAGCTACAATTTATAATTGTAAACCATAACATCATTTTCCTGAGCTTATGGGGGCCATGAAACATGAATCGGGAGTGGCAGAAGCTTTGGAATATTTTTTTGCTCACAGCTTCTATGATGAATCCCTGGACTGGAGGGATACCTACTATTTTTCTTGGTGCTTATTTCAGGAGTGGGCAGGACTTCTGTGTGTGGTGTACTAGGTGCTGGTGGAGGAGGTATTACTGGGCCAGAATCAGGACTCCTAATCACTGTGCCATCAGCAAACAGTATCTTGGGAAAAGCAAAACAAATACACCATGTTAAAAACCTAAAAACAGTAACAAATATATTGTACCAAATATAGCTAAAATGTTTTTAAAAAAACAACCAATGTGACAAAACCAAGGAAAAATCATTTCAATTTTGATTTAAAATATGCAAGATACAGTTCGTAATTTTTCATTGCTTTGCAAGAATAAAATATTAAAACAGAATTACAGCCACATGTTGATGGACAGGCTTCTGTAGTGCAGCAACCACATTTTTGGAGCACAAAGAAACATTCCAGTATCGAAACAACCTTTACTGAACTTCCGCTTCAGCACCAGTATGGCACCGCACTGTATGTAGCTCCAGCCCCTGCACTGCACCTCTTTCTTCCAGTTATTGCCTTACTTGGGGCATGTCAGAGTAGGATGGGGGGGCAGATCAGGTAGCCAGGGTTGGCAGGGTGTGTGAGGAAGGGAGGTCAGTTGGTGGGGGCACAAGAGGAGCAGGAAGACAGATCAGGTGGTGGGGGCAGGGAAGGGAGATCAGGCAGTAAGGTGGTGGGGTGGTGACAAAGGGCATAGAGGAGAGAGATTGTGCAGCGGTTTGCCCACTGGTGCACCTGTGACACCACACATGAAAGTGGTAGAGGGCTGCTCTTGGACTATTCTCCTCTAGGTAGTGGGCATTCCCCTTAGTAGTGAAGGTGTTGAGGAAGCAGTGTTATCCAAGGATAACAAGGGAAATTTTTGCTAAACCAAGGTTTTGTGCTGCAGGTAATCAGCACCTCTAGTAAACTATAATAAACTTGAATTTAAACTAGTGCCAACCTGGGTGGATCCATCCAACATGGTCTTTATAACAGTCCCTTGTCTGGTAATAACTCTGGATATTTCTTGCTCTACTGGTTTCTTCACTGTTTGGTACAGCTGTGAATGTTTCACTCTTTGTGGATAGCTTTGCCGAATAAGTATTTCTAAAGCAGATTCTTTGGTCTTGTCTCCTGCTTCAGTGTCTCCTGCTTCAGCTTCAGCTTCAGCTTTGTCTTCAGTAGCTTCGTTTCTTATGACCCCATTTGCTGCAAATTCATCCATGGATTTAGCTTCACCTGCCTTGCTGATATTTGCTTTGACCTTGCTTGCTACGGCCTCGTTGACCTTATCCTGTTCTTCTTTGGCTTCTTGTACCTCGATTTCATCTTTCTTGGCTTTGTCCAAATTAGCCTCATCTATTTTGTTTTCTTCATTACTGTTCTTGGCCTTGTCTCCTTTTTCTTCACCTTTCACATACCAAAATATGACTTTCATTAACAGGGTGTAATTATTCTAACAACAATCATATATACAATTTTACAGAGTTTACCGATTATCAAGAATATTAGTCAATAACAGTAAGTGATGTATCAAAAAGACAGACACTAGTATGTGAATGTGACTGGGAAGACATTGTATCAAATTTATTCATGTCTGAGACAACGACACACGAATGTGAGAACCCTGCTGCCCACCTGCAACTTTTCCTACTCTTACTCCTAGTGCTCACTGATAGTCTAGCTCAGTGGTCTCCAAACTTTTCCCAGCTACCAACCCCTTTCCTCTTGGGCAATAACCCTAGTGCCCTCCTTCCACACATGCATTTCTTCATCTTAGGTATACTGTTCTACTACAAATGTAAAACAACTGATCTAGGCAGATGCTCCCTTTGCACCCAATGACTCTGGGGGTGGCAACTGAGTATCTGCATGAGAAGCAACTGAGAAGCCTCTTGCCTATGCCAACCTTGTACTAAAGGTTGACCCAGGCAAGGGGCTTCATGGTTGCTGCTCATGCAGATAGATACTCAGTCACTGCACCCACCCACACAGGGAGCAGCAAGAAAGCAGCTGACTACCCAGCAACTGAGAAGCCTCTTGCACATGCTGCCTTTCCAGCAAAGGCCAGTGTGGGCAAGAGGCCTCTTGGTCACTGCTCAGCCAACTGCTTGGTTGCTGTTCCTAAGGTGAAAAATTGAGAAGTTTCTCCCTGGTGAGGAAGGACTCTCAGTCTTTCGTCGAGGCAGAGAGAGGCATAGTGTAGGGGGTTTACAGAGGCCACATACTCTGGACTGGAGACTGGTATAGATGGGGAAAAGGAGAGATTTTAACTACAGGAACTTCCAAGAATTGACCCCGGATACTCCTCCTCCTTCCCCAGAGACATATCTTCTCCACACAGCTTCAAATGTTCCCCACATACACCAATATTGTTTCTTCTGATACTTCTTCTCTCAGCTTGTCCTATGAAAGAAAACAGGAGCAGCAGAGCAGCTTCAACCTGTCAGCCAAGTCCCAGCAAAACTCACAGAGCTTAGGCAGGGTCTCAAATTTGAAAGCTTATTTTTTGCTGCCACTTCTCCCATGCCACCACAGGCTTTAACTCCTTGCTTCAGTCAATCCATCTGTCCCAAATGGCACCACTCTAGGCCATAGAAGCAATGCCCTGTGCCCAACCTTCCAAGTTTCCCAACTGCTACTGCCACTACTAAGGGAGTCAGCTCATGCAGGCAGGTGAAGAGCAGGAGACACCATGACATGAAGTGATTAGTGAGGCTGTGAGGTGGTTTTAAGGGAATCTGAAAAGAATTTCATGCAACCCTCATCCCCACCATGCTCCTAAAAGCAGATGGTTTCCCTTGTCTTTCTTGTCCACCAACACTTTGAAGGCCTCCCTTCTGCCCCCTTTCCCCCCTCACTGCCCACCTCAGAGATGTGGGAGAAGGAAGGAGGACTGTTCTTTGGCCTCTTACCTCCAGTTTGTGGCTGGAGCAGATTGAACGGCAACATGTAGGCCCATCCATCTATCTTTTGCTTTGGCTTCTGTGATGCAGCCATTCCACCTCAGGGAAAAAGCTGAGCAACAGCGGAGTGGCCACATGACAGGAACCAAGGCAAAGGCTGGCTGGGCCTGCATGTTGATATTCAATCTGCTGGGAGGCTGCAGAGGACTGAAATCTGCTCCCCAGAAGCAAAGGATCATGAAGCTCTGTCCATGAAGCTCTGTCTTGTGCACATGGAAGTCAATAACTCTGCTCCCCAGAAGCAGTGATCAGGAAACATTGTACAAAAATGGATTTATGCACATGGAAGTTTGCTCCTCTTGCAGCCCCCCCCCCAGCTCTAAGATCCCGTGATACTGTCATACTTTTCAGAATGTTTTGATGGGAAATGAAATTACCTGGGAAAAAGAAAATAGGTGGAGAAGGAAGAGTTTGAGGTTTGGCAGTGGCAGTGGCATCGTGGTGCCAAGGTGGGAAAGAGAGGTATGGAACTATTGGCAGGAAGGAGACAAAGAGAGGAGAGCAAGGAGGATGCAGAGAGGCAGGTGGTGGTAGAGAGCTGCTTTGTGTGCAAATGCCTTGGTTAACTCTTTCCTCCCTCCTTCTCCTGTGGCCTCTGCAGACTGCTAGAAATAGTGCAAACTTGAGTCCACTTTAACTGCTCTGGCTCAGTGTTAGGGAATCATGGAATTTTTTTTTCTGAGACATTGAACCTTCTTTGTCAGAGAGTTTTGATGCCACAATAAACTACAGATCTCATGATTCCTTACCACTGAGTCAGGGCAGTTAAAGTGGACTCAATTTGCACTATTTCTGGCAGTCTGTGAAGGCCCTCAATCTCCTCTCTTGATGAAGAAGGCAAAAAAGAGGGGTTGAAGTATTTCTGATAGGAGCTTGGACTGCTCCTGGATAGAAAGTGCTGGAAGGAGAAGAGAGAGAGAGAGAAGGGCAAAGGCTGGCTGGCTGGCTGACTCTCAGCTTTGCTCTTGATGAGCTGCTCAATTCACGTCATCTCCTAGCGGAGCAGCCATGTGACAGGCAACACTAGCCAGCCAGCCAGCCAGCCAGCCAGCCAGCCAGCCTTTGCCTTAGCTCCTGTCACATGGCTGCTTTGCTCCAGGAAGGAAGTGGACTGAGGAGCCCTCAAGCCTTTGCAGACCCCCTGTGAGGACATCATGGCCCTCTGGGGGTCCACATACCACAGGTCAAGAACCACTGGTCTAGTTGAAAAAGCAGGAAAAATGTATAATCTTTCCTGCACTGATGCTTGTTCACAATTTCTGCATGAATAAAAGGACCGATAATAAAGTGGATGATGCTAATTTCTGTTGAGGCAATTTCCTTGTCAACAGGACATCACTACAAAATATAACTTCATTGAAATTCTTTTTGTATTTGTACCTAATGTCTGATTAATGATTTTCTGAATCTCTTACTTGGCGGTACTTGCTGGATTTACATTTCTCAGGTCTTGATCCTCCATGTCCACTGACTTTTACCATGGGATCTTCATGGCTTTTCTAATATTGATGTGCTATGTTTGATCTTCCAATCATATAGGCTCCAATCATATATGGAGAGAATAATCCCAAAGGTGCAAGCAGGGTTCAGGAAAGGAAGAGGCAGTAGGGACCACATTGCAAACATACAATGGCTAATGGAGCACAACAAGGAATTTCAAAAGAGAATCAGTATGTGCTTTATAAACTATACCAAAGCCTTTGACTGCATAGACCATGAAAAGGTATGAACTGCTCTCAAAGACATGAGAGCAGTTCATACCACATCTGGCAGTCCTGATGAGGAATCTGTACTTAGGACAAAAGGCTAATGTTAGAATAGAATATGGAGAAACAGCATGGTTCCCAATTCGCAAGGGAACCATATTATCACCCTGCTTGTGCAACTTGTACACAGAAAGGGGGAAGGAACAATAGCAATCTAAAGGCCTAAGCAGACTGCCAGAAATAGTGCACATTAAATTGAGGCACTGCCCTGGCTCTGTGCTAGGGAATCATGAGAATTGTATTTTTTTCTGAGACATTGAGCCTTCTCTGTCAGAGAGCTCTGGTGCCACAATAAATTACAGTTCCCATGATTCCCTAGCACTGAGCCAGGGCAGTGCCTCAATTTAATGTGCACTATTTCTGGCAGTCTGCTTAGGCCCTAAGATATACGGATGATTGTTTTTTGTGGGTTTTTCGGGCTGTGTGGCCATGTTCTAGAAGAGTTTCTTTCTATACTACTAGCAGAAAACATCATGGACTTGGAAGCACAGAGTCTTGGCTTTGTCTCTGACTCTTCTTTGACCTTTGTTCTTCATACCGAAGCTGTAGCAAAATCATGTCAATTTTTCTTTTGTAACTTCATTAAAAACCTTTCCTCTCTGTCATCTCTGTCAAGATTTTAGTTCATGCTTTATCTTGATTACAGCAATCTTCTTTTGACTGGTCTTCCATTATCTCATCTTAGTCCTCTGGTGTTCATTCTTTTTTTAAAAAAATTTATTTATTTAATTTACGGTATATTAAAACAAAGCAACCATATATCATACTTATATCCATTAAGTTTCATAAGAATAAAAAATATATATAAAAGAATATAGAGAAAGAAAGAAGAGTATGAATTATATTCTTTACACATTCCATCTTAAACATTCCACATCTCACTTATTCCTTTAAATTTAGCTTGACTCCTGGGTATATATTAACAAGTTCATATATATAAGTTAACATTTGCATCTTAGTGTAGTTTAACTTATCAATAGAAAAGAAATGGTTACATGTCATATTCATAAATCTTACTGTTCCTAGATATAAGATATTTAATTGTTTCTCAAATTGCTGAATATCTTAACTATTTATCTTAAATCTATTTTTATTTTCTTCCATTTTGTTTCATATTGCTGAGTAGATTTTCTGATTACATACGTTGATAGTTTATCCATAACTGCTAACTCATTTAGTTTATTATACCATTCTTGTATATTTGGTAGTTTCTCTAATTTCCAGTACCGTGCATACGTAATCCTAGCTGCCGTTACCATATATAGGACTAGGCTTTTTTCATCTTGGTTTATTTTTTCTTTGATGGTAGGTAGCATATTTAATAAGAAAAGTTCTGGTTGGAAAGGTATGTTTTTCTGTATGATTTTCCTCATCAAATCATGGATTTTTTTCCAAAAGTTCTTTGCCATTTTGCAATGCCACCACATGTGGAACATGGTGCCTTTCTCCGTTTTACATTTTCAGCAAAGTTCTCTGCCTTTTTCTGTATCTTACTTAATCTGGTGGGTGTCATGTACCATCTATAAAAGATTTTATAGAAATTTTCTTCAAGGGCATTGCATTTGGTAAATTTCTGTTTTGCATCCATTTTATCATATTTGATTTTACAGTTTCTTCATACATTTCTTGATCTAGTAATATTTTATACATCTTCCCTATCCAATGCTTTTCCTTACTTCTTATAATTTTGTCACGATTCTTTAGTTCCAATTCAAACCCTTGCTTTTCTTTATCTTCCTTATCATCCTCTTTTAATTGAAGATATTGAAACCAGTTTATTTCAAATCTCTCTTTCCAAAGAACTTCTTTTGACTTCAGTTTTACACATTCGTGAGTTTTTATCAAAACCTTTTCATATGTTACCAAGTTGTCATTAATGGGGCCTTCATTTTTGTGAGATGTTTCTCGTGGGGAAACCTATAGTGGGGTGCGTGTCCAAAATTTCCCCTTACATCTTTTCCATACTATAAGGAGTGCTTTTCTTATAATATGATTTTTGAAGTCCTTTTCATTTTTACCATTTCCATATCCTATTATACTATGCCATCCTGTTCTCATTCCAACCCCTTCTAATTCTAATAGTTTTGAATTATTTAAGGTGAACCAATCCCTTATCCATGAAAATGCACATACATTATAACAGATTTCTAAATTGGGTAAACCCATTCCACCTTTTTATTTTCTGTCATGTAATACAGATGCCTTAATTCTGGGGGTTTTCCCCTGCCATATAAATTTCATGATATCATGCTTCCACATTTTAAATGGGTGTTTAGATGTTAAAATGGGAATTGTTTGAAACAGAAAAAGCATCCGAGGTAGCATGTTCATTTGGATTGCGGCTATTCTTCCTAATAGGGAAAGTTGTTGCTTATCCCATGTCTTTAAATCTGCTTTAATATTGTTCCATATTGCTGTGTAGTTGTTCTTACATAGTTCATTATTATTTTTGGATATTACTATTCCTAAGTATTTTATTTTATCTATATGTTGATATGCTGTTTTATTTTTCAAATCTTCTTCTTCTTTTTTGGTTAAATTTTTGGTTAATATTCTGCTTTTGGATTTATTAATCTTGAAGCCTGCTAAGTTAGTGAACTGTATTAGTATTCTTTCTAGAGGTTTTATATTTTCTATTGGGTTTTTCAAAAAAATATGACTATGGGCCTCGGCAGATGGCTAATTGAGCCGTCTCTGAGGCAGGGAAGAGGAGGGGCAGCCACATACTTGGCGTCCCTTCCTCCTTCCAAGGTTGCCCTCGGAGCTGCCGGCCCTCTGCACGGCTGGCGCTCCGAGGGCAACCTCCCACCGCAGCGTCTGCACACGCTGCAGCGGAAAAGCCAGCGAAAGTGCGCCTAAACCTTTTGGGGTGCACTTTCGCTGACTTCTGAAAGGAGCGCTGATTTAGGGCTCCTTTCAGGGATGGGGAAGGAGCGCCGCAGGAACAAGGCGTGGGGCTGCCTCGGTCCTGCGGCGCACCTTCCCGGGGCGGTGCAGAGCCGCCAGTCTGCTTCCCCCCTATATCGTCTGTGAATGGTTTGAGGCAGTATTTATATTTATGTATTCTTGGAAACTGAATCATACTGTCAGATCTTATTTTTATATTCATAATTTCCATAGCCATTATGAAAAGCAACAGAGACAAGGGACAGCCCTGCCTCATTCCTTTATTAATTGTTGATGTTTTCTCCCCGTTTACTAACACTTGAGTTTTCTGTTCTGAATAGATATTTCTTATCCAATTTATATACCACTCTTGAATACCACTTTCTTCCAAAGTTATCTCTGGTGTTCATTCTTCATTGTATTCTGCTGCTAAGAATATCTTTTGGGCCCGTTGCTTTGACCATGTTTCCCCATTCTTGACATCCCTTCATTGGCTACCTATTCCCTCTAGGATTCAGGATAAGCTGCTTGTTCTGATATTCAAGGCCCTGAATAACCTAACCTCTTCTTATCTTGTAGCTCTTATCTCTTCTTAACAGCCTGTTAGAAACCTGGGAATACTGGGCTCCTCACTCAGACAAGGGTTTGCAACTCTTTGGCTAGGCTTCCTCCTTTTTTCTTTTGCCACCCCTTATTCCTGGAATTGCCTCCCTGTAAACTTGTGGACTATTCCTTCCCTCACGGTTTTTAAATCCAAATTGAAAACATTTTTGTTTTCTAAAACTTTTGAAATTTCAAATTAATGCTTTATAGCTTTAGTATATTTGATTATTTGTATTGACTATTTTGTTTTATTCTGCATTGTGTGTGTGTGTGGAGGGGGTTGCATTGTATTTTAGTATTTTATATTATTGGAACAGCTATAATTGTTGCATTTTGTAACTGTTTGTAAAGTGCCATGTACATGGATGGTGCTATATAAATAAATGATAACAACAACAACAATTACTAAGGAAGGTCAGGAAGAAAGTGCAAAGGCAGGCTTGTCGCTGAACATAAAGAAAACAAAAATAATGACCACAGAGGTTCAACCTAGACAATGAGGAAATTGAAATAGTTAAAGAGTTCCTGTACCTTGGATCAAACATTGATCAGAATAGAGATTGCAGTCAAGAAATCAGAAGAAGACTAAGGGCTTTTGCAGATTGCTAGAAATAGTGCAAATTGAGTCCACTTTA
>CM034703.1:133780862-133791340 GCA_020142125.1 Phrynosoma platyrhinos | reverse complement strand
CAAATCCATGTAACAGTTACTTTGTCTAGCCCACATTTTACCAACTTCGAGCCCAGTATCAAGAATCCCAACCCCTCATACCAACTAACATATTTGTTATGACTACTAACATACTCCCAATCCCCTATCAACCACAACTATTAAAATATTAATAGTACTGATTGTGGGTTTAGCACAGGGGTAGGCAACCTTTCCCCTTTAAGGGCCGAGGGACTTCAACTCCCAGAATCCCAGGTGTTATTGGCCAACATGGGACTATTGGCCAACATGGCTGAGGCTTCTGGGAGCTGAAGTCCCTCGGCCCTTAAAGGAGAAAGGTTGCCTACCCCTGGTTTAGCACATATAGAGAGGCTGGAATAATGAAGCCATGCATGATGGTGAAGTGCAGCAGCTCCTGAGATCACTTATGGCAATCAATCTGCTCCATGGCAGTTGAGTTAATCTGTTGGCCAGCTAAGGAATGTGCCTCAGATTGTATGGCACTTTGCAAGATGTTTCTCTTCCTTAGGGTGCTTGTCAAACAGAGGCAAAGTCCTCTCCTATTAATTCTGTTGATAAGCTCCCATGTAGGCAGTGTAATTGGTAATTCGAAGGCTAAGTGCAGAAGAAGATTAAAACATCTTCATCATTAAGTTAAGCTTTTGACCTTCCTTAGCTCCTGGTCTCAAAGATGATTTCTGAATGAACTGGGATTAGGAAGCCTCAACCACAATGGAATTGGGCTTTGGATGTTCCAGTAACAGTTCATGTCTGAATCTGCCATCTGATAAAAGTTATCCATTTTCTTTGAAGTCAAGGAAATAATCAAATGTGGCTCCCTAGAATGCCTTGGTAGCTTTTTAATAATGATGGTAAGAACAGAATGGAAGCTGGAGTAGGAACCTTAGATTAAACCAAACAGTACACTGGATCCATGGTTTCCATTTCTTGGTGCTTCACATGGAACTCAAAAACATTTGCCCTATGGAGAATCTGCTCTGAGGAGGCTCTTACATCATTTGTTGGGGATATGGATTCGTGTTCCATCAAAAGTCAGGATGGTGAATGACACAATGGCTTGGCTGATGATGTGTTTTCCGATGATAAGGCATTGAAGATGTAAACCACAGAGCTGGCTCTGGTAACCATCACTCCTTCAACTATTATTTTCTTGGTAATATCAGAGGTGGATGATCAATTGGAAGGTCTTTTTCTCAATTGCTCAACTGGCTGAGATTCAGAATGATGTGTCTGTGGTTGTTGTAATGCATCAGTATGTCTCTGTTAGTGTGAAAAAGAGACCAGAGCAGAGTGGATAATAAGAGATCTAGTCAGTGAAGAAAGGGAGGACCGATGAACCTGTTTGGTAAGTACAGAGCATTACAGAACCTCATAAATACCAAGTGCAAGTTGGTGGCCTTGTTGGAAGTGAAGGTCCAGCAGCTGGAGGCCCAGGTATCTACACTTAAGCATATTAGGGAGCAAGAGTTTTTCCTGCACAGAATGGAACAGATCCTTGATGGGAAATACACAGAGGAAGTTTCTGGGGAAGAGGTCACTTCATATACACAGGAGGTAGACAGCTGGAGAAATGTGACACAAAGAAGTAGAGAAGCCAGGGATTGTTCTGAAAGCTTGCAGCTACAGATCTTGTCAGGGATGATGAGAAAGAGCAGCAGGGCCAGTCGTTAGGAAAAGTGCAGGGGACCCTGGGAGTACCACCACAAAGAATAATCACTGCTAAGCTTCAGAGGAGGTGTGTGGTGGCGGCGGTGGTGGGGACTCCTTTCTGACAGGTACAGAATCAGAGGTTTGTGGGCCTGACAAGATGCCTTGGGAGGTGTGTTGTCTCTCTGGGGGAAAACATCCATGATGCGACAGTGAGGATGATAAGACTTGCAAGCCTACTGACCATTACCCGTTCCTTTTGGTCCATGTGGGAACCAATGATATTGCAAGGCATAGTGTTTAGAATATCATAAGAGATTATGAGGCTCTGGGTAGGAAGTGAAAAGAGATGGATGCAAGGTTGTCATCTCATCTCTTCTCCCAGTTGAAGGACATGGTCCAGGAAGGAAGAGGAAAATAGTGAACAAATGGCTCTGCAGACTGTGCCACCAAGAACAATTAGGATTCTTGGATCATGCCCTGTGGTTTCAGGAGGGGGGACTTCTGGCAAGGGATGGGGTGCACCTCACACCAGTTGGCAGAAATGTTTTTGCAAATAGACTCAAAAATGTAACCAGGAGGGCTTTAAACTGAGTTATGTGGGGGAGGGAGACAGCATTATGGAGGACAGGTGTTCATGAAGGGCTGGAGAAAATAGTCAAACTGTTATAGAGGGAACAAGGCAAATAGTGCAAGGACCTAACATTGGGAGGAAAAAAACCTTTACATAAGCAGCTAGGGGGAAGGACACATGGTCTTAGATGTCTCTACACTAATGCACAGAGCATGGGAAATAAACTTGAACTCTTAGTACAACAAAGCAAATATGATATAATGGGCATCACTGAAACCTGGTAGAGTGAATCTCATGATTGGAATGTAGGAATAGAGAGGTATAACTTTTTGAGAGAAATAGGCCAAATAAGAAAAGAAGAGGAATAATATTATATATCAGGGATGTTTACATTTATGAAGATATCTGGGAATTCAATCCTGGAAGCCAGGTGGAGAGCATCTGGATTAAAATTAAAGAGGAGAGAAACAACAGGGATGTTATTGTAGGAGTTTACTACAGATCCCCAAGTCAAACTGAGGAATTCCAAATCCTCATCTATCTGTCTAGCCTTATTAAGGCCCATTCTTGATGTATCATTTATAGAGGATGAAATATTCATGATTAGTGGATAGGGTGCTGAATAACAGAAGATTCTTGTCACTTCAGTGTTTGACCGGGAGATAAATTTCTTCAATTTGTATATCCTTGCTGCTATGTCAACATCCCTAAATGTTATAAAGGCTCTAGCCATCAAATAATTATAAAATAAGTATTGAATGTTTACTCTATCCCCTTCTCTCAGAAAGTTTATCCTGTGGGCTGTAAGCTGTTGTAGGAAATTCCTATAAGATTGAGTGATGAAACTGTGTGGCTTGGGGTAGTTGATGAATGCCAGTTGTAATCTATTTAGAACTACAGATGGTATATTAGAACTTATTTGAGAGACCGGTAAACACTGTTTATCCTCTCTTTTTATTTAACTGGACTGTGCTATTATTGTTACATCCCTCATCATTCCCCTCTAATGTCTGTTTCTTCATCAGAAGTCTTATTGAATTATTGGAATCTACCTGGGTAGAGCTTACTAATAAAATAGATTCCTTTGGGTTTGTGACCAATTTTCTTTCATTTCCTTTATGCTTAATGCAGCCTACCACCTCTCCTGTTGGGCCTGGGTTTCCAAGGGATTTTGGTGGATTGTCCAGGAGGCTAAACAGTCTCTTAAAATTAAAATTTACAACCTTTCTAGTTCTGTTTCTCTAAGTCTTGACTAACAGCATTTGTTTTATTCCCCTCCCTTTTGTTCTTCTTTTTATTGGACCATTTATTTGGTCTGTTATCAAGCTAGGGAGTAACTTGACTTAAATTGATATTATTGTGGGATGAAAACTTACCCAGGTGATCTATATCTTTTCCTGTATTTAAGGGCCCTACAGGGATTTTTTTTTGGGGGGGGGGAGCAGCCTGTAAAATCCCTTCCCTTGTATCTGTATTATTTTTAATAGTGGTTATTAAATCATATTGATTTTTTAACGTATCAAGTAAAACTGAGAAATTACTATTTCCATTCACTATTGACTCATTTTTAATTTCTCATGAGAGTCTGCTAAGCTACAGGGAAAGAGATTCCACCTAAACATTAGGAGGAATTCCTGACAGCAAAAGCTGCCCGACAGTGGAACACACTCCCTTGGAGAGTGGTGGAGTCTCCTTCTTTGGAGGTTTTTATACAGAGGCTGGGTGGCCATCTGTCGGGGGTGCTTTGATTGTGAGTTCCTTCATGGCTGAGCTTGGACTTGATGGTCCTTGTGGTCTCTTCCAATTCTATGATTCTATGAAATGTGTCTTCTCATTCATAGGGTCACCATAAGTCAAAATTGATGTAAACAATGTGAACAACAACAACAAAGGGATACATTAGCTTCCTTCTTTTTCTTAATAAATACAGCTGTGCAAATAAGTACAGATATGTTTATTTTTGCACAAGATTCTATGGATGTCTTTTCCATTCCTCCCTCTTCGTTTGTAAATCAACTATAAATCATACAAAATGTCTTTCATCCGCAAAATTATTTCACGTTTGCCCGAGTTGACAGAGTCACCCCATCCCTCCTTTCTGGACAGTAATAGCAATATCAATAGCATTTACATTTCTATACGCTTAACAGTGAATCAGCACTGTTTACAATGTGTAAGCCAATTGCCCCCAACAAGCTGGGTACTCATTTTACTGACCTACAAAGGGATGGAAGGCTGAGTCAACCTTGGAGCTCTGTGGGGATCAAACTCAAAACGGTGTGGCTGTACTACCAGCATTTGAACACTGTACAACCTGGGCACTTTTCTGCTTGGTTAAAATTCTGGCAGCACTGCTGGGCATATACAACTTACTCTTTTACCTCACGGAGACATTTAAGACCGCTGCAACAATAACACTGAGCTCTTGCCAATAATAGTTTACCTGTACACTATCCCCCCCTCCATTCAAGCCATTTTCAGCTCTCTTAGGGGTGTTGCAGAACAGCTTAAAGGGCCAGCCTGGGGATGGAGTTGCCGGCCACCCCAACCCCAGCCCGACACTGTCCTGATGCCATGCGCCCGTTTGCATAGCATGTGGCATCAGGATGCCCTCCTAGTGCAGCTTGCAGACACGCTACACCGAAAGGGCATGGAAGTGCCGCAGCACTGGCTTTTAGGCTGGTCTTTTGCTGGCCCTAAAAGGAGCAGCATTCTGTCACTCTTTTAGCGGCAGCAAAAGGAAGGAATGGAGCCACATCGTGGGGTTGCCACAGTCCCAATTCGCCGCTAGCAGGGGTGGCCTAGAGCAGCCCATCTGCATAGCCCCCTACTTTCCTTTTCTAACTGTTAGACCCCAACCAAACAACCCATTAATATATTAAGTAGGAATTTCATATCCCAGTATAATTATTATGATGGCTTGTTAAAACTACCAGAATCAGAATATTTTCCAAACTTCCTCTAAGGAAAACACTAGGATATATAGAACGGTAGGGCCTTTACACACTGCCAGAAATAATGCAGCTTGAGGCCACTTTAACTATCTTGGCTCAGTGCTATGGAATCATGGGAACTATAGTTTATTGTGGCACCAGAGCTCTCTGACAGAGAAGGCTCAATGTCCCAGAAAAAAAAATACAATTCCCATGATTCCCCAGCACTGAGCCAGGACAGATAAAGTGGTCTCAAGCTGCATTATTTCTGATAGTCTATAAAGGCCCATAATGGAAAAATCTGAGTGTAGTTATTTGAACTTAGCAGCATAAACACAGTAGATGGTTTTATCAGGGCTCCCCAAGTTTTAGGTCAGGCTATTCAAGCAATATAATGAAGAACTCTTTTCACTAGTTGGTGCTCTCTGTTGACAAAAGAGTACCATAAGTCAAGCGATTTTCATGCTCTCTGTGGGGATATATTTCTGACATGACCCTAAAATGGAAATACAATTTCAACCATGTACTCAGGAG
Source organism: Phrynosoma platyrhinos (assembly GCA_020142125.1). NCBI lineage: Eukaryota > Metazoa > Chordata > Lepidosauria > Squamata > Phrynosomatidae > Phrynosoma > Phrynosoma platyrhinos. Next base: position 133,785,652 of record CM034703.1, on the reverse strand, counting down.
CAAGTTGGTCACGTAGACCCTTAGAGATAGATGGTCACGTAGACTCCAGTATTCATGGGACTGAACAGACTGTCAGAAATAATCAATCTTGAGACCACTTTAACTGTCCTGGCTCAATGCTAGGGAATCATGGGAATTCTAGTTTTTTCTGAGGCATTGAGCCTTCTCTGTTAGAGAGCTCTGGTGCCACAATAAACTACAGTTCCCATGATTCCCTAGCACTGAGCCAGGGCAGTTAAAGTGGTCTCAAGCTGGATTATTTCTGGTAGTCTGTTCAGGTCCTTAGTTTCAGGAATTGCAAACAGAAAGATTCACACCTCAAGGGACAAGGAAGCTAGAGGATCAATGGCCCAGATGACTTTTGGCCACAAGAAAGATAAGATCCATTACCCACTTCTGGAAGCTATCTACTTCAAGGAAACTTTTACAATGTTAATTTGGCCTTTTGATATATAGCAATCAATGTTTGCCCTGGGCTATTTTCAGCCTATAAAAGATCTACCTAAATTCTGGTTAGGTGTGCCTGGTTAGAATTCCTGGTCACTCTGAATTCTGATCCAGCTCCAACTCATTCCATGCTCCCTCTCCTCTCTACAGTCGAGTCCAACTTTACACCAGTCTCATCTGGAGTACCCCAGACAGGTAATATCACCATTAGAAAGCCTCATGTCTATCCCATGCTAATTTATTTTATTTCTGAGTTCTTGTCATTGAGTGTATGTCTTTGTATGTCTGATTCCCTAATAAATTTATAATTCATTTGAAAAAGCTTTCAGCTAAAAAAAAAAAAAGATTCAGCTAAAACATGGCCTATAGCTCAGATCAGGGGTAGGCAACCTTTCCCCTTTAAGGGCCAAGGGACTTCAGCTCCCAGAAGCCTCAGCCATGTTGGCCAATAGTCCCATGTTGGCCAATAGCTTCTAGGATTCTGGGAGCTGAAGTCCCTCGGCCCTTAAAGGCCCCTGGTTCAGATGTTCTTCTCCTTTGTTCCAAATTTCAGACACACGGAGATTGAGAAGTTGTTCAAATTTGTTTTCACCTGCTTTACTTGAACTACTTAGAAAAAAATGGTTAGAATTAGATGTTAAGTTGAAACTTACTGGATACTTCATACTGTTGCAGGAATTGTCATTAGTACTTCAGTGTTTCCTATTGCCAATAATATTATTAAACAATAATTTTTCATCATCATAAAAGATCAGCTTCCTTTTTATGTGGTATTTCCTATCCATATTTCCATGATATCTGCAGATATTGCAAGAAGGAACTTTTACCTGAACCCAACATCAGAATGCAAAGCAACATTCCAGGACTCCTGAAACTGATAACGTTCATTCATGGGATTATGAAGGACTATCAACAAAGAATTATCCTGAGTGTGATAGTAAGTATCAATGCACCTGTAATTCTGAGTTGCATTGTGAAGAACCTGAAAATGGAAGAAAAGCTAATAAATTCAACTTTTTTGAGGATACTGGAGATGTTTACAAACTAAAAGACATTAAGTAGGTAGAGTATATTGTATAACTATAACGTCTTATTTCCTATATTTATTTTCTCTGATCTAGATTGCCTATAAACCTTCTTGTATAAAGCAAACCAATGTATACTAAAAGAAAAAAAAAAGCATAAATGTATCTTTACTATTTGCACAGTGGAACGTGTCTATGACGAATACATTTAAACACTGTTTTGAGAACTGTGGCAACATGTGGAGAAATAAACTACCCTTGTTTTTTTAAAACAAACTAAAATAATAGTTTATTAAAATGCAGTTGTGATCAATAGAGAGACCCTGAACACTGGCTAAACATCCAGCCTATAGAAACTAATGCTTGAAAGGTTAGGTAAAGGTATTCCCCATTGACAAGGTTGTCAAGGTGTGTCCGATGATGGGGGGCAGTGCTCATCTCTGTTACTAAGCCGAAGAGCCAGCGTTATCAGAGACTACTCTGTGATCGTGTGGCCAGCATAATTGCACAGAACACTGTTTATCTTCCTACCAAAGTGGTACCTATTTATCTATTTGCATTTGCATGCTTTTGAACTGCTAGGTTGGTAGAAGCTGAGACTAGCGACAGGAGGTCACCCCATAATGCAGCACCTTGGCCTCGAACTGCCAAACTGCCAATCTTGTAATCAACAGAGTCAGCGTCTTAACCACTTGAGCCACTGCATCCTGCTTGAAGGGTTACATTGTTAATATAAAACTTAGAAATCTAGCCATAAGTTTGGTGCGTCCTAAGTGCAATTAAGTAAGTTTTAAGTATTTAGTTGAGTGAATTCAGGAACCCAGTGACTTGCTGACAGTATTGTCTGGAAAAGCATTTTAGGATCCAAAGCCAAATGAAGAATGGTTGCTGACTCAGAACACTAGATTTCCTCTTTCTACAAGAAGAAACCCAGAAGCTCTCAACACTCTCTTTGTTTAACTACCTCATCTCTTGTGTCCCTCATTCCACATCAAATTGGTGATCGTAAAAGTAACAGTGGGAAAATCCTTCCAACAAAAAGATGTATCTTTGGGGATACCAAAGATGAACAGAAACATCAGTCCCATTTCCTTGTGTGTGTGTGTGTGTGTTATTGGAAGAAAAGAAAGACTTTAAAGCAACCAATCTAAGGGGCTTTGCAGACTGGCCCAAAGGGCCAGCCTGGGGGTGGAGTTGGGGCTGCATCTCCAACTGCACCCCAACATCGTCCTTATGTCTGTTTGCATGATGCGCAGCATCAGGACGCACTCCCAGTGCAGCATGCAGACAAGCTGCACTGTAAGCATACAGAAGAGCTGTGGTGCCAGCTCTTATGGTGGCATTTTGCTGCTCTTTTTGCAGCAGCAAAATGGAGGATCGGGGCCTTGGCGTGGGGTTGCCGCGGTCCTGATCCTGTGCTAGCAGGGGTGGCCCAGAGCTGCCCAAAATGGGTGATCTGTAAAGGCTCTAAATCAATGATACAGAAAGTAGACCAAAAATACCTGGAAGAGAAGATGTGGTTGAAAATGTTCTGCAAAGCTCCATTCTTTCAAACATCTCTGCTGTGTCCTTTGTATGGCTGCTAAATCTGTCTCCAGAATTACCTTATGAAACATTTAGTGGTATATATCCTTAGTCACATTTAACTAAAGTTTGGGGCAGAAGACCAGAAGAAGCCAAAGAAAGCGGCAACATAATTTTTGGTAGGTAACAGTATTACTTTCAAACTGACCAACAGAAACAGACACACATTTTATTTTTTCATATAGATTCTGACTGGGACTGTGCAAAATAATTCCAGGAAGAAAGCTGTCAGTGGAATTTGTAAGAATGGGAGAACATTATACTTCTGAGAAATGACAACATCTAATTTAGAAAAATAGTGCTCTTTATGCCCAACACATTGAAATGGTTGGAAGTTTGCTAACAATTCTAACACATAAGTCAGATTTCTAGGGCTACTTCAATCAATGTGTCTACAGTTTGATCTAAAAGTTCATACTGCTATTATGGAAGAGGCAGAGGAGCTTTCCAGCTGTGTTATTAAATAAAGTTATTTTATTAGCTCACAAAGAATTACATCATCAGTTCAGGAATAACAGGCTGCTTAGCTGTACCATGATATCCAGTCAATAGTGTTGGACTGAAGTCCAACAATAAACCCAGGATATCAAACAATAAAGTAGGATCTATTTCCAAAAGCACTTGATACTGCTACTGTTTGTGGAGTGACTAGGATTAAGGGTGTAAAAAAATGCTTGAAAATTTTCTTCTGGGTGTGAAAGCGTATCTCAACCACCACAAAATTTTCTGCCTTTGCATTACAGTAAAAAGTCTAGTGTTTTTTGTGTCATAAACAACAATAGCAAAACACATTGATTTCTTTTGAAAAATATTTAGAGAGAAAAACTAAAACAAATTCCCATTTCATACCTTAGATAAATTTTCACAAACAAATGTGTTCAGAGGAGGGCTACCAATATGGAAAGGGGTCTGGAAACCATGTCATATGACGAACATCCTAGGGAACTGGGAATGCTAATGGGTCTCTGCAGACGGGCAGCCATGGGCCGCCCTGAGAAGCTGTGGAATGGGGCCAACGCTGTTGCATTCCTCGGCCCTGATCCACTCTTTTTCCAACCCTGGAAGGAGTACTAAAATAGCATTCCTTCCTCAAGGTGCGGAAAGGGCACAGCAAGAGGTGTTGTGCGCCTCTTTGGCATCTCTTCTGGCTCAGCGTGTATGGATGCTGAGCCAGGAGGACGTAATCAGAGCTCCCGTCGCGTGCAATGATGGGCGCTCCGATTACATCCTCAGCACGGGATTGGGGCACCCAGCGTGAGGCTGCCCCTCCCCTTCCTTGCCTCCAAGACAGCGCAAAGTGCCGTCTGCAAAGGGAAGAGAAAACTGTGAGGTGACAAGTTCATAGAATCATAGAATCATAGAGTTGGAAGAGACCACAAGGGCCATCCAGTCCAACCCCCTGCCATGCAGGAACTCCCAATCAAAGCATCCCCGAGAGATGGCCATCCAGCCTCTGCTTAAAGACCTCCAAAGAAGGAGACTCCACCACACTCTGAGGAGTGTGTTCCACTGTCAAACCGCCCTTACTGTCAGGAAGTTCCCCCTAATGTTGAGGTGGAATCTCTTTTCCTGGAGCTTACATACATTGTTTCGGGTCCTAATCTCTGGAGCAGCAGAAAACAAGCTTGTTCTCTCCTCAATATGACATCCTTCAAATATTTAAACACGGCTATCATTTCATCTCTCAACGTTCTCTTCTCCAGGCTAAACATCCCCAGCTCCCTAAGTCGTTCC
>CM034703.1:133742692-133755603 GCA_020142125.1 Phrynosoma platyrhinos | reverse complement strand
TAATAGCTTCATCTTCCAACTCCAGCTTTAACAATAATTCATAAAATTATGCAATTCTACATTGATTTTTATTCAATAAGATTTTTTCAAATTCCGACTCGCTTTTCCCAACTCCATACATTGATCTATCCTTTAAGAATCTCCCCCTTAAACTGCCTCCACGGGAGGAGTTAAGATTTTGGATGGAGTATAAAGATGGAAATGGCTCCGGGGGTGGGGTGCACAGAGGGGATATTTAGGGGGTTTTGTTAAAAAAAAAAGAGACTAAGATGTAAAAAGTATATAAAAATGTATGGAAAGTTGATTAATTTGCTTTATGTTTGTAAAATTTAAAAAATGCAATAAAAAAAAGAAAAAAAAAGAAAGGAAGCCTCCTCTGAAATAAAAAAAAAGAATCTCCCCCTTAATTGCATATATAAGAACCATCCACAATCCAGACCTTTCTGCAGTATCACATCCCGTGTCAAGAGTTCTAACTTACCAGTAACATTATCCATCTTAGTAATTTCCCCGTAGGTAATCCACTTGTCCTCACTTAGTCTCTCTCGTCTAAAAAGCGCCTCATTTCTGTATTTAGCAATTTCTGTATTTAGTTTTTCCTCAAGTTCTTTATTCTTTCTTTCAAGTTCATTTACTTTCAATTTCACTATTTTTACATCTGTAGTCATTGATCTTATTGTGTCTTTTATTTCATTCAGATCTTATTTCCTTTTTTATTTCCCCTTTCATATTCTCTATATCTTGTTTCAGCTCCTCTTTGTCTTTCTTCATTTCATGCTGCATTTGCCTTATTTCCTCCAGAATTATTGTACTAAAATCTTGTACTTTTGGTTGATCTATAGAAGGTCTTCTTTGGGACTCTTGTTGCAGCATTTTTGAAGTTTGTAGTCTAGTCATAACTGACATCTCTTTGTATCCTTCTTTGAAATATCTCAAATATACCACAATTGTGTCTCTGCATGTCTCTTGTATATCCCAATTAGAATTCAGAAATCTACCACAAGTATGTCTCTGTATGTCTCTTGTAAATTTCAATTGCAATTCAATATTATAATAATGAAAATACCACAATATGTCTATTACCACTCACATATTCACTTAAATTCAATAGTATTAATATTATTGTTATTATATCCTTAAAAAGTTATCTATGGATCTATTAATTTTGTTATAATAAACAAATAATATCTATCACAAGCTGTACTGAGATCAAAGAATATGAAAAAGCAATGGTTAGTCTTATTTTCCACAACTCAGTCTTTTAAAAGTTGATTAATAAATCTATTTCTATTAAAGTATTTGGTTGATTAAATACAGTTAATTAGTTGACCCCTGTATCTCCCAAATGTCCAAGAAATTAATTAACTTAAAGTTGACTTATACGTAAGTTGTTACTAGTAAGTATCTCACTTCAAAGTACAATTGGATATAATTATTTAGTCCTTGTGGCCACTAGATTCTCACTTTCAAATTTCAAAAAACAAAATTAAAAGAAAAAAATGCAGTTTATTAAGCCCTTTACCAGTACATGTCTCCCTTTCAAAATTCAGTTAAATGCTAATATTTGATCCCTATGGTCACTAGGTGTCTCACTTTCAGAATTCAGTTGAATACAGTTATTTAATCCTTATGACCATTAGATATCTCACTTTCAGAGATGAGATTATTGATTTGTCTTCTTATCTCTTTGAAGAAAGTCAAAGACAAAACACTAAAATTCTCAGGCCCTCCCCCCAAGTGCTCAATGGTTTCCAAAAACAAAAAGAAGCCTAAAACTTTTACTCAAATGAAATTACCACTTCTGGATTTCTTTCTCACTGCCCTCCACTGCCTCAGATCTCCCTTCAGCTCCTGTCTCCTTCGCCTCCTTCAGCCTCTGGGTCTCTCTTTCTCAGCTCTCCATCACTCTGGTTGTCCCTTCGGCTCCTTTCTCCTCCGTCTCCCTCCATCTCTCGATCTCTCTTTCCTCTTGGCTTCTCTTGCTCTCACCTCAGCTCCTTCTCCTTCGTCTCCTTCAGCCTCTAGGTCTCACCATGCTGGATCTCCCTTCAGCTCCTTTTTTTACTCTCCATCATCCTCAGATTCTTTCTCTCTCTTTGCCCTCCGCCATGCTGGATCTCCCTTTGGCTCCTTTCTCCTTCATCTCCGTCAGCCTTTATAACACTCTCTCTTTGCGCTCTGCCACCCTGGATTTCCCTTCAACTTCCTTCTCCATCTCCGTCACCCTCTATACATCTCTCTCTTTGCTCTCTGCCGCTCTAGATCTCCCTTCGGCTCCTTTCTCTGTCTCTGTCAGCCTCTCTCTCTCTCTCTTTGCTCTCCGCCGCACTGGATCTCCCTTCAGCTTCTTTGTCTTTCGTCTCTGTCACCCTCTATACCTCTCTCTCTTTGCTCTCCACCTCACTGGATCTCCCTTCTACTCCCTTCTCCTTCACCTCCCTCAGTTTCTGGGTTTCTTTCTCTCTCTCTTGCCACCACTTTATATCTCCTTTTGGCTCCTTTCTCCTCTCTCTCTCAGTGTTTTCCTTTTAACTTTCCCCTTCTCGCTTTTTATTATTTTTTAAATCTCTCTTTTGTTTTCTTAATTTTCAATTTCAATTCTTCCAATTCTTTCTACACTGATCAGTCCTCCGTATCAACTTTCTTTTTTCAACTTTCAATTTTCTTTTCTGGTTTTACAGTCCGTCTGCTTACCTTTAGCTCCTTCAGCATTTGCTCCGCTCTCCTTCTAGCCGTCTGTATATAGTTTACTTTCAATCTGCTCAGTATCCAGTCTTTACTCTATTTTAATTAATTTAGCTGATGTGCATCAAAAGTAGAAAGTATCAGTCCAGTATCAAAGTAAAGGTTTCTAATATCCCAGTCGATTTCCGTCTCAATTATTTTTAGTTGGGGGCATCTGGAGCCATTCACGATGGCAGCACAAATGTGGCTGTGTGTCATTCTTTGACCTCCTCTGTTCCTTACCGGACAACAAGCTTGATGTTCTTTTCTGATCTCCTGGGCGGGATCCGGGCCTCAGTAGAACCACATCTGAGTCCCTTATAATTAAGGAGCAATTTGGTGCTGTCTTCTTAATGAAAACAGCCCCCCTGCTGCATTTGGCTAGTGAAACCTCGGAAGTCACCTTAAAGTTTCACTCAAGGCAACGCCATACCTAACCGGAAGTTTGACACACAAACTATTCCATAACTGATAGAATCTACTCTGAATTTTCCCAAGTTAGACAATACTTTAAAATCCCTTTAATAAAAATATACTTTAATTCAAGAACTCTGCCTCAGCACAATCTCTTTGTACCTCCTTTCTCTCAGGATATAGGTGGGAAATGATCTCGAGTGTCCTTGTAGCTGACCCCCTCTTAGTATTGAGCTAATTAAAATTCTCCTTAACTAGACTTTTGGCTACAATTTGGTGGAGAATGCGGTGGCAAAATTAATTTCCCCCAAGTTCTAGACACCCCAACCACGCAATCGAAATGTTCAGATCCCAGGCATAGAGAATGCAGAGGTACAAAATATTGTTGCAGATGCAGAGATAAATAGGAAGGTGTGGGGGTGTTATTCTTGTATGACTAGCCATAAGGACAAAGGGCTATCTTGGGTTGGCTGATCCCAGTTCATTCTTTGGCTGAGTGCTCTGTTGGCTGGCAAGGCATGAGCAACCCAGTGGCGGACATTCAGTCATCCTTGGGTGTGAAGTCAGAGCAGATCCTGACACCCTATTTTTATTTTTACTGTTGTGGGTTGGGAGACAGAAGCAGGTCCCTCCCTACACTCCCTCAAAAATATTTCCAGAAACCCCAAAACCACAGCGAAAAACAGCCTTGGATGAGCAGAGGCAGGCAAAGGTGGAGAGACCTCTCTTCCAGAGGCCATACATCTGAGTGCAAAATTGGAACAGGCCAGACAATGGCAGGTACAGAGGAAGTGCTAGTGACTTTAAGTCCTTTGGGTCATGAAAAGAGAAAAGGAAGCAGTAACCTCAGGTGGAAATCTAGCTAGGGAATCAAGTTCTGGTGCTTGTTTTGGGGCCCAACATAGTTAGCAGTCTGGGGGATGGCAACATCAGGGCTCCCTAGTGAAAGGATTGGCGTGAGGTCAATCAGATCACTGGGTGGGGTCTAGTGGAGGTTACCAAGAGGTGCTTACTGCAGAAGTGACCCAGTACCTTGCAGGAGGTAGGTGGCAGCATCCAGCCCTGACTCCGAGGTTACAACAGAGAAGAGGTGTTCCCAAGTGTGCAGAGAAGAGGTGTTCTCACAAGGGTCTAAAGGCTGAGCCAGAGAAAAGAGATGGAAATTTCACCAGCAGTGGCTAGGTTGCTTAAGGAGCAAGCCCAGGACTGCCTTAAGAAATAGATCCTCAAAAAAGGACCTAATCCATAGGAGGCTTTCTCTCTGAGGGCCCTTTTGCAATCCTGTTAGAAGTATACAATGCCAAAATGACAAAGAAGGGTCTAAAAAGTGTTCCGCAAGCAGAAAAAGATAGATGGGCATCATGAGGAGTGTGGATGTTAGCCCATGAAACAACCAAAGAATATAAGAAATTAAATTGGAGTCTGACATCCTAAAACAACAGATCAGAGACCTAGTCATTCAGGTTAAAGAAAATGTGACAGAAAATACTCTATTGGCTTGCACTACCAATGACACCAGCCATAGAGCTGAGAAGACAGAAAAGGAAAATGCCAAACTCAAGGAATGTATCAAAGAACTAGAGGCCAAATTAAGTCAAGCAAAACAGGCCGTGGACTTTATACTCTCCAAAAACACTAAAGAAGCAGTACTGGCTGATCACACTGCTTATGACCTCTGCATTAAAGGATTGGAAGCCAGATTAGATCTTAAAAGTGCAATAGTGGCTATGGTACATCCTAAAGTTTTAGAATTGGCCACACAAGCCAACGTCCTCCGGGTACCCACAGAATATCCCCTCTCTATAACCTCCAATGGAATCACCTCGCTAGGAATGAACTCAGTGAGGAACTTAACATTCCCATAGACCAGTGAAAATGCAAATAACAGTAGAAACCAAAAAGACTGAGGAAGGTGGAGTCACATGAATAATGACAGTGGACTTCAGGGCTCTTAACACAGTCACTCCCCCAGTAGCATTGTTTGTAGTGGAGTACAATGAAATCTTGGTAGCTATAGCAGTTGGAGCCAAGTTCTACAGCATTACAGACCTGGCCAATGCTTTTCATTCGATTCAGCTACACAAGAGTTCATCTACAAATTTGCCTTCAAATTTTGCAGGATTCAGCTCATGTTCAAAAGAACTCCACAGGGTTTTCACTCCAATCCCAGGATATGACACTCATATGTGGTCAAAAGGTGGTCAAAATTGTAACCCTTGTCGTGCCCCCCCATGTTTTGTCCTATGTGGATGACATACTGGTCCACTCAGATTTGCAGGAGAAAATCGCAGACATCACTCAAGAGGTATTAGAGCTAATCGGAGACATTGGATTCAAGACCAACAGAGAAAAGGCACAGTTAGTTCAAATCCAAGTTAAATATTTGAGATTAAATCTCCATACCGACTGCAGAACAAGAGACCTGCTGTGAGTGGAAACAACTGGCAAACTGCCTGCACCAACAGATGTGGCTTCACTGAAAGCTCTATAAGGCACCTTCTCCTAGGAGTTTGTTGAAGCCTTTGATGTCAAGGCCAAATCATTGTAGGCCCCATTAAAGAAAAGAATAGTTTGGAATTGGGGCACAGAACAGCAAGACACCTTCACCATACTGAAAAGGGATTTAGCTAAAGCTCCTGCCCTAGTTCACCCAGATGTCAGTCAGCCATTTTACATCCAGCTAGCTGTTTTAGATAACCACATTGGTGCTATCCTCTCACAGCTCTAAAATGGAATGCAGTAGCATATGCCTCTAGAAATCTCTTACCCACCAAAATAAAATTCAGCCCATATGAGAAGAACTGTTTGGCATTAGTATGGTCTCTGACCCGATGGGAGTTCATCACATGGGGAGCCAGAGTCATTGTGCAGACTCCTCATACCCCGCTAAAATTCATATTGTTAGGGAAGGTTCAGGATGGCCAGGTCCACAGCGTCAAGAGAGCCAAATGGACCTTCAAGCTACTTAAGTGAGGGGTGGATTACCATAGACAGGCCAGTGAACCCTCAGCTCCCTATGGCTTGATAGTCACAGGTGCTGCACATGAGTGCCCCTTGCCCCCAATTTTGGATAGCACTAGGCCAGTGGAAGCAGGGAAACCACTTCAGGAAGCACTCCAAGATGGCTTCATGTGCTTGTTCTGTGATGGGTCATTGTCCTGCCCAAAGGAGCCTGCTTTATGGGATATGGTACAGTGTGCCTGAATGATAGCCATACATTGCAGGGAACAGCTCACCCCCACTCTAGTCAAGCTGTCAAGGTAGAAGCCCTCTGTGCAGTATGGACTTTGATTCAATTGGCGGTGTGCACAGACTCTCAGTGGACCATGAATGCAGCCATAGATTGACTCCCTATATGGATGTCACGGGAATGGAAAACCAACGCTGACAAACCCGTCACTCACATGGATAAATGGCAAGAAGTGGTACTCTTGATCCAAAAGAGAACGGCTCCCACATGGGTCACATTTGTTAAAGGACACCATAAAGGAAATGGAGAGGAAGCTAAATGGAACAACAGGCAGACACCCTTGCTAAAGAAGCCGCCTTACCTCCAGAGACCCTAGCCCAATAGCGCCCATTAATGTAAAACTCAAAGAACCACTGATGCTCTCTACTCTAGACCAGTAGTAAATTTATCTAAGACCTTTTTGTACTCTGAGGGAGGATGAGTGACTCCCCCCCCGAATTAGCAATGCCTCCCTGTTTCCTGCAGGGACGAGAGATGGCTCTGTACACTTGGATCCTATGGATTATACTATGGAAGAGCACAAGCTCCACTACACCCATCTATCCTACTCAGTTCATCACAAATTGGGAGTACAACGTAGAAGCCAATTGCCACTGGGCACCCCCATACCCCAAAATGAAGGAAGTCATAGACACCATGGAAGAACACAGTTGATATGAAAAGAGATTTCCAATCAAGATAAGAACCCAAGTTTACATCATGGAAGGCAACACCATTACCTCAGAAGTGATAATGTTTGGTCCACAAGGACACATATGGATACGAGCAGGTGCCAGTAGCCTCCCTTTAACTTCGGGATTTTGGAACTGGAATAGATTTGATCCACCTTTAAGTAAGATCCCTGCATCTTTCCATACTAGACTCACAGTGTCCCTTGTGATATGGAAGACCTGGCTATTCATTTGTAACAATATTACACAAACTCCTGCAGGGTGCCAGGTAGATTGCCACAGCATGAATTGCCTATGCATCCCCATAAATCACCCAGAAACCCTTAGAGAACTTCCTACGTACTTGGGAAATATAGTGATCAGGAGGGCCATGTTCAACTTCATTTATTCAGAAGTGCAACCCATAGTTACCACAATGATACTTAATCTGACTGTAGTCAATGTGGCTCAGACAATACCAGCATGTAGTCCTTACTTAAAAGCACTCTTTATCTACTTGAGGAATATTTTTACTCTGTTCCTCCTTTCAGAATATCCGCTAATTACAATGAGAGCATTGTCTTCTCCCTTTTTTTAGTACTCTCCCTTAGTGTTAAGTGTACTTATGTAATGCCACATGAAGATGTCTTTTAGTCATCCAGTCATCTGGGTGAGTTCAACTGAGCTAAGTTCAACTGAGCTAAGAAATTGAAAAGGGGGGGGGGTCACCAAAGAAGATTTCAAACAAATAGCTAGCATGTGTAGGAGTAAAGTCAGAAAAGCTAAAGCGCAGAATGAAGTCAGGCTTGCTAGAGATGTTAAGAAAAATAAAAAGGGCTTTTTTGGGTATGTCTGTAGCAAAAGGAAGAAGGAAATGGTAGGGCCACTGCATGGAGAAGATGGAGAAATGGAGACAGAGAAAAGGCAGAATTACTCAACACCTTCTTTGCCTCAGTCTTCTCACAAAAGGAAAAGGGTACTCAACCAGAGGAAAATGGAGCAGAGGACAGAAGAGAGGAAATGCAGCACAGAATAAGAGGTAGTACAGAAATAACGGGTTAATCTAGATGAATTTAAGTCTCCAGGACCAGATGAGTTACATCCAAGGGCATTAAATGAGCTGGCAAATCTAATCTTGGAGCCATTGGCAATAATCTTTGAGAACTCCTAGAAAACAGGAGATGTCCCAACAGACTAGAGGAGGGCAAACATTGTCCCCATCTTTGAAAAGGGAAAAAAAGATGATCCCAACAATTATTTTCCAGTTAGACTGCTATCAATACCAGGAAAGATTATAGAGCAGATGATTAAACAGAGAGTGTGTGAACATTTAAGAGGGAATACCATAATTACAAAAAGGGTTTTTTTTAGAGAAACAATTCATGCCAGACAAATCTGATCTCTTTTTCTGGTAGAATTACCAGCTTGGTAGATGAAGGGAATGCTATGGATATAGCATATCCTGATTTCAGTAAGGCCTTTGACAAAGTTCCCTTTGACATTCTGGCAAAAAGCTTGTAAAATGTGGGCTAGACAAGGTAACTGTTACATGGATTTGTAATGGTTGACTGGCTGAACCCAAAGGGTGCCCAACAATGGCTCCTTTTCATCCTGGAGAGAAGTGACCAGTGGAGTGCCACAGGGTCCTGTCCTGGGCTCAGTGCTATTCAACATCTTTATCAATGACTTGGATGAAAGAATAGAGGGAATGCTTATCAAACTTGTAAATGACATCAAATTAGGAAGACTAGCTAATACCCCAGAGAAGAGTATTAACATTCAAAATGACTTTAATAGATTAGATAGCTGGGCAAAAACTAACAAAATGAACTTCAACAGGGAGAAGGACAGGTTGGTTATCATCTATGAATTCATACACATGGGTTTTCCTGCACCTGTACAGAGACATTCGGAACCTTTTAGAATCACTTAGGGAAGACCTTTGGATGGTAGCTCCACCCACACTATATATACCCCTAGTGTTCCTGCTCTTTTCTCTCAATTCCTATTGGATGCTGCATATGACATGACTTGAGGGGAGGATGGGTGGGTTTGTGTCAATTCACAGATGACCACTTGAAGAACTACAGTTACAGGTAAGGAATCTGTCCTTCATTGTGGATTCTGTGAATCATACAAATGATTTAGACTAGCAAACTGTAGTCACAGGAGGAGGGAGTGTTGTGACACCAAGCACCAAATACCGTATTTTCCGGCGTATAAGACGACCCACGTATAAGACGACCCTCATTTTTTTCAGTCAAAATTTAGAGTTTCAGCACCTCCATCCTCCTTATCCTTATACCCGGCGTATAAGACAACCCCCCCACTTTAACCACAGATTTTGCAGGTTAAAAAGTAGTCTTATACGCAGGAAAATAAGGTATATTTTATTAAACATACAAGTAGAAAGCATGCAATGCAAGAAACCTCAATGCAAACCAGAAAGCAACACTGCCCTTCCAAAAGCTGCATTATTTCTTGCCCTGGTATCCAGCCTGCAATGTGAGAGGACAGTCAATGGCTGGGACCAGACTGCAGCTCTGCAGATATCCTCTATTGGCATTTCACTGAGAAAGCAGAGGATGCTGCTACCACCCTGGTAGAGTGTGCTTGAATATGAGTGGGAGGGGTCTTCCCTGAAAGTTCGTAGGCTAGATTTCGAGAACTGTTGAGTGGTGATGGAAGTCTGACCTTTGAATCTGAGTAGCAAACAAAAAGTCTTTCAGAACATCTCAAATCTGAAGTCTGGTCAACAAAGAATGTGAGCGCTCTTGGGATGCTAAGCGAATGCAAAAAGTGTTTGGTACCAGTGGTCAGATATGGAGCTAAGGTAGGTAAAACAATATCCTGGTTCAGATGGAACAAAGACACAACTTTAGGCAAGAAAGTGATGTCTGCATATAGAACAACTTTGACTTTATGGAAGCAAAGATAATATTGGTCCACTTGGAACGTAAAAGTTCAATAGGATGGCAAGCTGAGGTGCTGGCAACAAAGAAGGCAGGCAGTCTTCCATGTTAGACCCCCTGTAGCCATGAGTTCGAAGGGCTGCTTGGAAAGTTGTGTGAGGACCAATTCAAGACTCCAAACTGGCATTGGTACTGAGGTAGGAGGGTGGAGGCTAACAAATCCTTTGAGGAATTTTTAGATCAAAGGATCTTGAAAGATGGCTGCCCAGTGAGTGCAGATGGCCACCAGGTAACACTGAGTAAATGAAAAGTCCAGCTTCTGCTAGAGACATGAGAAAGTCTAGGACTTGTGGAACTTGAACCTGAGAAGGGGACAGATCCCTGTCTGTCAAGAACACAAGAAATTTAGAACAATACCAAGGGGTGATCAGGATGGAATCCAACCTGTCCCATCTCATCTTCGCCATGATGATGAGTAGGAATGGAGGAAAGGTGTACAGTAGATGTCCTGTTTGCTCAAACAGAAAGGCATCTCTTCGAGAACCTCAAATTTTGCTCCTCAAGCAAAATTGTGGGCACCAGCGGTTCAGATAGCAGTTCGTGAAGAGATCGTCCCAAGGTGCACCCCAAAGGTGGAACAATTTCTGTGTCACTTCAGGATAGAGCATCGATTCATAGCACAAATCAGAGGATCGGCTGAGTTGGTCTGCCAGTTCCTTCTCTTCACCCAGTAGATGGACAGCTTGTAGAATGATGTGCCTTGTGATGCATCACTCCCAGACTCGAAGGGTAAGGTCAAGTAGTGCTTGGGACTTCATGCCACCTTGCTTGTTTAGGTAGTACACAATGGTGTTGTCTGTAAGCAGCAATACTGCTTGGTTTTGAAGCAGGGCTTCGAAAGACCTCAAGGTCTTTTCCAATGCCAACATCTTCAAGGTGTTGATGTGAAGCAATCTCTCCTCTGAGAACCACTTTTCCTTCACCATGAGGCCTTCTAAACGAGCTCCCCAAGGCATTGGTTGTTAGCGTGAGCTGTGGCTGCAGAGACACAAAAGGAATGCTCATGCACATATTGGTGGGGTCCAGCCACCAGTGCAAAGTCCTGACCACAGTTTTTGGGATCATAAGTCTTTTGAAGGGAGAGTCCTGTAGGGGGTAGAAGATGGACAGGAACCAAGATTGGAACCATCAGAATTAAAGTTGGGGGCAAGGAATGACAAAAGTGGTGGAGGCCATGTGGCCTAGAGTAATTTGTACTGAGTGGGGGAAAAATCCTTCTGTGCTGGGTGCAGGCTTGTACCGCTCAAGCCAAGGACTCTAACCTGTCCTGAGGGAGGTATGCCAGGCCTTGCCTCTAATCCAACATAGCTCTGATTAACTTGATCTCTCGAGATGGGAAGAGGTTAGAGATGGTTTTGTTGACTATGAGGCCCAGGGATTTGAGTAGAGACAGCATGAACTGGATGTCTCAAATCAGAACTTGCTTAGAGGTTGCTATAAAAAAACAATAATCCAGGTATGGGAAGAGGAATATACACCATGCTGATGAAGGAAGGTGGCCACCATGGCCATACATTTTGTGAAGACCCTGGGAGCCATGGACAGGCCAAATGGCAGGACTTAAAACTGATAGAGGCATTGGCCCACTGCAAATACCAGGAATCTTTGATGGTACACTTTGATCGCTATATGGAAGTAGGCATCCTTGAGATGGAGGGTGGTGAACCAGTCTCTTTTTTGTAAGATGGCATGGATTGAAGAAATAGTTACCATACAAAACTGTCTGTAACAAATGTAAGAATTCAGATGGCACAAATCCATAATAGGTCGGGGACCGCCATCTTGTTTGGAGACAATAAAAGGTAAAGGTAAAGGTATTCCCCATTGACAAGGTTGTCATGTCCGACCATAGGGGTGGTGCTTATCTCTGTTACTAAGCCGAAGAGCCAGCATTGTCAGAGACTATTCTGTGATCATGTGACCATGATTGCACAGAATGCTGTTTACCTTCCCACCAAAGTGGTACCTACTTATCTACTTGCATTTGCATGCTTTCAAACTGTTAGGTTGGCAGAAGCTGGGACTAGTGACAGGAACTCACCCCATAATGCAGCACCCGGGCCTCAAACTGCCAACCTACCAATCTTGCAATCAACAGTGTCAGCCTCTTAACCACTTGAGCCACTGCAACCCAATATTGAAGACAATAAAGTATCTGGAAAAGAAGCTACGTCCAATCCAAGAGACAGGCATAGGTTCGATAATGCCCCTGGAAAGTAGCACGTGTACTTAATCGAGTAGGGCATCTGAGTAGTGGGCAGGTCATGAAGCCCCTGTGGTGGGGTAGTCCTTTGAATTCAAGAGCATATTCGATGTTGTTAGTGCGGCAGACAAAAAAGAACTGAGGGAAAAGAGCAGGAATGCTAGGGATATATATAGGGTGGGTGGAGCAACCACCAAAAAGTATTTCCTAAAGATTCTAGAAGGTTCTGAATGTCTCTATGCAGGCACAGAAAAACCTATTTGTGTGATTCACAGAGACCACAAAGAAGAAATGTAAGGTAGAGTACTTAGGGCAAAAAATTGAAATGCGTAGATTAGGGGTAGGCAACCTTTCCCCTTTAAGGGCTGAGGGACTTCAGCTCCCAGAAGCCTCAGCCATGTTGGTCAATAGTCCTATGTTGGCCATAGGACAATAGTCCTGGGATTCTGGGAGCTGAAGTCCCTCGGCCCTTAAAGGGGAAAGGTTGCCTACCCCTGGCGTAGATATAGGATGGGGGACACTTTAGCTTAGCAAGAATACATGTGAAAGGGAACTAGAAGTCCTACTAGACCACAAGTTGAGCATTTGTCAACAATATGATGTAGCAGCTAAAAAAGCGTATGCAATTCTAGGCTGCATCAATAGAAACATAGTGTCTAGATCAGGGGTAGGCAACCTTTTCCCTTTAAGGGCTGAGG
>CM034703.1:133689641-133710337 GCA_020142125.1 Phrynosoma platyrhinos | reverse complement strand
CTCCATTAGCCATTGTATGTTTGCAGTGTAGTCCCTAGTGCCTCTTCTTTTCCGGACTTCTGGGATTTCTCTCTCCATGTATGGTTGGAGTCTATGTTGCAGAATTTTGAGCATTATTTTGCTTGGATGGGAGATTGGCACTATGGTTCTACAGTTGCTTCAGTCTTTTGTGTCTCCTTTTTTGTGGATGGGAATGTACATTGATTGATTCCAATCTGTTAGCCATTGTTTTGTTTTCTATATCTGTTGACATATGTTGGTTAGCACTACAGTTGATTCTATCAGTGTGGACTGAGGCAGTCTGAATAGAACATCATCTGTTCCTGGTGATTTATTTTCTCCCATTTCAATTATTGCAGCTTCCACCTCGTTTTTAGAATTTGGGGCTAATCTTCATATAGATCTTTTCATCTCGTCATCTCTTTTAAATTCGTCATCTCTGTGTATTTCATCTTTTTATCCTTTCCTGGTCTTGAATAATGTTATTTTTATTGTCATGGATCATCCTGGTCCTCGGTTTGAACCACTTTGATTTCCCGGATCTTGTGGAATAGGACTCTCATTCTTCCTTTTTTGTCGTGTTGTCTTCTATTTCTCTGCATTTGTCATTGCAGTAGATTGTACATTGTAGTTTTTATCATTTCACACTAGTCATTGTAATTTTGCATTCATGGTTCTGAGTTTATTCCTGTCTCCCTTTTGTTTTGCTTCTCTTCTTTCCTTAACTGCTTGTAGTGTTTTATCTGTCATCCATAGTTTCTTCTATTTCTTTTTGGATAGGAGTCCTAGTAGACCACAAGGTGAACATGAGTCAACAGTATGATGCAGCAGCTAAAGTAGCCAATGCAATTCTAGGCTGTATCAATAGAAGTATAGTGTCTAGATCAAGGGAAGTAATAGTGCCATTCTATTCTGCTTTGGTCAGACCTCACCTGGAATCCTGCATCCAATTTTGGGCACCAAAATTCAAAAAGGATGTTGAGAAGCTGGAAAGTGTTTGGAGAAGGTCAACCAAAATGGTGAAAGGTCTGGAAACCATGACCTGTGAAGAGTGAGTTGGAGCTGCTGGTTTTATTTGGACTGAGGAAGACGAGGGGAAGAAATGATATGACAGCCCTGTTTATATAAACATATATCTATATATCTGAAAGGATGTCTGTGATGGACTGGGAGGGCAGTCAGGGTGCTCTGCATCTGTTGAACACCAGATTCCCACAATCCAGAGAACTTACCAGTCCGCAATGGCCAAACCCACTCAGGAGAACTAACATACACCAACATGCTGAGATGAGATACCAGGAGTTGGGGGAAAGCGAAGTATGGAGACAGGGGATGGGGCTTGGAGCAGCAGCAAAGAATTGAAAAGGGAGACAAGACAAACATGAAAAAGCCAGTGGACTGAGAGATGGGAGAGGATAAAGGAGGCACGAAAGGAGAGAAGGAAGTGGTCAGCAGTGGAAGCCCAAAGGGGCAGTTGGCAACTGTTGGAGGGAGCTGGAAGAGGCAATCCACAGACAAAGTTGTAAAGATAGGAGGAGCATTAAAACTCTGGGAAGGGCACAGCCCCAATGATGAAAAGAGGGACAGGTGGACAGGGAGGACGACGCTTGGGTAGAAGAGGCAGTTGGGGTTAGGGACAGAGCAAAATTGCCCTTCCCCTTAAAGGGGGTAGTTCTCAGTGAGCTGTAGTTCTCAGTGAGTAGTTGTTCTGTAGTTCTCAGTGAGGGGATGAGGAGGATATTGGCACTGTCCATAGAGCTATCTATGCCACTAATAAAGAGAAGACGAGCATGGCTGAGGGGTAAGTGGAAAGCCCCAAGGCCTCAAGACCCCTGGGAGGAAGTGTATGACCTAGTAGGCTATGAAAAAGCCAAGTGGGAACACTTAGAAAAGGTGTCACAAAAGTTGAGATGTTACATGAGGGGAGATGGCCAATTAGCCGGGTGGCTGAAGGGTCACTCCAGCACAGGGAAAAGGGTCCTGTAATTGGGAAGGTCGAATGTCTGATTATCACACTGGCTAGTAGACCAATAAAGGTCACTTGCTAACAAACTTCTATTCATAGTGCTGTGAATGTTCCTATGGAAACTCAGGGATGTGGAGGACATGGCCCCACTGGGCCCCATGTTGGGGCCATAATGTCATAATGGAGCAAGTTTGTTTTGTGCAGCTCAAGAGAATAAAGCTGGAGCTGGAGCAATGGATTTAAACTACAGAAGAGATTTCATTGCAGTATTACGAAGAATCTCATCAGTGTAAGAGCTGTTTGACAGTGGAAGGTACTGCCTTGGAGAGTGGTAGAGTCTCATTCTGTGGAAGCTGTTTTTAAGCAGAGGATGGATAGCTATCTGTCAGGAGTGCTTTGATTGTGTCTTCATTCATGGCTGAAGAGGATTGGAATGGATGGCCTTTGAGGTCTCCTCATGACACCATAGTGAAGCCACAGGCATCATCTTGCCCAGTCCAAACAGTCAATCCATAATGTCACACAAAGATGAATGACTGGGACCATGCGATTGTCTTATGTTTTGATACATCCTCAAGAAACACAGTAGATACCAATGTTCTGATGGAATGAGCATGAGTCCTCATATGCAAATTAATTGCTCTTCAGAGAGATACAATTGTTGACCCCTATCAACTTTATCATTATGGAAATTAAGGTAAACATGACAAAGAACACATACTTCACCCACTCTCTACATTGTACTTATACCAACTAGAAATATGAACCTGAAAGACAGGACCTGCAGGTTTAAACAGCTTTACCATGTTGATGTAAAAGATTGCATGTGTAAGAGAAGGGCTGATATCTCCACTAGCAGCAGTGTGCAGCTATGGTGGGTTCAGGGGGTCAGTTTTCAGCCCCTGGGGTCTTCTGGGGAGCCAGAAGGATTGCCCCAAATGTCCCAAACAAATACAGTTCTGGATTTTTGTGAATAGTACTGGGAGGGAGCTGTGAACTATTTAAAAGGCAAATTGCTGCTCCTGGACCCTTCCAAAAGAAGCAGAGAGAGAGAGAGAGAGATTATAGAATCACAGAATCCTAGAGTTGGAAGAGACCCCGAGGGCCATCCAGTCCAACCCCGCCATGCAGGAACTCACAATCAAAGCATCCCCAATTGACGGCTGCCCAGCCTCTGTTTGAAAACCTCCAAAGAAGACTCCACCACACTCTGGTGGTGTGTCTTCTACTGTCAAATAGCCCTTATTGTCAGGAAGTACCTTCTAATGTTTAGGTGGAATCTCTTTTCCTGTAGTTTGAATCCATTGCCTGCTGTCCTATTCTCTGGAGCAGCAGAAAACAAGCTTGCTCCATCCTCAACATGACACTCTTTCAAATATTTAAACAGAGCTATCAGATTGAGAGAAAGAGAATTAGAGTTTGTAAAAGTTTTGGACTCTAGCCACTCTCTTTCACATAAACACCTTCCCTGGCTTCTCTCCATGTTCCAGCATGTTGGCTAAACATACATCCAAGCACGTAATAATGCCTGTCCTCAATATGTGACCCTTCTTTGTGCCCTCTCAGGACATCTCTGTACCCCCTTCAGCACCCCTTCCTCTTAGAAGGTCCAGGGAAACTGGGTCCTGAAATCCATCTGAACCCTCCTATCCCCACAGAGGCCTTAAAAGACGTGGGTAGGGGAAGACTAATGTGGGAACAGGAGACCCTCAAAGGGAAGAGCTTTCCCACCATACACCCCAGGCCCTCAATTTCTTGACTCTCCCTATCACCCTCACACCCATTCCCTCATGGCAAAATGCTGGAGGAACCAATGACTGCAAAAGCAGTCTTAAGGCTGCATTTTACCCATGGGCCAGATGTGGCCCATCTGGGTCCAGGGCTGCAGAGATTGCAAACTGTGTCCCTGTGTGTGTGTGTGCGTGTGCGAGCACAGCTTCCAAGAGTCAGATGTTGTGGAACTGAAGCTCCCGGCACTTCTCAGCTTTGACTACATCAGCTAGGGGATGCTGGGACATGCAGTCCAACAATAGCTGGAGATCCAAGTCCAACATGCTAACTACTACACTGGAACTGTATTTTCTTTTCTTTTTTTTAAAATAAAATTTTATTAGTTAAAATACAGAATACACATTCATTCAAAACTTGATATTAAACAATGGTATCCACAATATGTTCCTGATATATCTCAATATTACACAATATGGAGAGATGTCTTCTTTTTGTCTCCACATATCTATTGTCATACTTTATCAATTTCTCTATGTCTTTATGTTCATTTTCTTTCAAACCCGTATCCCTCTCTATCAATTCTCCTTCCTTATCTTTCTTCCCTTCTCTTCACCAAACTATCCATCTTCCTCCATACATCCTAAACTAAAGTATCTTCATCTTCTGTTACCTTATTCTAGGTCTACTTCTCGTACATATTGCTCCCTTCTTCACTTTACACTTTACTACATTCTCTTACTCTCATCGACTTCTTTTCACTTTCTCTTTCCTCCAGTCTCAAACTACCCATTACCTTTCTCATTCAGTCTTGACATACATCCATTTACTTCCTTTTTGTCTTAATTGGATTATCTGATATTATAAAGTGACCTTCTTATTGCTTTCTGTTGTTTTCTGCTTTAATAGTTTGTTGCTCATCTATATTTGATCCATTTGTGTTTTCAGATCTACATCTTAATCCTCATTCTGTATATTATAAATTGTATTGTTTCTTATTTAGTAATCTCTGGAACATTTTTTCATTTCCCAATTTCTATTTATTATCTATCTACTTTCTGTTTCTTCTCTACCTAAGATAATTCCCTTCATCTTTAAGAATCCTCGTTATCTTTAATTTCAAAATCTATATCAAATTTCCCTCTATTTTGTGAAATATCTATATTTCCTTACTTCCTTCACTTCTGTCTCTTTCCCTTGTCTATTAATTTGTATCCTAGTAGTTCCTTCTATTCTGGTTTTTATTTTGAACTGTCTCGATTATCTACTCCCTAGTAACTAAGTATAGCCAAATTTCCCCATTGCTCTTTAAAGTATTTCAGTATTGGTATCCATTCATTATTTCCATCTTTGTTAATATTGGTTCTCAAAAATTTCTTAAGTGTGTCCATTTCTATTGCATCGTATAACTTAATTATCCAATCTTTCATGCTTGGAACCTTCCTAGATATCCATTTTTGGATTGTTTTTCTTGCCATAGTAATTAAAGAAAAGAGGGTTTTACCATATTTCTCATCTGAATCCTTATCCCACATATTTAATAAATAGATCTCTGGACGTAATTGCATTTTTTTTTGTAACATAATACTAATAATTTCATTTACTTTTATCCAATATCTTTTTACCAATGTACAAGTCCATAGGCAATGATATAAAGTGCCTGGTTCCTTACCACATTTCCAACACAAATTACTTCTAGTTTTATATATTTTGGAAATCTTCTCAGTGGTTAGATACCAATGAAAATATGTTTTATAATAATTTTCTTTGAGATTCTGTGACACCATATATTTTAACCCTTTACTCCAAACATATTCCCATTTTTCTAACTCTATTGTATATCCAAAATTTTTAGCCCATTGGATCATGTTTTCTTTTATTACTTCTTCTTCTAATTCTCTTTTTAGTAACACCTTATAAAAGTCTCCAATCAATTTCTTATTGTCTCCTATCCAGATTTTATCAATTTCATTTAATTTTAAATCAATTCCCTCTGTTCTAAAGTCCGTCCTATAGCGTTCTATGATTTGTCTATACCTAAACCAATCCAGTGAGTATCCCTCTTTATTTAACTTTTCTTGTGTTTTTAATCTGTATTTGCCTCTTTCCTCCTTTTTTAACAGTTTACCATAAGTTATCCAATCTATTCCTTGCCTTGTCTTTTTCTGTTGAATTGCTTCTTGGGGAGAAAACCAAGAAAGAAATTTGGGCATAATGCTTACTCTATATTTATTCCATACTTTAATTAAGGCTCTTCTAATACAGCAATTATGAAAGTCTTTGTTCACTCTAATTTTCCCATATCCTAAATAAGCATGCCATCTAAAATGAAGACCATCTCCTTCTAGTTCTAATAATTCATCATTTTCTAAACTTACCCAATTTCTAAGCCATGTAAAATAGCACACTTCGAAGTAAAGTTTTAAATTAGGTACCTCCATTCCACCTCTCTCTATTGAATCTTGCAACAATTTAAGTCTGACTCTTGGTCTCCTGTTTTGCCAAATGAAGCTGTTCATGTCTTTGTGCCATATTTTTTTTTTAAAAAAAATGTTGTTCATCACTATTGGTAACATTTGGAATAGCAAAAAGCATTTTTGGCAAAACTGACATTTTGAGAGTTGCTATCCTCCCCAATAGAGATAATTGCTTTTTGCTCCATGAATTCAAATTTCTTTTAATTTCACTCCATGTTTTTTATTATTCTCAAATAAGTGTAGTGTTTTTTTGTAATTGTTATACCTAAATATTTTACTTTCTTTTGAATTTTAATATCTAAATTCTTGCTTAATTTGAGTTCTTTTTCTTTAGCCATATTTGTTGTAAGGATTGAAGATTTTTCTTTATTTAGTTTGCATCCTGTTATTTCCCCAAATTTTTCTATGGCTTCAATTAATTGATTTATCAAGTCATAAGGGTTGTCTAAAAATATAACTATGTCATCTGCAAAGGCACGTATTTTGTAACTATGGGGGGATGCACACAGGCTAAAATGGTTGTTTTGGGGTTGACCTGAAGGCATGGTCTTTAGATGACGCATGCCAAAAAAGTGCCCCCTACCTGCCTCTTCCTGTGAAAGTGCGCTCCAAAAAGGAGCTGCTTTTTTCTGCTCCTTCGGTGAAGATGCACACCTTCGCATGTGTGTATGTATGCATGACACTGATGCACCAGAAAACAGCCGTATAAGTGCACTATCGCATGTGTGGCAGAAATTGACTCAGCAATCCAGAGCATGCGCCCTACAATGCAAGCTTTAATTTAAAGCACCCTATGCTTCCAGGTGTGGATGCACTGGTGTAGGTATGCTTGAATATTAGAACCCTAACCCTAGGGAAGCAGAGGTCAGTGAATTCTTGCATGATATGTGGGTGTATGACAGAACCTGTGCAGGTGCACAGGGATGCCAAACTTTAGTAAGCTTTGTACACAGAGAGTGACAGACTGTATACTAGCTATGACAGGTCCTGTGCAGGTGCACATGGATGTTTTCCTGCACAGATGCACAGATGTGGAGAGTTGATCCTGTGCATGTGTGCCTGTGTTTGAGAACAAAAAAAAATTAAAGCAGCTATTGCCAGCCCATGCGGTTGCCCCATCTCTCTTGGTGGCATCCTTGGGGGCTGGCGGTGTGGTTTCAGGGGCTTCAATACAGCCTCAGAAAAGCTGCATTGAGTTCCCCCAGTGCAGCTGCTCCATCCCCATTTAGGGCAACCTCAGGGCAGGCAGTGCGGTTGCTGCAGCTTAGGGAAAAGGAAACTTCAGGTCACCTTTTCCTGCCTGTCTGCACAGCCCCAAAGTTTCCTAATTTTAAGTCCTTGGACTGAATCTTGATTTAGTATTTCCTTTATTAGTCTTTCAGTTACTATTAAAAATAGTAATGGGGAAAGAGGGCAACCTAATCTAGTTCCCCTTCTGATCTATATATAGTTAGTTTGTTCTCCATTAAGAATAATTTTCACTTTTTGTTATTTATATATTTCCTTTATCCACTTTGTACATTTAGGTCCTAATTCCATTTTATCTATAATTTTAAACAGTTTGCCAATTTACCATATCAAATGCTTTCTTTAAGTCTATAAATAACAATTCTAAATTCTTTTAATTGTGCCTCTCATAATATTCTATTACATCTAATACTACACTACGATTATCCCTCATTTGTCTTTGTGGCAAAAAGCCTTTTTGGCTTTTGTCAATCCAATCTTTGAGATATTATTTTAATCTATTTGCCAATTGTATAATTAATATTTAGACGGGAGGTTGGGCTATAATTTCTCACATCGGATTTCCCCCCCTTCTTTAGGTATAATCACAATTTCTGCCTCCTGCCATGTGGCTGGGAGCCCTTCCTCTAATACAGAATTCATAACTCTTTGTAAGGGTATACACAATTCTTTTGAGAATATTTTGTAAAAAGCCGTAATAAACCCATCCGGACCAGGGGATTTACCATCTTTACATCTTTGGATAGCATCCATAACTTCATTATTGGAGATAGGTCTATTTAACTCATCCACTTGATTTTGCATTGGAGTTTTGAATTTTTGTTTATTTTTATTCAAATATTCTCGAATTTTACCTAGTTCTACCTCTTGTGTTTGGTATAATTTTTTTAAAAAATCTATGAAATATTTTCTTTATTTCTTTTTGCTGAGTTACTATTTTCCCCTCTTCTTTTATCTCTAGTATTATGTTTTTCTGATTTTCTTTCTTAGTTTTCTGGCCAACCATTTCCCTGTCTTGTTAGAAAATTCAATTCTTTTGTTTGTTTGAGTGTTTTTAACTTTTTTCCTATTTCTGATGTGTTTTTCTTGGCTTCTTGTTTTTGCAATATTTTTATCTCTTCTATCATTCTAATATCCCCTAGTTTACTTTTAAGTTCTTTTTCCTTTTGAATTAACAAACTCTGTATCTCACAATCTTTTTTTTCCTTTTCTCTTTTTATATGTGAGCATCTTGACTAATAAAGAAACCTCTAAAGACTGCTTTCCCTGCATCCCATACCATGGTCATCTTGGTATCCTCTATTATATTTTCTTTAAAGAATGATTTTATAGTTTCTCTGGTTTTATCTATTGCTTCCTCATTTTGTATTACTTCATCCTTTAATTTCCAGTTATATTGTTTAGGTTGCTCACAGAGTGTTAGCATTAATGCATTGTGATCCAATAGGTTTATGGAGAAAATGTTTATAGGTTTGACCAATTTATTCATTATTTTTGAGACCCAAAACATATCTATTCTGGAAAGAGAACAGTGCCTGTTAGAATAGAAAGTAAAGCCATCAGAGATTTTATAGAGCTGTCTCCACACATTGCAAAGTGTGAGATTGTCAATCAGTTCAAAAAAAGTTTTAGGGAGCTTTCCTTGGATAGCTTTTAGATTTTCTTCTGATTTCTTATCCATACTTCAGTTGATCACTCCATTAAAATCTCCAAATAATATTACCTTCTCATAATCAAGCTCTGTAATTTCTTTATATAATTTCTGGTAGAATGTACCCTTATTTTCTTGTGGTCCATAAATTTCTACTAATAATAGAGTTTCTTCATTCCAATTTATTTTAACTCCTACATATTGTCCCATGGGATCATTTAGAATTTCTGTTGCTTGAATTTGGTTATTGATATAAATTCACTACCCCTTTTTTCTTATTCTTATTCACTGAAATAAATGCATTGCCTAATTTTCTATTTCTAATTATCTTTTTTTCAGAGCTTTTGATACGTGTTTCCTGAAGTCATATCATGTTACATTTTTCTTTTTCTAAATTGTGGATTTTTTCCTTTTTGCCGATGAATTTAATCCTTTTACATTGAAAGTTAATATTTTCATTTTTGTGTGTGTTTCAATTAACTATTATAGAGAACAATCTACGAAGAACGTTAAGAAGCATATTCATTTCATCCATGTTTCTCCAATCCAAACATTATCCTATATTTACATTTTCATCTTCTACGCCATCATTGCCTCCTGCTTTTAGTATTTCTCTTTACTCTCTTCCTCTTCTCTTCCTGAAATTTCTTCTTCTTCATCATCTGTTAAGTTCATTCTTGACTCATTCATTTTCACTTCTATTTCTTTGCTTTTCTCTACTCTTTCTTCTTTACTATTCCTTTTCCCAGAGTTTGCTTATCTCTCTATCTCGTTTCTATATTCTCTACAAAAATCTCGCTTTCTCAAGTGAATTTAGTCTGTATCTTCTCTAATTCCATGATACTGACAAGCCTTCGATCTCTCTCCATCTGAATGGAATCCTGTAATATTTTAGTTGTTCTTTAAAAATTGATAGTTCATTCGTCTCTTCAAGATCTGAATTGGGATGTCTTTAAAAACTTGGATTTCGTTACCCTGAATCACGAATCTAGTCTGATATATATATATATATATATATATATATATATATTTGAGAAATTCATCCTTTGTTTGTTTCCTGGTCCAATATACTACAATATCCCTTGGTAATTTTTTGGGTTTTTTTTGCTATTCTTGAGTTGATTCTATATATCCTGTCAATTTCACTTTGTATTTGATGTAGTGGTTTGTCCAGGTATTTTGCTAGGAATGGCACCAAAAATTCACATAAGTTTTCATTGGGTTGCTCTGGTAATCCTCTCAATTTTATACATTTCTCTCTTTGTTTGATTTCCAATTTTAAAATTGCATCCCGGTCTTCTTGTTGATATCTACTTAATTCCTCCATTTTATTTTCCATTTGTTTCATTTTTTGTTCTAATTTCTCCATTTTCCCCGTCATTCTTTCAATATCTTTATTAATTTTATCAAGGTCTTATTAAATTAGATTCATATTTCAGTTCTTTCTTTATTCCATCTCTTGAATCTCTGATTTCATTTCTTAATTCTAAGTGCAGTCTTTTCATTTCGTCTATGAGATTAGTATTCTGTCTATTTCCTCTCATTGTCATCTCCAAGGAGGGTCTTCTTTGATTCTGAGATCCTGCAGCCTGGGTTTTTTCTCTCTTTCTTTCCTGGACATCATTTTATTTTATACTTCTTTGTCCTAATTTCTTCAGATTCTCCTAAATTAATTATTCAATTATTTTCTCTTCTGATTCTTTCTCTAAGAGATTCTGTATTTATGATTAACAATAATTTCTTAACTTTTTAGAATCACTTTATTAATTCAATCTATCCCAGTATCTTTTATTTTATAGTCCTTTCTATTTTATGAATTTCTGAATTTCTCCCTTGTTTTACAATTATTCCCTTAACTTACCTTTTTCCTCTTATCTCCCCTGAAAAACTTCCTTCTCTTTATATTAATAATCTATTTATTTCACACAATCAATTACCCATTTCCTTAATTCATCTATCTATTATCTATATCCCGATTATTCTCACTATTTTAATTTACTTGCTCATTGCTTACTTAATTATGGATTTTTCCCTCCCTCCCTATCTACCAAATATTAACAATATTTATAATCAATCAAACCCATACATTCGATTACGAACAGTAGCAACATAGTATAGCTTCAATTAATCACTAATATCTCTAATATCAGTAAATTCATATTTCAAATACTCTACATCACCAAGGAAATAAAGTAGAAATCTTTCTGTCTATGCATATATACCCAGTATTTATCTGGGCATATATACCCAGTATATTATACCGCCACAGGGCGTTATATAAATAAAATTTATTATTATTATTATTTTTATTATTATTATTATTAATGTTTATATAATCTAGCATGTAGATCAACTTCAATATTCCACCCTTTTAACCAATTGTATAAGCAGCTTTAGTCAATTATTAGTTCACTACTTTTACTCAGTACAATTAATTCTATCTATGTATCCAGTCAAGATAACTATATATCAATATATCAAGCTTTGTAGGCAAAAAACGTTAATTTTCAACTTGTGATCTCCACATTTCAATGTATTCACACTTTCAATACAGTCCTCACTTCTTCAGTTTTCTTTTTCTCTCCCTCCTTCTTTGTTGATCATTGGTGTATTTCTTTTAATTTTGATCTCTTAATAGTCTCAATAGTCTTACTTTTATTCAGCGTCTGATTATATCCCTCAGTCTATCCTTAGTTTTTGTCCATTTAAATCAGCTTCTTCTTATTTAGATTGCTTCTTTTTCCCTCCAGGCAATAATCAAACAGATAAGTATATAAGTCCAATTCATTAACCTCTCTGACACATGTGGTTAAGTCCATCAATCCTCTCCTTAGCAACTGGGGAACAACCAAAGTCTGCTATAATCCACTTTTTTGTCCAATATAAAGACGACTAGAAATAATACATTTCTTTTGATTATTTTTGTAGAACTTATTTTTCCTTATCTATCTTATCTTTCTTCTTTCTTAGCTTTTTACCTGGGGGATCTGAAGCATTTTTTGTTTAGTTACAGTCTTCCTGTCTTATTGTCTTATTAAACAGCATATTTAGGATCAATAGTGATTCATAGTTTCTAGTCCCCAATACCTTGTAATCCTCACTACTTTGTATTCTCTTTAGTCTCTGAAGTATTGTAAAGTGTTGCAAAATCTTATTAATTGATGGAAAAATATTAAAGTTTTAGGAGTCTCGTCTGTTGTGTTAAATATCCAAGTCACAGTCCAGTTCAAAGCCGCTTTTATACCATGCTCCCACTTCACTTATCAGCGGTTTGAAAGAAGTCTCTCTTCCTCCTCACTATCCATGTTCCCTTTCTTAATATCTTTTCTTTTTCTAGTGTTGTTA
Organism: Phrynosoma platyrhinos; assembly: GCA_020142125.1. Lineage (NCBI taxonomy): Eukaryota > Metazoa > Chordata > Lepidosauria > Squamata > Phrynosomatidae > Phrynosoma > Phrynosoma platyrhinos. The sequence continues at coordinate 133,697,922 of CM034703.1, read as the reverse complement.
TCTAACTTAGAGTTGCCACAAATGGAATTCACAGAAGAGAGTTAATTCCAACTAAGACAAACCTTCAATTTTGTTGGCTTGGTTTGTCAGCTTTATAAAGTGGCAGCGGCGCTTGGTCTGCTTCAGTGGCTAGCTCACCTCAGATGTGGCCTGCTCAGACCTCCATGTTAGTGGTTCCTTACCAACTCACTGAATCTCCAGTCTCTGATCTTCCTTTCTGTTATAATATTTAAATACTTTAGTCTCAGCTGAGCCCCTCTGCTTCTCCCCTAACTGGGGAGATACCTTTTATTCTCCAGCATTTGCAGCTGGAGGATCTTGTTTTTGCGATTGGTAATCCCCCTCACAGCGTTACTTTTTAAGAGGATAATGCCGCCATACCACTGGAAGTTGAACTGTACTTTCAATGTATATTAGCTGAACCAAATAAATTGAGCATTACAGTATGTACTGGAGAGAGAAAGAGAGAGACAGAGGAGGGAGATAGAAAGAATTAGAGCTTGGGATAGTTTTAGACTCTGACAGATATGGACCAATATAACTACATGAGTATTTGTAGTCTCTTCTAGGAGCTGGCTCCGATGACTACTATCACACAATAGTGTGCGTGTGTTACACAGAGCACTTCCTTCAACTGACTATTTTGGTTGCATTGCAACACATAAGGAGCTGAATTAGAAAACTGACCCCAGAGATCCTCCCCAAAATCTATACAGTGAGGTACTTCCCCCCCCGGTGACAATTTCTGTTTTAGGGTTGAGAAATTTGAATCCAGTCATTTGCAACAACAATACACGGTTTCAACATCTCATTGTCAATATACTAAGAACAACTTGTTATGTTTATTTATTTATTTAGAGTATTTATACCCCACTCTTCAGCCACAAAAGCTCTCAGAGTGGCTTACAAATGTTTAATTAGACGGGTTCCCTGCCCTCAGGCTTACAATCTAAAAATACATGACACAAAAGCAGAAGGAAATGGCAGTGGGCAAGGGGATCAGATCCAGCAGTTCTTCTTTCCCTCTGAGGCCTGGACCATGGCAGATGGACTGGAGGGAGGGCCCTCTTTCTTAATCTAGGCTAGACCCGATGGAGCTGGCCTGCCTCTCTCCCTCTGAGGTGGAGGAGGTAATGTAGGTAATAGATCCTTGTCTCTGTCCAGCAAAAGGGCAAACGTTTGCCCTCTATACCCAGTGCAAGAATAAAGTGCAAGTGTAAAGAGCAGTGCCTGCTGAATCTAGGCTTCAGTCTTGCAAAGAGCTAGGCCACTGAAGGAAGCAGAGCTCAAAGCAATAGCAAACATAGCAGCCTCTTCCTTTCTATAGCCCTGATAGTCTCTGTGATCTTCAGTCTCTCTGCTGGGTGTTGTCTGATAAGATCTCCCTTCAAATCCTGTTTTTATAATTCAGCCAGGCAAGGCAGCTGTGCTGGGTGGAAGTCAGTACCTGCTGAGTGAGGGCTTCAGTCCTGTAAAGAGTAAGACCTCTGAGGGAAACAGTGGTCCAAGGCAATAGCAAATATAGCATCCTCTTCCTTCCTACAGCCCCCAATGGTCTCGGTGGTCCTCAGTCTCTCTCTTGATGGCTCTTCTCTCCCTCAGAGGCCACAGCAGTGGCAGTTGGAATGGAGGGAGGATGCCTCACCAGCTCTTTGGTTTTATGAAAAAGGAGTGTTGCAATAAATAGGAGTGTTGCAATAAAAGGAGTGTTGCAATGAACAAAAATTCTATCAGATACTCTCCTGCTTCGTTTCTTGTACATATTCTGAATCTTCCTACTGTTTTTTATTCTTCTTTGCTGCCTACTTTGGCATTCCAGTTGCCCATGATTAGCTTGAATCCTATGTTGCTAGATCTTTCCAGACTTAAGATGCACAGACTCAATTGTACCTAGCTGTTTAGCTGCACTGAAGCAATAAAGCAATAAAAACATCCTGAAACATCAAATTTCACATTGAACTGCTCACCCAGTTATTTAATTTGCAAATGAATCATCTGAAAATTTTCACACTTTGGCGATCAGGTGGCAAATTTCTTGGTTCATAAATAGAGATTTAAAGGGACTGAGAAAACAAAAATCTGTATGTTTAGCAAACTGCAGTGAATGATTGTAACATCCCTACTTAAAAACATTAGAACTGGTCCTACCCGCTGGGGCAGCAGAGAACAAACCTGCCTCCTCTTCTCTGTGACAGCCCTTGAGTGAAATCATGTCAGTCCTCAGTCTTCCCTTCACTGAACATGTCCTACTCACTCAATCTTTCCTCATCTGTTTTGTTGCCCATACCTTTTATCACCCATGTTGCCCTTCTCTGATTCCACTACAACACGTTTATATCTTTCTTAAAATAAGGTGCCCAGAACTGTACCTAGTACTCCAGATGAGTCCTGAACACTACATAATATAGTGGGACTATTACTTCCCTTGTTTCAGAAACAAGTTCTATTAATGAAGTCTAAAATATTATTTGCCTTTTTTGCTGCAGAATCACACTACTGGGTCATGTTCAAAACTGCTGCTAATCCAAGTGTGCATTTGGCCTAAATGTACAATTTTGTATTTGTCTATGCTGAATTTCATTCTATTAGTTTCAGTCCAATCTTCTAGTTTACCAAAGTCATTTTAAATTCTGTTCCTTTCTTCCAATGTATTAGCTACTGCTCCCAGTTTTAGGGGGCAATCCAATAGGATACCGTGGAGCCAATCCAATAAAATTCTGTGATAAATGCAATCCAATATCATGGAGCCAATCCAATAAAATTCTGTGATAAATGCTATCAAAAGCCACTGAGAGATCCAAAAAAATTCAACAGGATAGCACTCCCTCCATCTTTTGTTAGGAATAGATAATCAGTCAGAGTAACATAGACATTTTAATCCCTGGACTAAAAGCAGCCTGAAATAGGTTCAGGTAATCTGTTTCTTCTCTAATATTTCAACTGAAATGTCATTAGCCAGTTAGCAACCTACCGGTTGTTAATACTGGTGGTGCAACAGGCTCTTCGATTGCCTGTTTTTTCCTTGCAGGAGTAATCGGAACAGCAGGTTGTACCTAGTGAGACAAACAAACAAAAAGATTAAAAAAAATTGGCTCCTCTTATAGATGCCTCTCATGGAGTTGCCCACCCTTTGATCAGTGGGAATTGAGTTGCTATAAGTGAAAACAAGGCATCTGGCAAAATCTTTCCATTCTTTATTAGTATTATTATAGTCAGCCCACTATATCCACAGATTCAAGCATTCATGGCTTGAAAATTTTAAAAAACAGATATAAATTCAAAAAAGCAAAGCTTAATTTTTTCCATTTTCGATAAGGGACACACCATTTTACTATGCCATTGTATTTAATGGTACTTAAGCATCCATGGATTTTAGTATCCATGGGTGGTGGTGGTCCTGGAACCAAATCCCAGCGGATACCAAGGGCCCAATGTATTTTGGAGCATCCTCTCCTCTCCTGATCAGCTTTGTTAACTTTGACCCCTAAAATTTGGAATCCTCTACAAACCTGTCCCAAGGTTTTGTAGTTGTTTTAAAGTATTTAACAACAAAAACCAGACGTTTTACAGTGCCCCCAGAAATGAAATATAATTGCATCAACTTGGGGTTCCTAGTAAATATCTATAAAATAATATTGTCCAATTTACTCCAAACTTGTGGTAAAGTTTTTCTACAGTTCTGTAACATTTTGCAACAAAACCCTTGTATTTTGCAATACTTCCACTACAAAGTAATGGATGACTTAAATCAGGGTTCCTCATAACTACTCCCCATCCAATGTTCCCCAAATTGGCCCAAACCTGTGCCAAGGTTTTGTAACTATTTTTCAATGTTTTGCAACAACCCCCCCCCCCATTTTAAATATGTTCAAAATGGAAATATAGGCCTGTCAAGTAACTCCCCCCCAAATCAACCTTGTTCAATGTGAAGTTGTAGGCTTTCATGGCCGGCATCCATAGGTTTTTGTGGGTTTTTTTCGGGCTGTGTGGCCATGTTCTAGAAGAGTTTCTTTCTAACGTTTCGCCAGCATCTGTGGCTGGGCATCTTCAGGGAATACCGTAATATTCTCTGAATTCAGAATACTGTATTCAGTATTCAGAATACTGAATACTGAAGAGAATACTTCAACAGGAAAGAAGAAACCCTTAAAGTAAACAAGATTTGGCTACCAGTCCTACAAAATAAGAAAATTAGCACTCAGCAAAAGCAAATGGGAAACCAACCAGGGTCAGGGGCTTTCCCAGCAGACAATAGCAGACAATCTCCTTGATTGCATATCCTCACCTGGAAGCCATGCCATTAACAACAAACAATACCTATTCAACACAGAACAATACACAGTTTACATGGAAATCACTCTTCCCTACCCAGGGTCTCACAGTATATATAGACCCACTCTCTTCTATTCCAGTATTCTCTGAAGATGCCAGCCACAGATGCTGGTGAAACGTCAGAAAGAAACTCTTCTAGAACATGGCCACACAGCCTGAAAACCCCACAAAAAAACTACAATCTTGTTCATTTCGCTCCAAAGCTGTGTCAAAGTGTGAAGGGCTGTGTCGAAGTGTGAAAAGCAATTTTGTCACATTCAATCCCCTCCACCCTGTTTTTAGCCCGGGGGAGTAGACTTCCTGTTCAAAGCCCAAAAAATCCTGTTCTGAGTCTAAAATGATGTGGACAAAGCTAGTACCATGATAAAATTACCCCTCAACCCTCTTAAGCATATTAGGGAGCAAAACTTCAATTTTTTGGTAAGTTAGTGGGGAAGTTATGTCCTCCATGTTCATAGAATCCTACAATCATAGAGTTGGAAGAGACCACAAGGACTATCCAGTCTAACCACATTCTGCCATGCAGGAAGACAGATTCAAAGCACTCCCAGCAAATGGACATCCAACCTCAGAACAGCTTGAACATCTCTTATTGTCAGGAACATCTTCCTAAGGTTTAGGTGGAATCCCTTTTCCTGTAATTTGAACTCATTACTCTGGGTCCTAATCTCTGGAGCAGCAGAAAAGAAGCATGTGCCATCCTCAGTATGACATCCCTTCAAACATTTGAACATGGTCATCGTGTTCCCCCTTAACCTTCTCTTCTCCAGGCTAAACATACCCAGAGCTCGCTAAGTCACTCCGCATAGGGCTTGGTGGTTTTCACAATCATAGCATCCCTGAGAGATGGCCATCCAGCCTCTGTTTAAAAACTTCCAAAGGAGGAGACTCCACCATCTCCAAGGGAGTGTAGAACAGCTCTTACTGTCAGGAAGTTCATCCTCATGTTGAAGTGGAATCTCTATTCCTTGCATCCATTATTCCTGATCCTATTCCCTAGAGCAGCAGAAAACAATCTTCCTCCATCCTCATTAAGACAGCCCTTCAGAAATTTAAACAGGGCTATCATATCACCTCTTAAGTGTCTGTTCTCCAGGCTAAACATATCCAGCTCTACAAGCTGCTCTTCACAGGGCTTTATGTTTACTATTTTGGAATCTGCGAGGGGGTCCGACTTTGGCTCCCTCCAGCCAATGGGGCTCCAGCTTCTGCCTCAGAACTTCCCCTGAAGCCAAGCCTGGAGCAGAAATCTCAGAGGGGTATGGAAGGAGGAGAGGAAGGAAGAGAGGGAGAGAGAACTTCAGAGCAGTTGTCTCCAATGGTGGCATGGCTGTGTGCACGTGCCACCACTGGGAAAATGTGGGCTTGCCGTCCACGGATACTCAAATCCTTAGTTGGCAAATCCACAGATGATGAGGTCCCACTGAAGTTACAGAAGAAAAACGGATTTTGCTGTACATATTCAACTATAAGTTGACTTCATCTACAAGTCGAGAGCAGGTTTTGAGGCTAATATTATGGATTTTGATATAGCCTATGTATGTCAGTTATAGGGAGCATATAACTTCCTTGTTGAAACAGCTTAACTGTTTCTAGGCACAATTCAAAGTGCTGGTTATGACCTATAAAGCCCTATATGGCTTAGGTCCAGACTATCTGAGAGACCGTATCTCCCCATACAAACCTACTAGAACTGTTAAGATTATTGCAATATGGATGGGATATGCAGTCAAAGTGGAAATGTAAAGATGTGTGAAAAATCTCTTCTGAGAAAAGTTTCTAAGCAAACAAAGAGGATTCAGCCTGCAGGTGGTTTGAAACCAAAACAATCTTACACTGAATAGAGTTAACAAGGACATTGAGCCTTTGAAAGCAGGATGCAGGAAGGTAAATAAATGATCTCATCTGGTTTGCATGGGAAACAGGTCACATGGGGAGTGACACACAGCTAGGGGCTGGTCTAGGGACTGGGATAAAGCTGATCATCCTATCACTATGTAGGTTGCCACCCAGGAGGTGAAGTTATGGGTTGGGCCAAGGGCTCCTTTGTTCTCCTTTGTTAGAACTTGCCTTGCTTTTCAACTTAAGAACGAGTTGTGATCGATCATCTGTAAGATGGATTGTACATAGTTCTTTTCTATTTTTTTACTATGTAACAATAAAAGCTTTACTTTGGAATTACTATTGTCTCTTCATGAAAAACTGAAGCTGCTGAGAGAATGCAGGGAACAGCATTTTCCAGGATGGCTGATGAAAGGAGGCATTCCAGGATTGGTGAGCCAGTCTTCTGATCTCTGCTACATCTACATTTACATCGCATAAATCAACAAAGATCTTCCAGGGAAGGCTTTCTCTTGGTCCCACCACCATCACAACCTCTCTTGGGGAGGACACAAGCAGCTTCTTGGTAGCTGCTCCCACCCAAACTCTGGAACTCATTCCATGGAAGGCTAGGCTGACCTCCCTCCTACTGGCCTTTGGCGGCAGTTTTATGTAGGCAGGCTTTTTGAAATGATGGCAGGGTGGGCCTGCAAAATGTAAAACTTGCACTGCATAATGCTGCAAAAATAGTACAAAATTGCTGGGTACATCATGTATGACCCAAATACTCTAGAGGCGCCAGATCCCATCTGATCTTGGAAGTTTAGCAGGTCCAGCTCTGGTTAACATTTGGATGAGAGACCACCAGCAAATGCTAGCTGTGGTACGTATTTCAGAGGAAGAAATATTCAAAACTACCTCTGAGTATTCCTTACCTAAAAAAAACCCTATAAAATTTAAATGGGGTTGCCATAAGTCAACAAGTGACTTGAAGGCACATGCACACAACAGCAACAACAATCCCAAATGATCAAATGCTTTAAGAATGTGAAGATATAATATAACTTCAGTTTGCCTCATTGGACTAAACAGAATTAGGCCCATATGTATATAAGGCACAGTGAACAAGTTTAATCTGTTCACTAGAATGGCAGTAAATATTTTCTGATATTGATTTATTAGCATTACAAGATGATAGCCAGCATGGCATAGATGTTTGAGCGTTGGACTAGAACTCTGGAGATCAGGGTTCGAATCCCAACTCGACCATGGAAACCCACTGGGTCAAATTCTCTCAGCCTTTGAGGAAGGCAATGGCAAACCCCCTCTGGAGAAACTTGCCAAGAAAACCCTGAGATAGATTTGCCTTAGGGTCACCATAAGTCCGAAATGACTGGAAGTCACATGACAATAACAAATGACATGATATCATATTATGTGTGCTGGATCTCCACCAGGCTTTAGTATAGTTCTTATTCTTGCCAGTTTCCCAGTAGGTGATGTTTGTGTCTCACTCCAATCAAGAATATAACTAAATAAAATGAAATAAATTAGGCACATGTAAGCTAAGCCATCCAGGTTGGCTATCCTTTCCATGTGATGGCATGTCAACCATTCCCTATGAAAAATGGCTTAGGGCAATGAGTATGTTTCGTTTGTAGAAGAGAAGATTAAGAAGTGTTAATGGCAGCCATATTTAAACATCTGAAAGAATGGTATTTGCAGTAATTGATAAAGAGTGCCAAAACAATGGCAAAACATTGACACAGAATTGTAATAACCTAGAAAAATCTTGGTTTTGAGAGTGTTTGCTAGATCATAGAATCATAGAGTTGGAAGAGACCACAAGGGCCATCCAGTCCAACCTCCTGCCATTCAGGAACTCCCAATCAAAGCATCCCCAACAGATGGCCATCCAGACTCTGCTTAAAGACCTCCAAGGAAGGAGACTCCACCACACTCCGAGGGAGTGTGTTCCACTGTCGAACAGCCCTTACTGTCAGGAAGTTCCTCCTAATGTTGAGGTGGAATCTCTTTTCCTGGAGCTTGCACCCATTGTTCCGGGTCCTAGTGTCTGGTATGGGAGAAAACAAGCTTGTTCCCTCCTCAATATGACATCCCTTTAAAT
>CM034703.1:133662937-133674963 GCA_020142125.1 Phrynosoma platyrhinos | reverse complement strand
ATGGCATCCTCTTGGACCACCTGAGGGGGTTAGGTATCGGGGGCACTGAGCTCCAGTGGTTTCAGTCCTTCCTCTCAGGCAGATCCCAAAGGGTGCTGCTTGGGGACAGTTGCTCCTATAATAGGGAGCTCACCTGTGGTGTTCTACAAGGTGCTATTTTGTCCCCGATGTTATTCAACATCTATATGAAGCCGCTGGGTGAGATTATTCAGAGTTATGGAGCTGGGTGTTATCACTACGCTGATGACACCCAAATCTATTTCTCCATGTCTCATTTGTCGGCCTCGAATTCCGCTGGCCTCTCCTCTCTCAATGAATGTCTTTGGGCAGTAATGGGCTGGATAAGGAAAAACAGACTGAAACTGAATCCGGACAAGATGGAGGTGCTCACGATAGTGGCCTCCAGTCCTGGATGGGGTTGCACACACCTCTAGTGACTGTGTTCGCAGTCTGGGGGTGTTCCTTGACTCGTCGCTCCTGATGACGAATCAGGTAAATGCGACAGTCAGGAGTGCCTGTTATCAGCTTTGGCTGATACGCCAGCTGCGCCCTTTTCTGGAAGTAAGGGATCTTGAAACTGTTGTGCACGCATTGGTAACCTCATGACTGGATTTCTGTAATGCGCTCTACATGGGGCTACCCTCAGACTTGGTTCGGAAACTTCAATTGGTACAAAACATGGCAGCCAGAGTGGTCCCCAGGACATCTAGGAGAAACCACATATAAGATCAGTGCTGAAGTCCCTTCACTGGCTGCCTATTAGTTTCTGAGCCCGGTATAAGGTGTTGGTTATGGCCTTTAAAGCCCTAAGTTGCTTGGGTGGCCAGCCATGATGGGCAAGGATCGAGAGGGCAAGTTGTTTTCTTCATTCTACCAAATTCTGTTTTAAGGGGTGGGAAGGGTTATGGGTTTGGGATTGTATTTTACACTGCGCTGAGTTTTAATGATGTAAACCACCTCGATTGTCTAACAGAGGGGCGGGATATAAATAAAATTTATTATTATTATTTTTAAATAGAGCTGAAACATTATTATAAAGAAAACACAATGGAAAAGATAGTACAAAGGACAACATGGGATGCTGGAAAAGCAGTAGCCAGTGGTCTTTTAAGAAAATATAAAATAGAGGAAAAGAGAAAAGAGAAAGAGAAAGAAAGCAGGATATTAAAAAAATAAAAGCTAGAATGGAACAATAAAAGAAATGCAAATTTAAAATATGAAATACAAATTCTAGAACAACTGAAGGCATTAACAATAAAAAATATGAAAAAAATTACAAAGTATAAAACAAAAACATTTTGAAATGTGAAAGAAACTGAGTAAAATCCTAGCTAATAAAATAAGTAAAGAAGGAAATAAAAAAATTATTATGGAAATAAGAGGAGAAAAAACATATACACATCAAGAAAAGATCAAAAAAACGTTCAAAAGTACTTTTCTGGGATTAAATACCAGTGAAAGTAAGTTTCATAAAAGTTCTCCGAGATTTTGAGAGGCTGTGTGTTTTATTCTTTTTATCCAAGCATTTTCCCATTTTTCAAATTCAATTTGGTATCCAAAATTCCCCCCCCCATTGAATCATGTTTTCTTTTTCTGTCTCTTCCTCTAATTCCCATTTCAATAATATTTTATAAATTTTCCCTACCATTTTTTTGTTGTCTCCAATCCAAAGATTAGGATTAGGTTGATTCCCTGAATCTTCAAGTCTAATTTATAACGTTCTGATGACTGTCTGTGTTTAACCTAATCTATTTCATACCCTTCCTCTTTTAATTCATCTAATGACTTCATTTTGTACATACCGTGTTCATTTTTATATAGTAATGTCGCATATGTTATCCAATTATAGTTTTGTCTCATCTCCTTTCTGTGAATGACTTCATGAGGCGAGAACCATTGGGAAAATTTTGGCATCACCCTTCTTTAATATTAGTTCCATATCTTCAATAGAGGTTGTCTGATACAATGATTATTAAAGTATTTATTTGCCTTGATTTTATCATATCCTAAATATGCATGCCACCCATAACATAATTCGTTGCTTTCTAATTCTATTAATTCATCCTTTTCCAATATTATCCATTCCCTAATCCAAGTGAGACAACTTGCTTCCCAATATAATTTTAGATTGGGTAGTCCTAACCCTCTACTTTCTGTAGTGTCTTGTAATAGTTTTAATCTGATTCTTGGCCTCTTATTCTGCCAGATGAATTTGCTTATATCTTTGTGCCAATTTTTGATAAGGTTATCTTTGATCATTATTGGTATCATTTGAAATAAGAAAATCATTTTGGGCAAAACTATCATTTTTAAAGTAGAGATTCTTCTCATAAATGATATTTGTTTTTTATTCCAATAATTTAAATCCTTTCTAATCTCTCTCCAAGACTTTATATAATTGTTTTCAAGCAAATCCATTGTTCTATTCATTATTATTACACCTACATATTTTGTTTTTCTTTGCAGTTTTATACTGGCTTTGTGATACTATATAAAATACAGATAGTGAAGAAAATAACAAGAAAAAGATTCAAAGATATTTAGATAAGCAAAAAATAATAGAAATAAATGATACTCAAAAAGAAGAACTAAATAAAATGATCACACAGAAAGAACTATCGGAAGCAAAAAGAAAAAAGAAAAAAAGAATGAAATTAGGAACAGCTCCTGGTACAGACAGTCTCTCATCCATATTCTATAAAAAGATGGAAGAAATTATTAAGATTCCACTACTTAAAGTGTTTAACGATATACAAAGAAATGGTATACCAGATTCATGGAAGAACACATATGTCACATTAATTCCAAAAGAGAATAGAGATGCGAGAAATGCAAAGAACTATTGTCCTATATTGTTGATAAATAATGACTATAAAATCTTTGAGCAATCACTGCGGAAAGATTAAAGAAAATTTTGAAAAAAAATAATTCATGAAGATCGAAATGTATTCTTACCAAAAAGGTATATAAAAGACAACATTAGAACAGTCTTAAATGTGGCGGAATACTTAGAGAAACATAATGAAAAACAACTAGCAATGATCTTTATTGATACCAAAAAGGCTTTTGATAAGGTGAGGTGGCTGTTTTTGAAGGTGGTTATAAGGAAAATGAAAATGGGAAAGGAGTTTGAAAGCTGGATACAAGTAATTTACAAAGAACAGAAGGCACAAATTATAATAAATGAAGAAAAGACAGAACCAATAAGTATAGAAAAAGGAACCAGGCAGGGCCGTCCAATTTTGCCTTCATTCTTAATAATGCTATTAGAGATATTGAACATCAAGATAAGAGAAGACAATGAAATTGAAGATATAAGAGTAAAAGGGCATACACAAAAGATCAAGGGATATGCAGATAATGTAGTATGTTTTTTTGGAAAATCCATTAAAAAGTATAGGATTTAAAGTAAATCAAGAAAAGACGGCAATCATAACAATGAATATGTCCAAAAAAGAGGAGGAAGTCTTGAAGGAAAAAAACAAAATTTAGGAAAGAAAAAAAGTGAAATATTTGGGAATATACTTAACAATAAGAAATGCTGACTTGTATATAATAAAGTATGGAAAAGCATACAAGAAGATATGGTAAGATGGTTGAGGTTACAGTCCTCTTTATAGGAATAATCTCACTAATAAAGATGAATATATTGCCAAAATTAATGCATCTATTTCAAAATATTCCCATAATTTATAATGACAAGTGCTTCAACACATGGCAAAAGGAAATATGTAAATTTCTGTAGCAGGGTAAAAAAACCCAGAATAAAATGGTCCAGCCTAGTAGAATCCAGAAAAAAAGGGAGGTTATGCCTTTCCAGACCTCAAACTACATTATTATGCATGTGGTATGAATTGGATAGAAGATTTGATAAATTTGAATAATGAAAGATTGCTAAACTTAGAAAGTGACAATATACAATTTGGTTGGCATTTCTATGTGATATGGAAAAGTAAAGAATAACAAAGATTTTGAACATCACTATATAAGAAGAGCATTGCTTAATGTTTGGATGAAAGTAAGAAAGATCTTCTATAGAAAAATACCTCTTTGGGTATCTCCCCAAGAGGATTAAAAGAGAGAGAAAAGCTTGGGTTAGATATCATGATATTTTGGAACAAGTACAAGGCAAAGAAAACAACAAAGAATATCAAGATTAAAGAACAACTGGAACAAGAAGGAAAGATCAACAACTGGCTATTGTACATGTAATTAAATGAAAGTTTTTAACATAGATAAGAAGATAGGATTTGAAAAAACAAAACAGAATTAGATAAAATTATTGAGGATAAAGAAGGACACCAAATAGCAAGATATTATAAGGCGCTTAATGAAAGAAATTTGGAAAATGAAACAGGGAAACATATAATGATCACCTGGGCTCAGGACATAGGGAAAAATATTGAACTGGATAAGTGGGAAAACATACGTAACATAAATGCATAACATAAATAACACAAATTCACACTGTGTCAAGACCTTAAAGAAATTTTTATAAAAATGATATATCGATGGTACATGACACCAAAGAAACTGAATGCAATGTACAATACAGGTAAAACAATGTGTTGGAATTAAAGAAAAGACATAATCGTATATTGTTATTTTTAATTCCTTTTCCTTTTAATTCCTCCGTATCTTTAATTCCTTTTCAGCATCTGAAATCATATTTAACAGGTACAATTCTGGTTCAAATGGTATATTTACTTATAATGTTTCTGTTATTATTTCATGAATTTTCTCCAATAGCTTGTCACTACCTCACATTTCCAGCACATATGGTGGAATGAGCCTTGATGCTTACCAAAGCTAGTTACCACAGGTACCACAGCTAGAATAACATATGCAAGGTACTGGAAAAAAACTGAAACACTGAGTATAGAAGAATGGCTAATAAAATTAAGGGAAATTAAGAATATGGACATATTAACAGCTCTGATAACAGAACAAATCATTCTCAAAAGGGAATGTCTGATTATGTGGTCTTTAAAGTCTCTGTTTGCTTCTACTTAATTATAACACAAATATGCATGTCATCCAAATCTGCGGTTGAACCCACCCCCAAGGATCAATAGTTTCTTATCTCAATTGGATCCATTCACTTAACCATTCTAAAGAGCATGCATGGTAGTATATCTTAAGATCAGGTACACCTAGTCCTTCTCTTTCTTTCTTACAACACTTTCCATTTGCTTCTTGGCTTTTCCCCCACCCAGATAAATTTCAGAATTTCTTTATTCCATTGTTCAAGAGGTGCCATTGTTCAATATAATTGGTAAGTTTTGAAACTGGAACATAAACTTAGGAAGGATGTTCATTTTAACTGCTACAATTCTCCCAGACAGTGAAAGATTTAGATTAGACCATCTTTCCATTTTCTTCTTTATTTCCTTCCATAAAGTAATATAGTTATTGTCGTATAGTTTTGAATCCCCCTGCAAGATAATTCCCAAGTATTTTTTGTAATTTAGAAACCTGATTTTCTTTTAAGTTCTTTTTCTTCATTCTTAGTCACATTGTCATTATTACTGATTTTTTTCTCATTGATTTCGAATCATGCAAATTGTCCATATTCTTTCATTATTTCTAGTAACTTAAGTCATCATTTCTATTGAGTCTTTAAAGCAGGGGTAGGCAACCTTTCCCCTTTAAAGGCCGAGGGACTTCAGCTCCCAGAATCCCAGGAGCTATTGGCCAACATGGGACTATTGGCCAACGTGGCTGAGGCTTCTGGGAGCTAAAGTCCCTCGGCCCTTAAAGGGGAAAGGTTACCTACCCCTGCTTTAAAGAATATCAGGACATCATCAGCATATACTTTTATCTTGAATTCTGCACCTTTTATGGATATGCCTCCCCAATTTTTTTCCATTCTTATTTTTTCACATAGTGTTCCCAGGCAGAGGATAAATAGCAGTGGAGATAGTGGGCATCCCTGTCTCATTCCTTTTGATATTTCACATCTTCCCATTTTTTCTCCATTTACTATTATATGGGCATTCTGTTTTTTATAAACTTGTTGTATCCAACCAATGAAATTCTCTACCATATCTATTTTTTCCCATTCATTCTATCATATATCCCCAATTCAACATATCAAAGGCCTTTTCTGCATCCACACACAGCATAGCTAGTTTTTTTCCTGGGTTCTTGTCACAAAATTCAATTATATCAACAACTCTTCTTATATTCTGTTTTATTTGCTTGTGTGGGAGAAAACTACATTGGTCTTCGTGAATTGTTTCTTTTAAGACTGTTCTTAATCTTTTAGCAAGAATTGTGGTGAATATTATATAATTATATTTAGGAGAGATACTGATCTATAATTCTGCTGGTAAGAAAGATCTTTATCTTCCTTTGGAATTAAGGTAATGTTAGCTTGGGTCTATGTTTCTAGTATCCCTTCATTTTTGATTTCCTTCAAAGTCCTTTGAAGCGGCAATAAAAATTCATCCTCAAAAATCTAATAATATAAAGCAGTGAAACCATCTGGACCAGGCACTTTCCCATTTTTTTACTACTTTTATACCTTCTACTATTTCCATAATTGTGATTTCTTGATTTTAAAAGTCCCTGTGTTCTTTTTTTTATAACAGGTAGTTTTTGTTTCTGAATACAATCTTTTAATTTTTGTGTTAAAATCTTTATCATCATTCCTCTTTTTGAAGATAATATTAAAGTATTTTTCAAATACTTTTTAGGATATCCTTTTGAACTTTTATTATCCTTATCCCTTCTTTCATTTCCAAAATCAACTTCTTTTTTTCCCCTTAACTTATACGCTAACAGCTTCCCCATTTTATTTCCAAATTCAAAATGTTTTTGTTTCATATATTTTAATTTCTTTTCAATCTCTTCCATAGTTATTTCCAATAGTTGTTTCTGTAATAATTTTATCTCTTTATTGATTTTTTGTTTGTCAGATTTCTCCAAAAGTTCTTTCTCTTTATTTCTAATTTGTAGTGTTCTTGTATTTTTAAAGCTTTCTTTTTTTCCCCCACTCGCTATTCTTTTTAGTGAAGATATCTTGCATTATTGCCTTACTGGCATCCCAAACAGTCTTCATCTTAATTTCATTGTCCATATTTTCTTGAAAATATAATTTGAGTTGTTTCTTAGCCTCATTTATTATCTGTTGATCATTTAACAGATGTTCATTCATTCTCCAAGAGAAGTCCTTCCTTGCTTTTTAAAATTCTAACATTATCAGATTGTGATCTGAAATTTCTTTGGGAGAATATCAACTTTTTAAATGTTTTTATACATATCTTTTGATATCAGGAACCAATCAATTATTTAGTATTTATATGGTTCTGAATAGAAATTAAATTCTTTGGCATCTCCATTTCTGTCTCCAGGGATCAATTAATACTAGATTTCCACCATGTTGAAAAATGTTTGTGGTAATTTTCCTTTATTTTTTTTTCTTTTATTTTTTAGTTGTTCTATCTATTGAGGGGTTCATGACCCCATTCAAATCTTCTATAATCACAAAATGTTCATATTCTAGATTCAAAATTGTTTGAGTTATTTTTTTTTTTTTTTTAGATTTGTGCCTTGTTTGTTAATGGACCAGAGATTCCAATTCCTAACATTAGATTATTTTCATAGTTAATTTCTAACACAATATATCTTCCCTCATTATCATTTAGTACTTCTTTAGCTGGGATCAAGTTTGAAATATATAAAGCTATTCCACTTTTTTTGTTGGATCTTGGTGAAATAAAGCTTTGGCCTAATCTGGGGTTTCTCAAATATTTTATATCTTTTTGTTTTAGAATGTGGGTTTCTTGAATGCACTTTATTTCTGCTTGTTCTTTTTCTAACATATGGAAAAATGTGCAGGAGGCTCTAGGAATACTTGGTTTGAGGTTGGCTCAGGGAGGCTGTGAAGTTGGGCTGGAGCTGAAAAGGGCTGCAACAAAATAGCAGACTCATCTCTGAGAGAAGCCAGGTGGGGAGCAGGCTGGGAGACCATGGTTTAGAAACAGGATTGGGTGCTGAGAGAGAGAGTGAGATGGGTGGATTGGACAGAGATGGCCCACTGGAATATGGCCCACTGGAATATGGAACTGACTCTGGGTTTTGAGGAGCACGAAAGACTAGAACATTCAAAACTCCATGCATTATCTTTTTTCAGGGTGAACATATGTCCTGATAACCACAAAGGAGGACAAGGCACCACAAAGAAAAATGGACATTCAAGAAAAATGGAGGACATGACCAAATAAAAGCTAATAAACAGTAATATAAATATTAAGTTAATGCTTCTTCATCATGATCAAAATGGAGGACATTTTGAAATTTCTCCTGAAAAGAAGGTTGAAATGGAGGACCTCTGATCACCCTGTCTTACTGTGTATAACTTATACTTATTTTTGTTGATTGCTAAAACTGTCTCTGGATCTCTAATTCAAGCCTGGTAAGGAATCAGGCCACAGATCCCTCACCATAGACCTACATTTAAAGAATAACCCTGAGGGCCCTTACTCAACCCAGGAGGGGATTATGGGGTGAACAGCAAGATTCCAAGGGCTTTAATAAAGAGTTTGGGAAAACGGGTCTGTCACAGGAACCTCTCTCTCATTTCACCACATTATTTCTGACTCAGGTACCATGTTTCCTGTTAAAGTAATGCCCAGGAACACACATACTCCATTAGCTGAGGTATACATTTAATTACCTGGATTTGTTTTAACAGCCAATAAAATGCTATGAATACATTGCATCACTATAAGCCTATATAGACAACAATGTTTGCATTCATATGAAATGCATGTGACCAGCTCACCTTCTGCTCCAAGAAGAGTTTCCTCTTGTGAAGCTACTGCTTCCATGTGGGTCTGGAGTGGCTCGTAATTGTCAGAAGAAATTTTAATGACACTTCCAATATTGACCCCAAGATCAGAGAGAACAGGCAAAAGTTGGGGGTAGTAAAATCCACAAACTATGAAATAATACTGAGCGCCATCATCTGGTTCATCATCTGTTTGAAATAACATCCAAGTGCTTGTATTAAAATATAATATGAATTGGCAATTTCAATAGAAAACTAAATTATTTCTGTATGAGAGCCAGGGTGGTGCAGTGGTTTGGGCATTAGACTATGACTCTGGAGAACAGGGTCCAACTCCCTGGTCAGCCATGGAAACCCACTGAGTGACCTTGGGTAAGTCACACTCTCTCAGCCTCAGAGAAAAGCAAAGGCAAACCCTCACTTAACAAATTTTGTTAAAACAACTGTGATAGGTTTGCCTTATGGCTGTTACAAATTGGAAAGGACTTGAAGGCACACAACAACAACAACAACAACAACAACAACAAAAGAAGGTATATCTGTGTAATGGTTATATATAGTTTTTATAACTACAGCAACTAAATTTATACTCTGGACAATGCTGATAACTAAATGTTCTGCCCAGGAAAGATCATTCATAAAGAATTTTGTCTTCATGAGCGTGTTTCAGAAAATTACTTGCAAAAACATGTTCTTTTCTTTGCTTGCCATGATCAGAATGTAGCTTAAGACAATGATGTCTCCCACCTAAACAGTTCTTTTTAGTTGATGTCATGATTCTGGCAAATCCTGTCAAGTCGGAAAAGGCACATAACACACAGTTCTTGGTAGTTTAGTTCCCCGAATTCCATAGCATGAAGCCACAGCAGTGAAAGTGGTTATCAACCTGGATTATTTCTGTAGTGCCAATGCAGCCTTAGCTCTATAAAGGTTTTAAAAACAAATGTTGGAAATATGGTGGACAGAAATACTTTTCGCATGTGTTGGTCATGTGATAAAGTGAGAGGATTTTGGAGACAAATACAAAAATTAATGCAATCTATTTTTAAATGTAGAATAGATTTAAGACCAGAGTTGTTTTTGTTAAGTATATAAAACAAGAAACGTAAAGATATACATTTCGAAGGGATGCATTATATGAGTATAGCAGCAAGATTTTTGTGTGTCCAGAGTTATGTTCCTACAGAAGAGGAATGGATTGTTAAAATTTTGGAGTTGATTGAAAAGGACAAATTGGTGATACTGATTAAAGAAAAATCAGTGGATAATTTTCTAAAAGATTGGGAATTATTTTTGCTTTATATTAAGAAGAAAAAAGAGATGATCCTGGCTGTAGACATACAGTTTGGAAGTAACTGTGGGACTTTGCAGACTGCTAGAAATAGTGCAAATTGAGTCCACTTTAAGGGATAGGGTTAGTGCTAGGGAATCATGGGAATTGTTTTTTTTCTGAGACATTGAGCCTTCTCTGTCAGAGAGCTCTGGTGCCACAATAAACTACATTCAAATGGTTCCCTAACTCTAACCCTACCCTTAAAGTGGACTCAATTTGCACTATTTCTAGCAGTCTGCAAAGCTAATTTATTTATTTTTGCTAGGTCAGAAGTAGAGGAAAATGTTATTATATTCAGCCCTCCTATCCATGGATTCTTTATCCATGGATTCAAGCATTCATGGTTTGAAAAATATTCAAAAAAATGTATAAAGAAACCTTGATTTTGCCTTTTTATATAAGGAACACCATTTTGCTATCCATTGTATTTAATGTGACTTGAACGTCCATGGATTTGGTATCCATAGGGGGTCCTGGAACCAAACCCCAATGGATACCAAAGGCCCACTGTATTTTGGAGAAAACATACCTATTGAACGTTAAAATTATTTAGAGAAGAAGGAAGACTAGGGAAGTAGGAAGTCAATTTTGATTGTGTTTGTCATATTATTTAGGCTATGTAGATGTTGTGCATAATGTTATAGATTTATAGTTTTATATTTGTAGTTTTTAATGGGTGTGGGAGGTGGAGCGATTGGGTGAGTAGTTTAGCTATTTTCAGTTAAGTTGGTAGTTTCCTTTCTTTCTTTCTGGCAGTACTGCCCAACAACCAATATTTTGAATCTATTGGCTGGTGGTTTCCTGCCTTTCCCAGAGCTCGTATTTAAGAAATTTATATCGTCATACCAGGCTATGTGATTTTATCACCTTTTTTGATAAAATTACCAGCTTTGTAATGAAGGGAATGCTGTGGATGTAGCATATCTTGATTTCAGTAAGGCCTCTGACAAGGTCTCCCATGATATTCTTGCAAACAAGCTAGTAAAATGTGGGCTGCTAGACAATAAAACTGTTAAATGGATTTGTAATTGGTTGACCGGCCGAACAAAAAGGGTGCTCAGCAATGGCTCCTCTTCCTCCTGGAGAGACATGACCAGTGGGGTGTCACAAGTGTCTGTCCTGGGCCCAGTGCTATTCAACATCTTTATCAATGACTTGGATGAAAGAATAGTGGGGCATGCTTATCAAATTTGCAGATGATACCAAATTAGGAAGAGTAGCTAATACCCCAGAAGACAGGATCAAAATTAAAAAAGATCTGAACTTAGGGCTGTTGCAGACCGGCCTGAAGATAGAGTTGGGACAGGGCAGCCACATGCCAGCCACCCCGATCCCACCCCGATGCCACATGGCTGTGCACATGGGTTGTGGCGCCTTGACGCCCTTCCAGTGCAGTATTTAAACAAGCTGCGCTGAAAGGGCATGGAAGAGCCGTGGTGCTGGCTCTTAGGGTGGCTTTTTGCCACCCCTAAAAAGAGGGGCATTTTACTGCTCTTTTTGGGGTGGCAAAAGGGATGATCGAGGCTGCGGCGTAGGGTTGCCGTAGCCCTGATCCGCCACTTCCCAGGGTGGCTCTGTGCTGCCCCAAACGGCTTGTCTGCATCAGTCCTTAGAAAGCTGGGCCAAAACTAAGTACAAAACAAATTTCAACAGGGAGCAATGCAAGCAATGCAATGCAAAATGAAATGCATAGATATAGGATGGGGGGCAACTGGCTTAACAAGACTATTCACGAAAGAGTCTAGAAGTCCTGGTAGACTGCAGGTTGAACAAGAGTCGCATTGTGCATTGTGACAGGTAAAAAGGCCAATGTGATTCTAGGCTGCATCAATAAAAGTGTAGTGCCTAGATCAGGGGTTGGCAACATTCTCCTACCTGGGGCCGGTCGCTGGTCCCCAG
>CM034703.1:133639388-133652797 GCA_020142125.1 Phrynosoma platyrhinos | reverse complement strand
ATGTCGAGGTACCACTGTACTTCCTTATAACTCTTAACTTTATTGTTTTCTTTTTATATTACGTAGTATTTAAATCACACTATCAACAGCAATCTTTTCTTTTTCAAGAAGTTTTTTGTGGATCTGCTTCTTACAAAGTTACTATAAAGTCACTCAAAGTTACTAAGATTTTCAAATAAAAGTATAACAATCAAAGAGAAGGTTATTTAAAACCCCAACCATATGCTTATATCAAGTTTACAGTCATCTTGTAAATGTTCATTCCTCATTCATTGCAAGACACTATATAATCAAGCCATGCCAATCTTTTCTTCAATATTTTATCACTGGTATCCAATCTTTTTCTACTTCTTTTAATGACTGCATGTAAGTTTATCTAGTTCAATCTTCTCCAATAATTTTATTAGCCACTCTTCGACTGATGGTATTGTTATCCTTTTCCAATATTTAGCTAAGAGAATGCGTGCAAATGTCACCATACATAAAATTAATTTCCAATGTTCTTTTTGAATTGCTTTGTCTAATACCGATGTCATGTTAAGCAAAAATAATTCAAGTCTCATAGGAATACATTTCCCTATAAAAATGTGTGACATTTTAGACTGTATTGATTTCCAGTATTTTTTGATTATAGGACAGCTCCACCACAAATGAAAAAAGGATCCTTGTGTTGCTTTGCATTTCCAACATTTTGGGTCAACTTCTTTATACATTTTATTTAATTTATCTGGGGTAAGATACCATCTGTGGAATATCGATATAATTTTCTTTAAGGTCCTGAGATTTAGTAAATCTTCGTGTCTTTCTGCAAGAATCTTCCCATTGTTCTAAAGTTATTGTGTTTTGAATATTTTGAGCCCATTTAACCATGTTGTTAGTTATTTGTTCTTTCTCTAATTGTAATCTTAATAGTGTGTCATAGATTTTGGATATCATTTTCCTCTTTTCCTTAATTAAAGTGTCTCCTAATTTGTCGTCTTCCATGTCAAAATCTTCCAGATGTTATCCATCGCAAATCTTTTTTGAAGTTGTCAATAAGTAAGCCAATGACAATTCAATCCTTTTTTCTCTATTTTGTTTCTTGATCTTAATTCTATGCTGAAGTCTAAGCTTATTTTCACTATATCTTTATATCTGATCCAATTATCTTTTTTGTTCTTCCATTGTCCAATGAAAGCTTCTTCTGGGGAGATCCAAAGTGGGATTTCCCTATATATCTTCTGTTTATATTTTGTCCATTTTGTCAATAAAGATTTTCTGATTATATGTCTATAAATTCTTTGTTAGCTTTTACTTTATTGTACCAAACGTATGCGTGCCATCCAATTTTTTTTTGTTATAACCTTCCAAATTCAGTAATTTTTCATTGTTTAATTTCAACCATTCTAAGATCCAATTTAAACTACATGCTTCATAATACAGTTGTAGATCTGGCAATCCCAGTGCTCCCTTCCATTTCCGTTCCACTAATGATAGATGTCTTATTCTTGGCTTTTTGCTGTTCCATAAAAAATTTGAAATGTCTTGTTGCCGAATTTTGAAGATTTTTGGTTTTACTATTATGGGAAAATTCTGAAACAAGCACATCATTTTGGACAAAATGCTCATAGAGATTGCCAATATTCTCCCTGTGAGAGATAATTGAAGTTTAGACCAGTTATGCAAATCTTGTTTTGATTTCCTCCCAGGTTTGTTTATAATTGTTTCCATACAGGTCCATATTTTCTTTTGTAAGCCAAATTCCTAACTATTTTAATTTTTTCTCAGTTTTCATACCAGATATCTCAAAAAAATTGTTTTTCTTCATTCCTTGTTACATTCTTTGTAATGATTTTATCTAGGGGAGAGGTGCAGGCCCAGCTCCATCAGGCCTAGTCTAAGAAGAGCCCTCCCTTCACTCCATCCAATGTCATCTGGGGGAGAGATGCAGGCCCATCTCCTTTGGGCCTAGTTTAAGAAGAAGAGCCCTTACTTTTTAAGGGGTGGGTGGGTTTCGGGATTTTTAGGTTCTGTTTACATTATATTAACATCTATATGGAAATTTTAATGTTGTAAGCCACCCCAATTGCTCAGCAGAGGGGCAGGATATACATAAATTATGATTATGATTTTTGATTTTTCTTTATTGACTTTAACTCCCGATAATACACCAAATTCTTTTAAGACTCTCAAAAGTTCACTTATGCCTTCTAATGGGTATTCCAGAAAAATCATGAGGTCATCTGCATATACTTTCAATTTGGATGAATGTCCTTTAATTCTTGGGCCTTTAATTGATGGGTTATTCCTGATGGTATTGTTCAATATCTCCATCACAGTAATAAATAAAAGTGGGGATAGTGGTCAGCCTTATCTTGTGCCCTTACTAATGGTAATTGTTTTGGATTTCTCCCCATTAACTATTAATTGTGCCTTTTGGTTTTGTAAATTGTATGTATTCCTTCTATGAAATTGACTCCCAGATCCATCTTTTCCAAAACCGTGAACATAAATCTCCAATCCACTGAGTCAAAAGCTTTCTTTGCATCTACAGGTATCATTGCTAGTTTTTTACCAGGATTTTTTCATAGTACTCCAATATATCAATTGCTGTTCTCATGTTATTTTTAATTTGTCTGTCTGGGAGGATACCATTCTGGTCTTGATGGATTATCCTTT
This sequence comes from Phrynosoma platyrhinos, assembly GCA_020142125.1. Lineage (NCBI taxonomy): Eukaryota > Metazoa > Chordata > Lepidosauria > Squamata > Phrynosomatidae > Phrynosoma > Phrynosoma platyrhinos. Next base: position 133,650,139 of record CM034703.1, on the reverse strand, counting down.
TAAGAATTTCTTTTAATCTCTCCACTAATATATTTGTGAAAATTTTATCATCTAAATTAAGTAGTGAGATTGGGCACTTTGGGCCTTTATGATCTTTTCCTTCTTTCAGAATAAAGCATGTATTTGAATACTTCCATCTCTCCGAAGTTTTCCCTGTGAATGCTTCATTCAATACTTCATATAACAGTGGAATTAGTTCATCTTGTAAATCTTTGCAGAAAGATGCTGTTAAACCATCTGGGCCAGAGATTTTCCCTGTTTTGGGTTCTTAATTGTGTATTTAATTTCTCCTATTGTAATTGGTTTTAGTTATTTTAATAATTTGTAGTTTGTTTAGATATTCCCCAATCTTTTCCATTTTGTTTTCTTTCTCTTTCTTTTCTGTAAATAGGTCTCTATAAAAATCTTGAAATATCTTCTTTATAGTCTCTTGGTCTGAGAACGTCCTTTCTCCTTTCTTTATTTCTGAAATCAGTTTCTTTTCTTTTCAGATTCTTTTGCTTTTTTCTGATGTTGAACAAGGTCAGTTTTTATTGAGGTTATCTCTTCTGCTAATTTATCAAATTTCTTGTCAAGTTTATCAAAGTCCTCTTTTACTTCTGCTCTGGAATTTTTCATATCTTAATGAAATTTCTGCCTCATCAATTTCAGTTCTTCCACAAGTGCTGCAATAGAGTCCATTGATTTAGATGGCATTTCCATTGAGGGTCTTCTCTGTTGTGAATAAGCTTGTGTTGATGATTGTATTTTTTTCATGGCGGTAGTCATAATTGTTAGTTCTTTTTATACTTTTTGGTACTCTTTTATACTCTTTTCATATCAAATACAAGCAATATATAAAAAGGATGTATAAACAGCAGAAATAAATTCTTTTTACCTCATTTGACCACTTGATGGTGATCTGTGCCTGGAAATAAGGAATAATGTTATTTTAAACTTTCTATCCTGTCCTTTGATTTTTCTACGAGTAGATGGCAGTGTTGTTTAAATTTGTATAATGTAAGTTCTGGGCTTCTTGCCAGGGACTTCTTTACTTTCCAGCCTTGAGACTGCTAGACAAAACAAGAACACTACACATCCAAAGAATAACAATTTTGAAGGTTAATACTTTTGGTTTAAGTGAATACCAAGTCTAACAATTTGGATTTAGTCCATGTATGCTCTAATCCACTAATAAGAGGAAAAGAAACAAAACAAGAAGAATATCTATTTCTTAACTGAGTCCTAATACCAAATGATTATAATAAATTTAGATACCTAATTTCCTTAATATTAAAATACAACAGAATATTAGAGTGCAGTATTGACAGTCCAGCAATAATAGTGAATGATTATTATCTTTGAATTTCTTTTATAACTGTCAGCAAAGTTTTAATAACTTTTTTCCAGATGAATTAAATTGTCTATTTTTTCTTGCCCACCCTGGTACACCTATATTCAAACCTTCAATAGAAGTCAGGTAAGGTCACGTATCCTGTATTCTTTTATCTTATTCAGCATTCTTTTATTTTGTAATCCAACAAAGATTCTTAAATTAATTGCAACTGTAATCCAGTAGAAACCAGTTTATGATATCCAAGTCCCAAGTCCCAGTCAGTTTGTAGTATTCAAAGCTTAAAGGTTTTAGGTTCATAAATTGTAATGTCAAAATTGTAATCCAAAAAATGTCAGTAGAAAAAAAATTGGTGATAACCAGGTCCCAAGTCCCGATCAGATTGTTATATCCAAAGCTAAAGGTTTTAAATTCCTAAATTATAATGCCAAAATTGTAATCCCCCAAAATGCCAGAATTGTAATCCAAAGAAAGAAAAGGGAAGAAGAAAAAAGACAAATTATCAGTAGAAATCTTCCAGTGTTGCAAGAAAAACAACCACGTTATCTATCCCAAACCAAAAGTTATGAGCTTTAAAAAAAAGAAAAAGAAAAAAGAGAATACTTCCCAATAGATACGTCTATTTACTGACATCCAAAAAAATTCTAAGCCACAGTCAACTAAAAAATAAATGAGGTCATATTTCTTTTATTTTGTAATCCAATCAGAATTCCTAACAGTTATATTCCAGTGTAAAGAAATGTCTGATATCCAGGTCCAAGATCCCAGTCAATTTCTAATATCCATGGCTTTGGTTTTAGAATCAAAAATTAATGTGAAGGTTGTTATCTGATTTCTCAGAGAAAAGAAGAGGAGGAAGAGAAAGAAAGAAAAATAATCCCAGGTCCCAGTCTATTTGTAGTGTCCAAAACCAAAGTTTATAATGTAGAGAAAGGAAGTAATGATTAATTATTTTAACAAGTTGGTACAAAATATGGCAGCCAGAGTGATCTTAGGAACATCTCGGAGAGACCACATAACCCCGGTGTTAAAATCTCTCCACTGGCTGCCTATCAATTTCCGGACCCAGTATAAGGTGTTGGTTATTACCTTTAAATCCCTAAATGGCTTGGGTCCAATTTATCTTCAGAACCACCTCCTCCCATATAATCCTCCCCATGCGCTCCGGTCCTCTGGGAGGAATTTGCTTCAGCCACAAAAATCTAGGCTGTCTACAACCTCCCAGAGGGCCTTTTTGGTAATCACCCCCAGATTATGGAACAGCCTGCCAGGCAAGATCCATCAGATAACGAGCTTGAGTAGCTTCAAAAAGGCGCTAAAGACGGATCTCTTTCGGTAGGCCTTTCCTGATTAGATCCCGGCCTCACCCTTCCCTTTTGTGTCTCTGATTTGCCTGCTGTTTGATTCTTTTATTATTTATTCTATGTTATTTTTAAGATTTAGTTGGATTTTAATGGATGTTAGTTTAATAGGTTTTTATGGGGGAGGGTGGGGGTTTGGGGTTTTTAGATTGTATTGATGTAATTTTTAACTGCTGTAAGCTGCCCAATTGTTTTTAACAGAGGGGCGGGGTATAAATAAACATTATTATTATTATTATTATTATTATTATCATCATCATCATCATCACATTATAAGAAAATAACAGCTAAATTTAAGAAATAGCTTGTTTTCCTTTTTTAAAAAATAGCTCTCTTTTAAGAAGCTCTCTGCAATATTATGTTGCCTTTAAATCTCGTGCCTTGATATATTCTTTCTTTTACTTTAATTTCTGGGAAACATATCACCTGGCACTGTTCGAAGCTTAAAAGTTGGCAGAGCCCATCCAATTAGTGTGATTAATAGATTAAAAAGTTAAAGTTCAGGTCAAAATGCTTCAAGCTAATTACTTCTTTCTGCTTCAGTTTGTTCCAATCTTACTTGTATTTTAGCTTTAAAATGGGTTATTGGCGCTTCTTCGCTGCTAGCCAAAGCCGCAGCTGCCCAGCTGCTATGGTGGTTCTTCGATCCGCTCAGCCTCCGTCCGCAAAGGGTAAAGCTGTGTTTGCTCCCCTTTGCTGGGGCTGGAATCAGATCCCCGACAAACCCCTCTTGACCCTCTTTCACAGGGGGGTCTTTAGATCGGTGTAGAACAGAAGTTCCCACAATTTCACAGCAAGTGGTGACTGCTTGATCCAGCTCTTCCCTGATCAAGTAGTCAGAGAGGAGCCATGTTAACTGGAAGATTAAAGTCTTTATTATTTTCATCCATATTTTGAGTAGTGATCTTACATAATAGTGTGTGAAATCCTTATTATCTTTTACTTTTCCATACCACATAAAGGCATGCCAGCCAAATCTGATGTTGTTACTCTCTAAACTTAACATTATTTCATTCTCCAAGTTTATCCAATCCTTTATCCAGTCCATAGTGCAAGCATGGTAGTAAAATTTAAAGTCCAGTAGAGAGCAACCTCCTTTCTCTCTAGTCTCTACCAAACTGGACCATTTTATTCTGGGTTTTTTTTTTTGTTTTTTTTTTTTTGCCTTACCACAGGAATTTGGATAATTCTTTTCACCATGCATCAAGTCATTTTTCATTGTGAATTATGGGTATGTTTTGAAATAAGTGCATTAATTTAGGTAGTATGTTCATTTTTATTAGTGATATTCTTCCTAATAAAGAGATCTGTAGTCTTGACTAGCTTATTAAATCTTTCTGAATCTCTTTCCATATTTTGTTATAGTTGTTCGCAAATAAGTCAGCATTCCTTTTTGTTAAGTAAATTCCCAGATATTTCACATTCTGTTCAATCCTAAATTTAGTTTTTTCTTTCAGTACTTCATCTTTTTTGGACATATTTATAGTTATAATTGCAATCTTTTCCTGGTTAATCTTAAATCCTGCTAATTTGCCATATATCTTTGAAGTATGTAGTAATTTTTCTATACTTTTTAATGGTTCTTCTAAAAAACATACTACATCATCTGCACATGCCTTGATCTTCTGTGTATGCCCTTTTACTCTTATACCTTGGATCTCTGTGTCCTCTCTTATTCTGATATTTAGTATTTCCAATAAAATTATGAATAATAAAGGTGGGATAGGGCAGCCCTGTCTGGTTCCTTTTTCTATGCTAATTGGTTTCATCTTTTCTACATTTATTATAATGTGTGCCTTCTGTTCTTTGTATATTGTTTGGATCCAACTTCTTTCCTATATTTATTTTATTCATAACCTCTTTCATAAACAACCAGCTCACCTTATCAAAGGCCTTTTTAGGAGTGATTATGATCATTGTTGTTTTTCATTATGTTTCTCGAAGTATTCCATAATGTTTAAGACAGTCTTATATTGTTTTTTTATAAACCCTTTGGGTAAAAATCCATTTTGATTTTCATGGATTATCTACTTCAAGATCTTCTTCAATCTTCCCACAATTATTGTTGCAAAAATTTTATAATCACTCTCTAAAGATGCCAGCCACAGATGCTAGTGAAACTTCAGAAAGAAACTCTTCTAGAACATGGCCATACAACCTAAAAAACCCACAAAAACTATTTTATAATCATTGTTTATCAATGATATTGGTTGATATTTCTTTACACCACGGCTCTCTCTGTCCCCTCTAGGTATTAATATTATATACGTATCCTTCTATGGTTCAGGGATGTCATTAAACATTTTAAGTAACAGAATTCTTATGACCTCTTCCATTTTTTAAAATAAAAGATAGTTAAAAGACCATCTGGACCTGGGGCTTTTCCTAGTTTCATTTTTTTCCTTCTGATATTTCTTTCTCTGTGATGATTTGGTTTAATTCTTCTTTCTGCTTTTCTGTCAGTTGTATTATATTTTGCTTATGTAGATACTTTTGGATATTTTTCTTGTCAGTTTCATCTTTATTTGTATTTTTGTATAATGTTTCAAATTATCTTTTGAATTTTTTTTTATATTTTCTTGATTTGTAAAGATTTTCCCCTTCTTATTTTTGTGATTAATTTTTTTATTCCTTTCTTTCCTTATCTTGTTAGCTAAGATTTTGCTAGGCTTATTTCCCATTTCAAAATGTTTTATACTTTGTAGCTTCTTTTCCATATCCTTTATTGTTAAGGCCTTGAATTGCTGTTCTGTAGCTTTTATTTCTTTTCTTCTTATTCCTATTTTCTTCTTCTTCTTCTTTTCTTTTTTCTTCTACATTATATTTTATTAAGATACCTCTGGCTACTGCCTTTCCAGCATCCCACATTGGTTTTTTTGTGTTATTTCTTTCATTATATATTTTTTAATAATAGTATTTAAGCTCTTTTTTGAGTTTTTCAACAATGTCATCATTTTTCAATAGATGTTCTCTTAATCCTCAATTGTATTCAGTCTTTCTCTTATCTCTAATGCTATAGGATGGTGATCCAAGTAAAATGGGAACTAAGATTATTGGCTCACACCCTGGTGTTTGCTACCCAAAACAAAGGGGAATGCTTAATCAATATAATCGTAAACTACATCTAATTAAAACATTACAAGCTAACCCTCCCAATCTACTTACGGCATCAAAAATCTTTATGGTAGAATACTTGTTTTATAATTATGCACGTGCAGTAGTGACCTTTAAGAACAGCATTATAGCTAAAAATGTATATGGAGAAGAGACAGGAGATACTGACCTTGTAACTAGAAAACTCAGTTCCCCCTTTATCTCTGACAAACCTTCACCAAGGTGGGATTAACAGGTACAATCCAGCCCCCCAAAATGAATTGATATGTGAGAAAGCTCTTATTAATCTAGAGGAATCATCTGAATCTAGGCCACCCTTAAACCAGATACAAGATTGGCAGGGAATGTTAAAAGAGTCTATGGTAAATACTAATAGAAGGGAAAACTATCAGCTATCCTCAGTTTCTAATTCTCAATGTCAAAACACAATGGAAACTCACCAAAATGTAACAGATAGAAGGCCACAGGATGACTATAACCCCATAAGAAGTGGCTGCCAATCAGTGGTCCTGGTAGAAATCCACCCACTAATGACCCACATCCTCTGAGCATGGCCCAACATGATGGGATGACACTGCCAGACTGGAATACAAACAGTGGGTGTCATCTTGTCATGGATGATATTATAACTGAACTGGGAAGTGATTGTTCAATTGGGGCAGATACTAGGTGCATTGATAACAACCTTACATGACCATACAAGGAATTAGAAACAAATTATACCTCTCATTTTTATAAACAGCTGGAGAAAATTGATGAGTTAACACTACCCAAAAGTTTACAGCAGCTCCCCATATCTAATTTAGTTACCACCTTAAATTCCCACTTCAAGTTGATCTCATGGAATGTGGCTGGTCTCACAAATAAACTGCATGATAAAAAAAAATAACTAACTTTCTAATGAAATACACAGCCATAAGTTTGCAGGAAACTTGGGTCTGCTCTAATCAAACTGATGTTAGCATTTTAGGCTATAAACATTGGCTGAAACCAGTAAGTTGACAAAATATGGTCAGCCAAATGGAGGACTAATCATTTGCATAGCTGAAAAATGTAATTTAATATGCATTGAGGTATCTGTTGTTAACCCTAATTTTCAATAAGAAACTCAAATATTAAAAATAACATTTACTTGATAAACATTTACATTCCACTTAAGAATTCGAATTATAATTCTGACCATTTATAGGGGAGCCTGGAGTCCTTTACTGAACAACTTGAATCTATAAATCATGGTGCATCTATAAACTTGATGGGGTATTTAAATGCCCGTATTGGCCCAAATGAGGTGCTTCTAATGAATAATCGTAATATGTATGACCTACAATCTCAATTTTCACCCTTAAATGCTGGTAGAAAGTCATAGGATGGTATAATTAATGAACAAGGTAAAGCCTTCTATAGTTTAATTTTGAAATTTAATTGGTACATCCTTAACGGCAATCACCCTGATGACAGACCAGGCAATATAACCCACTTTGCTGGATGGGGGGGAGGTGTTATCAACTATGCAGTGGTTTCTCCTGACCTGATTTCTTTTATAATGGGATTTAAATTAATTTGCTATCCAGAGAGTGACCATTTCCCAATTTTTCTGTCATTTTCTGCAATATCGGATTCATATCCCATACAGAAAAAGGACCTAAATCATCTCTAATTATAACCCCTGAAAGAATCAGATGGACTGCTCAAACAGAATACCAACTGTTTGGGATACTTCATGAGGAACGCCTTCATTTATGTAGCAAATTCATTCATATGTCAGATTACAAAGGCTTAATCACACAATTCTTTGAAATATTACAGGTATTAGAGCCACTGTTCTCTATGAAATCAAATTTGGACCTTACAGAAGACCAATTCTTCTGGGTGGTATGATATGGAATGCAGGTCGATAAAATCCAAATTGCAAGCTGCAGCAAGAATAGCTTACAAGACACAAGCCCCTAGACTAATTTACCATTATTGTCAAGTACGAAGCAATTACAAGAAGTTATTAAAGTACAAAAAACAGATTTACATTAATTCACAATGGAAGGAACTTATGATAGTCGTTCAAAGCAAAGACCCCCAGCGATTCTGGAAACTTATTAATAAATCAAATGTAAACAGGCAATCATTAACTGAATCCCAAATCACTTCACATGTCTGGGAGAATCATTTTTATAATCTATTTAATGAAATCCCTAGAAACAATTCCTTGGAGGTTTCTATAAATAACCCAAAGTTTAGCAGTTATAACTGTGTGAGAGAAAAAAGACTTAGCAGGTTGGGAGCCCATTTTCTCTAAGGAAATATGTGAAATAATTGCAACTTTAAAAAATGGGAAGGCCCCAGGTGAAGATGGAATTGTAGGTGAAGTCTACAAAGCAGCTCCAGATTGGTGAGCTTCTATTCTTTCAGTTTTATTTACTGAAATTAATAATAGTGGTTAGTACCCTCCCCAGCGGAACATAAAAATTGCTGTCCCTATATTCAAAAAAGGTGACCCAAACAACGCAGCCAATTTTCATCTCATCAGTCTGATATATACCAAATATATACCAATATCTATCAAAAAAACTTAATGATTGGCTTGAATGTAATCAGATAATACCAGAAGAACAGGTGGGTTTTCGAAGCAATCGCTCAACAATAGATCACTGTTTTGCGTTATGCCATTTGATACACAAATATGTCAGATTAAAATGAAAGCACCTTTATGTTGCATTTATTAATTTTACAGCAGCCTTTGACTCTATCAGTAGAGAACACCTCTGGGATAAACTAAGTAAAACATCCATAGATAAAAGATACCTGATGCTGATACAAGCGCTCCACTCTGATACTAAAATTCAAGTCAGATTGGATTCTGCTGGCTCACTATCAAACCCAATACCAACCACTCGAGGTGTCTGTCAAGGCTGCCTGTTAGCACCAGCATTGTTTAATGTTTATGTTAATTCATTAATAACAGATTTAAGAGATAATGGCAAGTATGTGCCTCCTTAATTGGGACCTTTGATCCAGAGTTTTAATTCGTAGCTTTTTTGAATAATCAAGTACCTTGTTCATGATCTTGTTAAACATAAAATTATATATCTCGCTGTTCTTTCTCTTGCATAACTTGAATTCACCCTAAATATCTTGTCTATTTCCATTGCATTTTGATAGCGTATCCCAGGGGTAGGCAACCTTTCCCCTTTAAGGGCTGAGGGACTTCAGCTCCCAGAATCCCAGGAGCTATTGGCCAACATGGGACTATTGGCCAACATGGCTGAGGCTTCTGGGAGCTGAAGTCCCCCAGCCCTTAAAGGGGAAAGGTTGCCTACCCCTGGTGTATCATATATATTCTGTTAAAGTTGCTACTATTCTTCCATATAGAGCTTCATTTTTTGTTTCCGGCAGACCCCTGATTTTTTCACATTATCTCTATCTTAGTTATTTATATACCGCCCAACTAGTTCAATTGCTAATTCTGTTATTTTCTGCTGTTTTTGTTTTTGAATGATATCCTTTGATATTTTTTTTTAAAAAAATAGTTTGTTCTTTCCATTCTTCTACTTCTTTTTGTGTTTTAAGTAAATCTGTAGATAGGTTTTCTATTGTTTTTCCAAAATTGTCCAATTATTTTTTTCAAATCTTTTCTTATCTCAGCTCTTGTTTCTTTTATTTCTTCTCTTAATTCTTATCTCATCCAGAAGGACTGTATTTTGGGTCATTATTGGCACCAATTCCTCAGTTGATCCTCTTTGAGTTATTTCCTGGATCTGGGATTGGGTCCATCCTTTTTTCCAGATGCCATCTTTTTTTCCTCATAAATTTTTACTGAACACAGAGATTAAATTCTGCAGTCATTTAGAGAGTATCAACAATATTGACAATATTGACAGTGCTCACAAGTAATCCAAAAGAAATAATATAATTAGTATACAATGTACAATATACAGTATAATTGAAATTTTTACTGTAATTGCAATATCGTAACTATAAAGTAAATCTAATAATAATAATAATAATAATAATAGTTTTTATTTTTATTTCCTGCTTCCCCCTGTGGATCGAGGTGGGACTACATCAGTAAAAATATAGAATATACAAAGTACAAACAATAAAATGACAACATTATAATAGTTCAATAAAATAACCAATTGTCATCAACACTCAAAGCCATACGATCAAATTAGAAATAATACTTAATTAACTAAGGAGATCAAATGGGTAGGCCCACCGGAAGAGCTCCATCTTAGGTGCCTTCTTAAAGGTATCTAAAGTAGTAATAAGACAGATCTCCTGCGGTGGGCTGTTCCACAGCTTAGGGGCTACAGGTGTGAACGATCTTTGGGAAGTTACAGTAAGTCTGGTTTTGTGATGATCTAATAAGTTTTTCCCAGATGTTCTGAGAGTGCAGGGCGGATTGTATGGGGAAAGGCATTCCTTCAAGTAATAGGAATCACCCCTCCCTACTCATAGCCCCACTCTCTTCCATTCCACTATTCTCTGAAGATGCCAGCCACAGATGCTTGCAAAACGTCAGAAAGAAACTTTCTTCTAGTCCAGTGGTGAAAATGAAGCATCTGGCCTGGCTCATGTGAGGCAGGTATGAGTGACTCCAGAATTTAGTGGCAAATGCCCTTTTAAAAACAATCCTGAGAGGATCCCCCGGTAAAGGGAATCTGGAAGGGCTCAGCCAAAGCTGATTTCCAGCATCTAGCACCCCTAAAGTAAGTGGAAAGGAGATCATCCAGGCTTTGGGGATCGTGGAGCTGCTGTGGAGGCTGCAGAGCAAGGTACTGCCACTAAAAACTGTTCCCTTTGGGGGACTAAGCTAAACAACCATTTTTTCAACCAGAGAGCCTAAAGGCTAAATTAATCTTCCCATGCAAGTGGGAAACCAACCAGGGTCAGCAGACAATAGCAGACAATCTCCTTGAATGCATATACTCACCTGGAAGCCATGCCAT
>CM034703.1:133622200-133636885 GCA_020142125.1 Phrynosoma platyrhinos | reverse complement strand
GGACTCAATTTGCACTATTTCTGGCAGTCTGCAACCCCCCAGAGTTTATCTGCATTCTTTGGAGAAAGCATCTGACTCTGATTCCCTGGCTTCATAGATGTCAGATTGCCTTGAAACCCCTGACCTTTGGACTGGACTCGATGACCTGCTTGCTAGAGCCCTTGACCCTGGACTGGACTTAATGATTTGCTCTCTGGACTCTTGAACCCTTGACCTTCTTCTGATTTTGCTTCTTGGAACATATGGACTGGTATTGTTCTTTTTGAACTGCCTTTGTGTTTCAGACTTGCATTGGTATGCTGTCTCTTACCAGTTACTCAGTTGCTTTCTCGGAGAAAGTAATAGAAAACATTTCAAAATATAAAATTCAAAAAACTGTGAAATATCTGGAAATAAATGTGACTAAAAAGAACTCAGATCTATTTAATAATAACTATCAAAAATTGGAATAAAATAAAAAACGACTTAAGAAAATGGAATAATTTAAATCTTCCATTAATGGGAAGGATAGCAGTAATAAAAATGTCAATATTAACTAAAATGTTATATTATTTCCAAAATACCCCAATAATAACTAGTGAAATTTCCTTCAGGGATTGGAACAAAGAACTATCGAAATTTATTTGGAATGGGAGAAGGCCTAGAATAAAGTGGAAAATTATGTATGACATTAAAGAAAGAGGAGGATTGGGACTCCCTAATTTAAAATTGTACTTCCAAGTGAGTTGTATATATTGGATACTTGATTGGATTAAACTCCAGAATACAAAATTATTAGATTTAGAAGGCTTTAATGCTAGATTTGGACTACGTGTGTACCTTTGGTAAAAAAGGATAAGATACACAAAGACTTTAAAGATCACTGCTGGTTACAATATAGAGATAAAATATGCCCTAAAATGCCTCTGTGGGTATCCCCTCACAGGAGCATTCATGAGAAGAGAGACAATGAGCGATAAAGGACGGATATGCTATGAGGACTTAATAGTGCACAGAGATGATAAATGAAAATTAAAATCAAGAGAAGAACTTTCACAAGAGGGTATAACTTGTAACTGGTTTCCATACAGGCAATTAAATGAAGGGTTTTAAAAAGATCAAAAAACAACAGGATTTGAGAAGTTGAAAAATGAATTTGGTAAGATATCCAACCTAACAATGGAAAAATATTAGCTAAAATTTATCAAATTTTACTAAAATTAGATATGGAGCAAGAGTTGATAAAACCCCAGATGATTACATGGGCACAAAATATTGGCAACAATATTAAATTAGAAGACTGGGAAAAAGTTTGGTCAAAATATCTAAAATTCTCTAACAGTAATATACTAAAAGAAAATTACTATAAAATTTACTTAAGATGATATTTAACACCAGAAAAAATTACAAAACAAGAAACAAAAAACACCAAACCATCCAGATTATGCTGGAGATAAATTAAGTAAAGGGACACTATATCATATGTGGTGGGAATGCAAAGAAGTTCAAAAGTTTTGGAAAAAAATACATCAGTTAATAGTACAAGCACTAAAAATTAACTTCTCCATGAAACCAGAGATATATCTACTAAATATTTTGAGTAGCTTAGATAAATTAACAGAAGGGTTTCTTCTTTCCTGTTGAAGTTGTCCAAGTGTTTGTGGATTTCAATGGCTTCCCTGTGCATTCTGACTTGAAATTCTGGACCACGCCAACAACTATCAGGTCAGAATGCACAGGGAAGCCATTGAAATCCACAAACACTTGGACAACTTCAACAGGAAAGAAGAAACACTAAAAGTAAATTAAAGTTAGTTTGGCTATCAGTCCTGCAAAATAGGAAAAGCAGCACTCAGCAAATGCAAATGAGAAGCCATCCAGGGTCAGGGGCATTCCCAGCAGACAATGATCACCAATTAGCAAACACTAATCCTCTTTTGCATATCCTCCCACTCTAAGGCCCTGCCATCAACCACAGAACAATACTCAGTTTACATAGGAATCACCCCTCCCTACGCAAGGTCTCACAGTATACACACACACACACACACACACACACACACACACACACACACACTTCCATTCCACTATTCTCTGAAGATGCCAGCCACAGGTGCTGGCAAAACGTCAGAAAGAAACTCTTCTAGAACGTGGCCACATAGCCCGAAAAACTCACAAAAAATAATGGATGCCGGCCACGAAAGCCTTTGACTTCACAGTCTGTGTAATTCTTTCTAGTATTCTGGTGTAGGGTTGCTAGAAAGGATTCTGTAAAATGTACTGTTGGGACAGTTGCCTCTCAGCCTCCTGTATTTAATCAGATTTATCCATGATGAATACAGCTTCTCCACTGTCAACCTCTTTGATGGCAATAACAGAGTTGTTCCTGAGGCTGTGAATGTCATCTTGTTCTTTGAAGCTGAGATTCTGTGGGAAATTGCATCTCTTATTATTTCTGTGTAGACACAGCGGCAAAAGCATTCTGTGTTCCATCAGGAGAAGTCCATGAAGAGTTCTTTTTATGAGTCTGAGAGGTATTGTTGTCATGTCTACTGCTGTGTTGTGTAGTCAGGAATCATCCTTGTGTGTTGTTCTCCTGACTGGTGTCACTATCCTTGAAATATGTAGGTGGTGGTGGTGAAAGGAGCCTCTAGATCACAACAGAAATGTATTATGTGTGTGGGTTTGGAGGAGCACAAGGATAAGCCCCTTGAGAGAACACACTCCTCTGCTTGACTCTGGGTGTGGCTTGATAGATTAACCATATGGTCTGGATTAACAGCACTCCTGTTGTGGTCCATGGAGTCCTGCAGTAATAAGAAAAGTTTCTGCTCCTTCTTCTGATTTATGCCAACCCTAAGGCAAACCTGTCATGGTTTGTTTGTTGTTGTTTTTTGCAAGATTTGTTCATAGCAGGGTTGCCTTTGCCTTCCAAGAAGATTGAGAGAATATACCTTGCCCAATAGGTTTTCATGACTGAGCAGCAATTCGAATCCTAATCTCCAGAATTGTAGTCCAAAGCTGAAACAACTATACCATGCTGGCTATTACATTTAACCCTGTTGAAATTCATTTTGTTTCTTTTGGCCCAGCTCTCCAATCCTGAGCTTTGAGGCTGCATGCATCCCAGGGGAGACTTATAGTCACTTCTTTCCAGAATGAAGAACCATTGGTGAGCACTCTCTGGGTTCAGTCCATCAATGAATTACAGATGCATCTAACAGTAGCACTGTGTAGCTGTGATAAATGGGAGTCCCTTCATTTATCAGAGGCTTCCTCCCAGATAACAAAGGGTTACATGTGGGAGGAGGTACATTTTAATGAGGGTTAACATTAGAGGTGATGAGATGACAACTGTCCAATGAGATGGGCAGTTGGAGAGAAGTGTGAACCTTAGGGCTCATTCCCACTTACATTTAACCTGTTTTGCTATTTGCTTTTGTTCTGGGTTGGTGAATCAATTCCAGTTGATATGTCGTTCCCAGTATAGAAGAAGATCTTTTCTTTATTCACTTCTTTTTCGGCATGATTGTCATTCCCACTAGTTTGCACCCCTTCAAATGCCTGTCAATCATCTACACATCATCGGTGACACAACCGACAACACATTTAAGAAAACACAGGAGAGAGTCATGGGTGCCGTGGCCAGAATTCTCTCCTGGGATACATGCAGCCATGGGTGTTATATGGAGGACTCTCCCCTGGGATGCATACATCCATGAGTGTCATACAGAGGACTATTCTTTGGGATGCATACATCCATGAGTGTCATACAGAGGACTCTTCTTTGGGATGCATGTAGCTGTGGGTGTCATATGAAGGACTCTCCCCTGGGATGCATGCAGCCATCGGTATCTTATGGTGGACTCTCCCCTGGGATGCATACAGCCATGGGTGTCATACAGAGGACTCTCCCCTGGTATGCATGTAGTCATGGGTGTCATATGAAGGACTCTCCTCTGGGATGCATGCAGCCATGGGTATCATATGGGGGACTCTCCCTTGGGATGCATGCAGCTATGGTGTCATATGGAGGACTCTCCCCTGGGATGCATGCAGCCAAGGGTGTCATACAGAGGACTCTCTCTTGGGTGGTGCTGCTCTCCCAGCCTTGCAGGACTTGGAGGACACGTGGATTTGAGGTGGTGACCTCCAGACTTGGAAAACATGGGGAGTTGAGGTGGTGCCCTCCTAGCCTTGTAGGACTTGGAGGACATGGGAGTTGAAGTGGTGCCCCCTAGCCTTGCAGGATTTGGAGGACATGGAAAGTTGAGGTGGTGACCTCCAGACTTGGAGGACATGGGGAGTTGAGGTGGTGACATCCAAGCCTTGCAGGACTTGGAGGACATGGGGAGTTGAAGTGGTGCCCCTAGCCTTGTAGGCCTTGGAGGACATGGGGAGTTGAGGTGGTTTCCCCCTAGCCTTGAAGGACTTGGAGGACATGGGAAGGTGATCTGGTGACCTCCCAGCCTTGGAGGACTTGGAGGGCATGGGGAGTTGAGATGGTGCCCCCCTAGCATTGCAGGACTTGGAGGACATGGGGAGTTGAGTTGATGACCTCCCAGCCTTGCAGGATTTGGAGGATATGCTTCTTAGTCAAGCTCAGAATGGAGGGCATTTTGGAATTCCTCCTGGACAGAAGGCTGGAATGTAGGATGGGTCCTAGGAAAGGAGAGGGGAGGAAATGGTGGATTTCTCCAAAAAGTAGTGAGGGATGGGATACACCCCTGTACTAACCCACTGCCCCAGTAATCTCTCCCCTCCAGTTCGATGCGATTCAGGTCTGTCGTTCCCACTTGCTGAACACACTTGCTAATCACTTCTTTTCAAAAGAACCATTAAAAAACTAGTGTTAGGAAAGAGCGGTTCTTTTACGTTTGCCTCACTTCATCACAACTGAAACCGAGTGCAGTCGGTTCGGAACTGGTTTCAAGTGGGAAAGACAGACAATCAGCAATTCGTTTTTAATCATAGTGGGAACAAGGCCCTAGAAATGGTTCTGAGGGGAGGTTTTATCAACTCCTGGATGTGACAAGGCTTTTGTCTGTTTGCCTGTTGGCTTTTATCTCTGGCTCTCATGAGGCAAACCATGAGGAGCCTGGTGGAGTTGGACAATGGAGTCCAGACTCCTCTTGGTATCCAGAAACATCCCATCTGATCTGTGAGTAAGGTTAGGAACATGTGCCAGTCAATGGCATCAGGATTTTGGATTTATTTTCCTAGTTTAGCTGAAATGATTGTACTCTGTAACTTATACTTTCTGTCTTTGTCTGTAGGACAAGTTGGCCCTACATGTAGTGATATCCTTTTGCTCTAGAATTCCTTTATTCTAGGAATTGACAGATTCCGGTGCCTATTATCTCCCCTTCACATCTGCTCAGCCAACTTCAGCACATATAAACATCTATTTTTTCTACCCAACAATACCAAAGGTAAAATATATCCCATTATCCAGGAATACAAAACAAAGCAGATAAAACATAAAACATAACAAGCATGGCAGGAACTCTGAGAGTCTCAGGACCTCACACTGTCTCTGCTTGGCAGTAATGTGCTAATTCCTTCAGACATTTTGGAAAAAAGGGAGAATTTTTGAATTTTGGACTAAAAATTCTAATACAACATGGTCTCAACTAAGAGGAAAAAATCTACTAAGAATGCTGCTATCTGCTCAGTTTCATCTTTAAAAACTGAAGAAGGCAGAAGCCGCAATATTTTGCTCTTCATATATATATTTAAGTTCTGTTTGCTAATCACTGCAATAAATATACATATCTTCACTGACTAACTACATCCTTCTTGGATCTAAGACAAACTTGGGAGAAGTATTTTGGTTTGTTTTTATCTATCTATCTATCTATCTATCTATCTGGCTTGGGTGTTGAACAATGACTTTGGAGACCAGGGTTTGAATCCCCACTCAGCCATGGAACCTACTGGGTAACCTTGGGCAAGAAACACTCTCTCAGCCTCAGAGGAAGGCAAAGGCAAACCTCTACTGAACAAATCTTGCCAAGAATTCTGTGATAGGTTTAATCTGTTTTTGTTGTTGTTGTTGTTGTTGTTGTGTACCTTCAAGTAGTTTCCATTTTCTTGGCAAGATTTGTTCAGAGGTTTGCCATTGCCTTCTCCTGTGGCTGAGAGTATGTGACTTGCCCAGCATCACCCAGTGGGTTTCATGGCTGAGCTGGGAATCAAACCCAGGTCTCCAGAGTCGTAGGACATTATCACACGGGGGCAAATCTGCTGGTTAATCCACACAAAATCCAGACAGAAACTGGATTAGTGCCCCGTGTTTTCACACGACATCGCACAGAAACTGGACAGAAAGTGGACAGAAACTGGTGTTAACCGCGATCTTTTGAAATCCAGTTGTTTGGAGGAAATGCAAATGCGCAATTAAGGTAATTGCGAATTTACCGTAATGTGATTGCCAAATGCGCATTGTGGAGCATTACCCTGCTGTTGCCATGGTTCCAGTGAGCATTCCTCTATCTGCGCATGTGCAAGAGGCTCATTTCTACTACATTTACGGGCTATTTTCACTTGTGTGTGGACATTCAATGCACTTACTGTAAATTCACAATTAAGGTAATGACGTTTGCGGAAACAAGGTTTATTTCCCGTTTATTTTCGGGATGCCTCATTTCCACTTTATTTTCGCTTTCTGGCCCACGTGTGATAACGTCCACAATGGCAGGAATTATGTATTTTAAACTGTATATTTTAGTTAATCTTAATTTTAATTTGTTAGTATGTTTTGGGGGGATGGATGGGTGGGAGATGGAGAGATGGGACTTCATTGTAATTTATTTTGATATTCGGGGAGGAGGGAAGGATTTGGTTTAACTTAAAATGGGTTTTGCATTGATGCTATTTGTTCTGTTGTTGTGATTGTGATTGTTGTATATTGCTTAATTTGTTAAATTTGTTGTAATATATTGTTGTTGATATTGTTTAATTTGGTAAATTTGTTGTAATATATTGTTGTTTAATTTGTTGTAATATATTGTTGTTCACCGCCTCGATTGGCTCGCCAGAGGGGCGGTATATAAATAAACCGTATTATTATTATATTATTATTATTATTAATACTCAAACCACTACTCCACACTGACTTTAGGGTGACCATAAGTCAGAAACTACTTGAAGGCAGACAACAATAACAAATAGCCAACAAAAATGCAGATAAAGTAATCTAGCATATATGTTTCTGAATTATTTTTCTTATATTTGACAAATAATACAATACTGTACATGTGTGTCAGGGAAAAAAAACTGCCACTAAATTTAGTGGGAATTATTTCCAAGTAAGTGTGTATAGGATTGCTGTCTAATATACCTTTTTTTCAGCAGCTCTTCTTTGCATGTCTTTCTGTTTGAGGCAAAGCATTTGATATTTAATTAACTTTCCAATCAGGGTTATAGGAAGCTGTTCTCCAGTATCCATAATGTTTTTTGCTGCCTCTAGTACCTGAAAAGAGAAACAGAATGGTTATGCTTTTAAGCACTGATTTAGCTGTAAGTGCAAAAAGTCAACCAAATGTTTTAATAGGTTCCCCAGCCCTCAAAAGGGCTCCAGTCAATGTGAGACACAAGACTTGTAGCAATATTTGGACCTCACAGAGGTGGGGAAGGGGCCATTTCCCCCAATCCTCCTAAAACCTTTCTTGGGGTTTAGATTGGAAGTAGTGATGAGGAGAGACATCCTGACAGTAGAACATTTCACAAAGAGAAGATTTTTAATCTCATACTATGCAATCCCACTGGCTCTAATGTACTTCTCCAAAATAAGCCATCTGGAGCTTGAGGAGATGAAGACCATGTCAATTCCGTTTTTTCTTGGCATCTCAAAATTCAATTGGGCATCAAAATTACTGGGCACAGATTCTGTAATTGGGATTTTGTTTTCACATATAAATTAATGTACAATTGCCCCTCCATTTTTGTGGGGGATCTGTTCCACCCCCACCCCCCGCACAAAAATGGAAAACTGCAAATATTCAAGCCCCACACACTTGAATGGCGGCATGCGCCCTGGGTGCGCACCCCATTTTTCTGCCCACAAACAAGTGAGGGACATGGACTTCAAGTCTGCAAAAAATGGAGGGGTGACTGTATTCTGATGTACTTATGGTGTCAACAAAGCATAGGTCCATTGCCAGATATTAGAGGTCCCTGAATTTAATACTGTCTATCCTTTGCACCACCTTGGCTGCCTCCCATAAGTAATGTCAAGCCAAGCACCTCAACTTTCTGTCCCAGGGCCATTGATCTTCCATGTTTTCAATCAATGACTTAAGAGATGGGCTGGAGAGAATCCTTATTAAATGCACAAATGATACAAAACTGGGAGGGGTGGCTAACACAATGGAAGACAGGAAGAGAATTCAAAAGGACCTAGAATATTGGACAGAAATTAACAATATGAAATTTAATAGAGACAAATGCAAAATTCTACATTAAGACTACAAAAGCCAAATACATAGTTGTAGAATAAGGGATATATGGGTTAGCATTACTACATGCAAAAAGCACCTTGGGATTATTGTTGATAATATGTTGAAAATGAGCGAGCAGTGTGATGCTGCAGAAAAGAGGATGGATGCTATTTAGCATGCATTAATACACGCCTGCACAACATACAGCCCAGGGCCCACTATAGTGAAAAAACCAACTGTTGCAAATAAACACCCAGCATCCACGGTTCTTTGCAGAGCTTGAGGCAAAGCAGGGGATCATTAAAGTAGTTTAAAAAGACAGGTTTATTTTGCTGGCAAGTCTCAACGGAATTAGCATTCAGATCATTGGGCAATGGACAAGTCAAGATGGTTGTAGTTTTATGCACTCACAGACAAAGAAATTCAAAGCTGACATTCTATTGGATGCTCTAAACTTTAAACCAGGGGTAGACAACCTTTCCCCTTTAAGGGCCGAGGGACTTCAGCTCCCAGAATCCCAGGAGCTATTGGCCAGCATGGGACTATTGGCCAACATGGCTGAGGCTTCTGGGTGCTGAAGTCCCTCGACCCTTAAAGGGGAAAGGTTGCCTATCCCTGCTTTAAACACACACAGAATCCTGAGCAATGAGAATACAGATTTCAGAATACATTATAATATGCTTAAGTTACCATGTTGCCATGCCAACCATATACCAAAATCTGTTATCATTAAATAAACTTGTGTGTACCAGGCAGAAGGCCCTTTTGCACAAACAAGAGTAGTTGCCAATTATTTATTATGGCTCTCTGGCCCACGCTGGCTCCTAATGAAGGTATTTAATGCATCAGGTTACGAGACCTGGGGTCAGGCTGTATCTAAATAACCCTTTAGCATTCTTTGAGTTTCAACCTTCCAGAATTTTCCTTAGAGGCCAGCTTCCCAGAATTCCCTTCACATGGCTGCTTGACCATTATTTTACACTTATAATAGCACACATCTCTAATTTAGGCATATAAAATATTAATTAAAGAAATTCTCCTGCCTCACTGCATGCGGCCCACCAAAGGATTTCAGGCAGCCCATGAGGATGTGGAACAACTTCATGCTCCTCCACCACTTGGCCTAAGGAGAGGGCCATGCAGAGAAGGAAGAGGAAGGGCAAACACTTGCCCCTCAAGGCTCCTCCACTGCTTGCCTTTCTCCTGAGAAGGCTAGACAGCAGAGGAGGATGGATGAACACTCACCCTGCCATGCTCCTCCATTGCTTGGCTTTGGCTTGCAAGGAGAAGGCCAGGCAGAGAAGGAGGAGGAAGGGCAAACACTTGCCCTGCAGGACTCCTTGCTATCTCCTGAGAAGAAGGTCGGGAGAACATTTGCCCTGCTTTTTCCCAAGGAGAAGGCTGGGTGGAAAAGGAGGAGAAAGAAGATGGACAAATGGACACCCTGCAAGGCTCCTCCTCACCTGGCTTTCTCCTGAGAAGGCCAGGTGGCAGAGAAGGAAGAGGGGCAAACACTAACCTCTCAAGGCTTTTCTGTCACTTGGCCTTCTCTTGAAGAAAAGTCCAGGCAGAGAAAGAGAAGAACAGGCAATGATCCTGTGCCACTCGGCTTTCTCCTGAGAAGAGGGCCAGGCAGAGGAGGAGGAGGATGGAATTAATATTAAGCCAGAGACATCCCTAGAAGCCAAGATGACAACACTTTAACTGTCGTACTTTGGACACATCATGAGAAGGCATGAATCATTGAGCAAGACAAAAATATTAGGAAAGGTGGAGGGAAGTAGAAAGAGAGGAAGGCCACATGCTAGATGGATAGATTTTATTAAAGAGACCACGAATATGAGTTTGCAGGAGCTGGGCAGAGCAGTAGAGGACAAGGGGGGCTGGAGATGTCTCATTCATAGAGTTGCCTTGGAACAAGACCAATGCAAAGGCAGTTAACAACAACAACAAATTCTAATTAATATTATTAATTAATTAATATTTAATTTAAGCTTATGTGTGGCCTGAAGAAGTTTAGCCTATTTTAATTTTGCCCCCTACCTACTGTCAAGTAGTGCAGGTCTTCATGAATAGCTTGCATTGATAGCTTGGTAGATGAAGGGAACGCTGTAGATATACAGTTGGCCCTCTGTTTTCGTGTGGGATCTGTTCTGGACCCCCCTTGAAAACGGAGACTTGCCACTATTCAAGCCCCATATGCTTGAATGGGGTGCACCCTCAGAGTTGCACCCCATTGATTTCAATGAAGGTCACCCATCCATGAATATGCAAAATCATGGCCTTCAAGTCCACGAGAACAGAGAGGCAATTGTAGTGTAGCTTAATTTCAGTAAGGATTTTGACAAAGTCCCCTATGATATTCTTGCAAAAAAGTAGTAAAATGAGGGCTGGACAATGGAAGCATTAGGAGGATTTGTAATTACTTGACCAACCAGATCCAAAGAGTACTCAACATAGCTCCTTTTCATCCTGAGAGAAGTGACCACTGGGGTGCCATAGGGTTCTATTCTATCCAGTACTATTCAACATCTTTATCAATTACTTGGATGATGGAACAGAGGTCATGCTTATCAAACTTGCAGATGACACCAAATTAGGAGGAGTAGCTAATACTCCAGAGGACAGGATCAGAATTCAAAATGTTCTTAACAGATTGGAAAGCCGGGTCAAAACTAACAAAATGGTTTTCAACATGGAGAAATGTAAGGTTCTTGGGCAGAAATGAAGAGGACTGAGGTAGAGCAGGGAAGAAGAGCCAATGATCTGTCAGGTTAGACCATTTCCCAACTGCCTGAAAAGCCTCAGCAGAGGCTCCTACAGCAGAGCTGTCAATCTGTATTTCCTGTATTTTAACTGATGTAACCCACCCCGATTGCTCCGCAGAGGGGCGGGCTATAAATAAAATTTATTATTATTATTATTATTATTATGATTATTATTATTATTATTATTATTATTATTATTATTATTATTATTATTATTATTATCTTGCCTGAGTATCACAATTGGCCTATGCCAAGTGCAAAAGATGAGGTGAGAATCCATATTTAGTCAGAAATTGCAGTGCTCCTCTTAAAGTATAAATGAGGAAGATTGAAGAAATAACCACTAAAATGCAAAACTGATTCCATCACATATAGAATTTAAAGTCTGACAGGAAAATTCAACACTGAAGAGTTCCTGAGACACTGCTTCTATAGCGGAAAAAAAGGAACTGAGGGTTTAGGTGGGAAGCAGGCCAATAAACTGCACAGAGAGTGGGCGGAATCATAGAATCATAGAGTTGGAAGAGACAACAAGGGCCATCCAGTCCAATCCCCTGCCATGCAGGAACTCAAAATCAAATCATCCCCGACAGATGGCCATCCAGCCTCTGTTTAAAGACCTCCAAAGAAGAAGACTCCACCACACTCTGAACTACCATCAAAACACTTATAATAACTCTAGAAGGTTCCAAAAATGTGCTGTGCAGGAAAACCCAACTGTGTGATTCACAGACCATGAAAAAGTATCAGTGTTTTCCAAGAAAATCTTATACTTTTGATGGCAGATTCTGTGTAAACACTAAATTTGGACTTTTCCAAAGTTATTCAAAATAACAACAACTACCAATCTGTAGGAAACCTCTCTAGCTGCAAATCAGTAATAGGCCAGGACCCAAGCCTTAGGGGCTAGAGCCCATGCAGGAGTGTAGGCGTCTTGGTCTATCCCAGGGGTAGGCAACCTTTCCCCTTTAAGGGCTGAGGGACTTCAGCTCCCAGAAGCCTCAGCCATGTTGGCCAATAGTCCCATGTTGGCCAATAGCTCCTGGGATTCTGGGAGCTGAAGTCCCTCGGCCCTTAAATGGGACAGGTTGCCTACCCCTGGTCTATCCTTTCACATATTGCTACAGTGAAAGTCTGCTGCTTCTCTCCTTCTGGAGGGTCCACAAAGGCAAGTGAGAACACTTGGCAAGGCAGGCAAAGACATGGTGGGAGAGGGGGTAGGCATAAACCAATCAAGTTTGGAAGGCATGTTGGAACATAGTGCTCTCATCTCATATTATTCCCCAAACCTCTCCACCAACAATGGGCACACCACAAATTCCCCATTCCCACTCTCCAGTCACTATCCCTTCCCCAACTTCTCTCCCCCTCTCCAACATCACTCAGCTAGGCCCACAACCACTGCCTTTCCTTATTCCCCATGCAGTCCTCTAATAACTGATGGAAGTGACACCATGCATACAGACCTGTCAGTTTCTGCCATCAAGGCTGCATCCTGGAGAAGCCTCAACCCACCCCCATAATGTTCAGGCCCTCCTTCATCCTCACCTGAACCTCTTTACTCACACAACCCTACCTCTCTGGCAGCCCTCCCTATTGCACATTCCCCTACAAGTACCCCCTTGCAGGTCATAGCTCATGTTAATGCCCTAACCCCTACCACCCCTTGAGGCTCCAGTGGCCACCTAGTTCCCTGCCTGTCTGGGGCAGGGGTGTTCAGACTCCCTCCCTCCCTGTTGCAACCCCACACAGCCACAGCATGGGCAGCATGGCACTTGTCCCCATCCCCAGGCCCCCATAAGCCATGCTTTACAGGTCTCTTCAGGCATTTTGGTATGCAACTGGCTGCAGCCTCCCAACCTCCAGCACTTTCAAACCTCCCCCCCCCCCGGCCTAAGTGGTTCACAGCCCCACACCATGGCAGCATCAAAGGGCTGAAATTGGCAGTGGCCATGGCACCCAATTGGCATGCCAATATCTGCCACATCACTTTCACTCCTGGGGAAGGGAATGGTGGTAGTTCATAATCTGAACTATGAACGCAGGAGAGCAGGGCACAGGTTTAGGCTGGCAAGTGGTATGTTTGTATAAGGCTGGGTCTATAACAGGTGGTAGACACAACACCCAGGAAGGGTGGAAGGGAAGTCATCCCCTGGACCAATAAAAGGGAACATAAAGCACAGGCTACACCACAGTAATGCACAACAATCACATATGTGTTGCATTACAGGAACAAAGGTTCATAAAATCATGAGAGTTAAAAGAGACCACAAACACCAACCATTCTAACCCCTTCTGCCATGCAGGAACACACAATCAAAACACTCCAGACAGATGGCCATCCAGCCTTTGTTTAAAAATCTACTAAGAATGAGACTCCACCACACTTCAAGGCTGCCAGCATCTTCCACTGTTGAACAGTTCTTACTGCCAGGAAGTTCTTCCTAATGTTGAGGTGGAATCTCTTTTCCTGCAGTTTGAAGAGGTTCCACCTTAACATTAGGAAAGTTAGGTTGGACCACATAATCACAGCCCCACACACAAAAGGAACATGCCACGTAACTGTCAAAAGCACCCTATCTCTGAGGACTTTGTTGATAATGATGAGGCAACCAGGCCTTTCCCACCACAGGTGAAGATGCACCCTAAAGGTCAGATGGAGGGCAAGGCAGTCCAGTGGATGAACAACACTGTGAAGAACATGGAGCTGATTTCAACATAACTAGGGTTCACTGCATAAGAGAATGGACACGTAAGAGTACCAGGCACAGTACACAGGCATTACATCCTGCAACACATGCACCCACAGCACTAGGGACACAACCATGGGTAGTAGTGATACATGCCCATTTCTAATGAGTTTGATTCTTGGGGAAGGAGTATATATCTATTCCCTGGCTCCACACTCTCAGATGTTCCTTCACACTACACAGACCAGGCAGCTAACACACTAGGCATTATTACGCAACAGCCAACATTCCCCACAGCAGATGGGGAACAGAGCACGGACTGCCTTCTACCATCTATAAAATACAATACAACCCCAGCACCCTCAAACATGACAGAGAGCCTAGCAGGAGCAGCAATCCCAACTGGAAAGTGGTATATACAGCCAAATGTATAAGACATGGCTAGGTGGCAATGGCCAAGACAGGAATCAGTAAGACTTGGAGTCAGTCCACCACAGGCAGTGAGGAGCAGTGAAGCATGCCTACAACAGTGGGAGCAGTAAAGGTGGAGGCTGGTGACCAGCAGGCATCAACTCTTTTTCCATCCCAGGGAATGAGAACAGGGTTGCCGATCTTCACAGTGCAACTCATTCAAGACACTTCCCATTTGCAACCAAGGAAAAAATTTGGAGGCATAAGTAAATATACGTCTCTTCATTCCACCTCAGGGAACCTCAGCCCACAATCCTCATAGAGGATATCACAATGTTCACCCTGCCTAGAGAGATGACGCAGGTTCCCCCTGCGCCAAATCCCTTGCTTAACCCA
>CM034703.1:133607847-133618201 GCA_020142125.1 Phrynosoma platyrhinos | reverse complement strand
TGATAACACAGTGCCAATGGACTGAAGAAACAGTAAAACTTCTTTTAAAATGTAGGTCTATACATTTTTATAATTATTTTTATATGTCTGGATTTCCTTTAGTAATTTTAATTCTTAAGTATTTTACTTTCTTACTTATACTATATCCAGCCATTCTTAATAACTCTATATTTTCCTTTTCTGACATATTTTTTATCATTTTAGTTTTTTCTTTGTTAATCTGTAGCCCTGAGATTTCCTCAAATTCAGTTAATATTCCATTTATACTTTGCTGGGTTCTTCTAAAAAAATTGCCAAATCGTCAGAGAAGACCCTTAATTTATATTCTAGCCCTTTATGTTTTACCCCTTGAATATTATCTTCTGTCCTTATTCTTATATTTAGAATCTCAAAAAATATAAGAAATAACAGTGGAGATAGGGAACATCCTTGTCTCATTCCTCTTTGAGGTTTTGTTTTTTTCTCTATTTATTATTATTTGGACTTTTGGATCTAAATATATTACTTTAATCCAACTTAAGAATCTTTCTCCTATTTTTAAACTAGATAAAATTTCAAAAAATGTTTTCCAATAAACCTCATTAAACTCTTTTCCCATAGCAATAAAAATTAAAGCTAATTTGCTATTGTATTTATTCCCAAAATGTTCAATCAAATTTAGAACATGAATAATACTGTATCTAGGTTGGCATTTTGGTAAAAAATCCCACACTGATCATCTTGTATCCAATTTTGCAATACTATTTTTAGTTGTTCTGCTATGATGAAGGTAAAAAATTTTTACTCCATGATCAATAAGGATATTGGTCTATAATTCATTACTTGTAAGGGGTCTTTCTCTGGTTTTTGTATCAAGGTTATATTTGCTTCATTCCAAGTCGGTGGAATATATCCTACTTTTATCTCATTCATTACTTTCTGTAACTGTGGTGCTAATTCTTCCTTTAATGATTTATAATATATTGCTGTGAATCCATCCAGCCCTGGAGCCTTCCCATTCTTTAACTGTTTAGTGGCTTGTTTGACCTCTGCAATAGTTATTTATTGATTTAGTATCTTTTTCTGGTTTTCTTTAGGGGTTTAATTTCTATTGTATCAAGATTTTTTTTATCTTAACTTCTTTTATTTCTTTTCCTTTGTATAGCTCAGAGTAATACCTCTGGAATACTGTTTTTATTTTCTTTTGTTCTGTAATAATCTCGTTTCTGTCTTGTATTTTCTAAATTTCATTCTTTTCTCTTTCTTTAACCTATATGCCAGCCACTTCCCCAGTTTATTAGCATTTTCAAAATGGTACTGTTTTATATATTTCCACTTTTTCTCAATCTCTTCCATTATTTCCATTGAAATTTGTATTTGTAATATTTTTATATCCTTTACAATCTCAACTTTATTTGCATCTTTTTCTAATTCTTCTTATTTTTCTCTTATCATTGTACTAATTTTGTTTATCTTTTCTTTTTTCCCCCATCACCCATGAGTTCTGTTGTATAAAAAAACCTCTCACGATGGCCTTGCTTGCTTCCCATACTGAAAATAAATTTGCATTCTTATGCAAATTACCTTGAAAGTAATTTCTAATAGTTATTTTAGCTTTTTTAAAATATCTCTTTATTCATTACTAATCTTTCATTAAGCCATGAGGGGTTAGAAATGTTATATTTTACAGTAATCTGAACTGGGTTGTAGTCTGACAGAATTCTTGGGATAATATCCATTTGAATGATATTTATCATTCAAATTCTTTCTTTTTAATATCTTTATTAGAAAATTTAAAACAATAGACAAACGGACAAACAAACACAAAAACAAACGAAATTAACTTCCATAGTTTTGGAATGGATCGCATATGTCCTTCTGAACAAGACCTCTTAGATCATCCACTCTATATTCTTAGTAATTACTCTTACAATATATCTTAGTCAATTTCCCATATTCGGCGCTATATTTTCCGAATTTGCCCAGTAGCAGAAAGGTCATTTTATATTTTCTTTTAACATCCTCAGGGCCATCCTAACTCAGACAATCTAATTCTAATATTGTCACTGTGTCTACACCTAATACCAAAAATAACATTTTTCAAGGTTCTCTTAAATGATAATTATATCATTATATAAAACTCAAATCATTCAACTGATATACTATACATCTTAACTAATAACAAATCAGAATCTCTACATCTTTACATTACCCATATAACTTACACTTTCATTACATAATACATAGTACTTATTTATTCTATTATGAAATCAATTGACTCTCTCGTCCTTTCTTTCTCATGTTTGTACCATGGATTCCAAATCCTGTGGAATTCCTTTAGTGATTTATTTCTCAGCAGCCATGTTAACTTTTCTAATTCATAAATTTCATATAATTTAAGTCTCCACTCTTCAATCTTTGGAATTTAATTTGTCCTCCAATGTTTAGCGAAGAGAATTCTTGCTGCAGTAATTAAGAAAAGGAAAGATGTTCTATTTCTTTCCCAATCTTTTCTCCCCAAATATTTAAAAGGTACATTTTTGGGTCAAGTCCTATGTTTACTTTCAAAATTTCTACGATTTCCTTATTTATCATATGCCAATATTTTTGCGACTCACTACATTTCCACCATACATGATAATAAAATCCTATTTCTTTACCACATTTCCAACAGAGAGGATTACATCCCTTATAAATTTTTGACAGCAAATATGGGGTTAGGTACCATCTGGTCATAACTTTATAGGCATTTTCCCTTTGATCTATATTAATTGCCCATTTTTTAACTTTTTCCCAACTTCTTGTCCATTCGTCCAGATTCACATTTTGTTTTAAGTCTTTCGCCCAATTTAGCATGTATACTTTAACAGTGTTCTCTTCTGTTTCCCAATTTCTAATTAAAGTATAAAATTTTGAAATCATCTTCTTTTTTTCTCCAAATAGCACGTTTTCAAAATTTTTATCTGCCGGGGCAATCCTGTCAGCTTTTAAATCGGTCTTAAATTGTTCATATATTTGTATGTATGGAAACCAATTTATTTCACAACCCAGATGATTTAATTCTTCTCTTGTTTTAAACCTAATTTCAGTACCCTCCCAGTCAATTAAATCTTTATATTTATAACGTATTGTATCTTTATGAATAGTTTTCATCAACACCGAATCCACCGGGGAAGCCCAGAGTGGCACCTTTGTGCACCACTTTGCCTTATACTTTAACCAAATCTGTAGGCATGACTTACAAATATAATGATCTTTAAACCTTGCATCCACTTTGTATTTGTCATAAAATAAATATGAATGAAAACCATAAAATAAGTCTCCGCCTTCCAAGTCAAGCATTCTCTGATTTTTTAGCAGTAACCAATCTTGAAGCCAATCCAGAACGCATGCTTCATAATACCATAAACAGCTAAGTACGGCAAGTCCGCCTCTTTTAGGCGAGTCCTGTAAATCTATTGCTTTTACTCTATGTCTTTTGTTTTTCCAAATGAAATTTAATATGGCCTTGTCCCAATTCTTTAAAATTTTGTCATTATCAATTACAGGGATGTTTTGAAAATAATATATTAGTTTTGGAATAATTGCCATCTTGACAAGTGCTACCCTTCCCATCCATGACAAAGTTAATTGGTCCCACTTTTTCATATTTTTTTTGATCTCATTCCAAATTTTTAGATAGTTATTTTTGAAAAGTTCGGCATTTTTAGTACTAATCCAAATTCCAAATATTTAGTTTTATCTTCAAATCTAAAACCGGTTATTTCCTTTAATTTCTCAGTCTCCGTCTTAGACGTATTCATAGTCATCATAATAGATTTGTTTCGGTTTATTCTATATCCGGAGACTTTCCCAAAATCGTTTAAAAGTTCCATAAGCGGCCAAATACTTTCTAAGGGATTAGCAATTGTTAATACTAAATCATCAGCATAAGCACGGATTTTATAGCTTTGACTTCCAAATTCTACCCCCTGAATTTCCTTTTTTCCCCTAATTTGAATAAGCATTACTTCAAGCATCAATATAAACAATAATGGAGCCAGGGGACATCCTTGCCATACTCCTTTCCGAATTTTAAATTTAGGGGTCCCGTCCCCATTTATTAAAATAGAGGCGTCCTGTTCTGAATATATTTTTCTAATCCAATCAATAAAGGTACCTCCTGCTCCGATTTTTTCCAAAACCCCAATCATGAAACTCCAATTAACATTATCAAAGGCTTTTTCCGCGTCCAAGAAGATCAGTGCCAATTTTTTTGCAGATTTTTTTGATGAAAGTCAATTATATTCAGTAAATTTCTAAAATTTTGTTTTGTCCCCCTGGACGGAAGAAAGCCATTCTGGTCGTCATGAATCCAATTCCCTAGTATAGTTTTCATTCGATTAGCCAAAATTGATGCAAACAATTTATAATCAGTATTTAATAGTATTGGCCTATAATTATTAGGGTCTAATCCGTCTTTATCTTGCTTTAATATTAGTGAAATATTTGCGGAGTTCCATGATTGGGGAATTTTCCCTTCTACAATAGCATTCATAGTAGTTAGCAGAGGTGAATTTAGTTCTGCTGTAAATAACTTATAATACTCATTAGAGAAGCCATCCGGACCTGGGGATTTGGAGGATTTCAATTGTCTGATTGCTTGCTCAAGTTCCTTAGATGTAATAGGACTATTCAGTAACTCTTGTTGTTCCTTTGTAATTTTAAAAGTTTCCATACTATGCAAATAATTTTTAATTTCAATATCTTTTATTTTGTTATCTTTATATAAGTTCTCAAAAAAGTCCACAAAAATTTTTTTAATCTGAGTTTGCTTTGAGAATACTTCAGTACCTTTTCTAATTTTAGTAATTGTTCTTTTAGCTCTTTCTTTTCTGACCAAATATGATAATAATCTACCTGACTTGTTTCCGGATTCATAATATTTTTGTTTAACAAATTTTATTTTATTTTCAATTTGTTCCATAGTGAAAATTGATAATTGTTTCTGAATCAGCTTAATTTTGTCTTTAATTTCGGCCGAATTTGGATCCTTCTTCAATTTAATTTCCAACTCTCCCAATTCTTTAGTTAAACTCTCTTCTTTTTGTCGTCTTTGTCTTTTCATTTCACCTGTTTTTTGTATTATATACCCTCTTATCACTGCTTTATGAGCATCCCAAACTGAGTGTACAGCTACTTCCTTGTTCATATTCTCCTTAAAGTAATATGTTATTTGCTTTTTAATTTCTTCACAAATAACATCGTTTTTTAATACATTTGTATTTAATCTCCAATGGAAAGATAATTTACCAAATGTTAATTCTGTCATTATTGGATTATGGTCTGACCAAATTTTTGGTAATGTTTTGACCTTTGATACTTTATTTAATAGATGATCAGACATCCAAATCATGTCGATCCTAGAGTGTGTTTTATGACAATTTGAATAAAAGGTATAATCTTTCTCTTTACCCTTCTTTGCCCTGAAGACGTCACTCAATTGTAGCATGTCCGTCAAATTAAAAAACTCTCTAGGTAACTTTCCTTGAGTCTTCCTATTTAATTTTAATGTTGTTCGATCAAGTAACGGATCTACTACCCCATTAAAGTCGCCTAACATAATTACATTTTCCTGATGTGAATCCAACAATCTTTCTTTCAACCTTTTATAAAAATTACTTTTATTTTCCAGTGGGCCATAAATTCCTACTAATAGAAAAGAATCATCCTCCACTCTAATCTCGACCATTAAACAAAAACCATCTGGATTGCTATACACCAATTTAGGGTCATAAATAGGATTTATATATAGGGTGACTCCTCTCTTTCTAAACGCACTCGCAGCAGTGAATTCCAAACCTAATTTTAAATTTCATAAATACTTTACATCTTTCTTTTTAATTCTGCATTCCTGCAGACAGTAGACGTCTAACTTTCATTTCTGTAAATAGTGAAGAAGAAAAAATCCGTTTTTGTGGGGTGTTTAACCCTTGTACATTTAAAGATATTATTTTAAGCTGCTTAGAATATGCCATATCGTTTGTTTCAAATGTTAATGTCAATTATTTCAAATAAACCTCAAAGAAATAATAAAAAAGAGTCCAAGAACCCGTCACCTCTTAACTTACTTAATTATCAAAGTATTCCTCAATTCCTATTGGAGAGATAAGTGCCAGACATCTATTGTCCCCTTTATCAAATTCATCTAAGGCCTGTCTGAAATCTTCAATTTCAGCCAAATTTTTAGAACTGTCTTCCTCTTCATTTTCATCATTTTCATCATCATCAACGCCATCTTCATCATCATCGTCATGTCCTTGTAAATCTCCTTGTGAATCGTACTGCAAATCAAATAAATCATAGTCCTGATTCGAGGCCATCCCAGTGCCCTCTTTTCTCTCCTGAATACCCTCACAACTCACCACTGCACCAGTGTTCTCAATGATGTCATCGTTGTCCTCCTCTCCTGGTTTCCGGACTTTTCTTTTATCTTTGTCCTGTTTCTTCATTTTACCTGTTGCCTGTTTCAAAAAATTGGCTGCTTGGTCCGTGTTAATTATTCTAATTCTTCTCCCCCACCAAAACGACAGACCTTCAGGTGTCTCCCATCGATACTGTATCCTCTCCTTTCTCAAAAAGGCAGTTAAAGTGGTGTAATTCCGTCGCTTCCTCAGTATTCTCCCCGGCACATCTTTTAACACTCTTAAGGTTTGTTCTTCTATATTAAATGAATCCTGATTGTGTTTAGCTAGGAAGGAGTCTCTAACCTGTTTCCTGACAAAGTTGACCACAATGTCCCTAGGTAAACCCTTTTGTTTTGCTATTATAGAGTTCACACGGAACAAAGTATCGATTTCTGAGTACATCTCCTGTGCACTTTTGTCCATAAATTCTGCCATTTTCGGTATTATTCTTTCTGGCAATTTTCATTTTTCTCCTCAGCCAATCCCCGGATTTTGATTGCTTTTTCTCTGAGTTTTTGTTCCAACACCGCCACTTCATCCATATCTTGCTCTCAGCTATTTTCCATTTTTGTCATTTGTCGTTCTGATCTTTCCACTGTATACTCTAAAATTTTGACTCTCTTCTTAACATTCTGCATCTCTTCCAATAACACATCCACTTTCTGATTTATTTCCCGTAGATCCAACCTTATCTCATGACAAACCTCTTTTTTGAAATCAATAAACTGGGAGGAAAACTTATTAGAGAGAGAGTCTATCTTTTCCAAAATTAACTGGCTCATGTTGATGTTTTTAGATTTATCAATAGAAAGTCTCGTTTGAGATTGAGAGATCATTTTCTGCGTCTGAGACCTCGTCGTCATTTTGTCCTTGAGATTATCAAAGCACAAGCAGGTGTGGGGAGGACTAGATTTATTTATCAAGGTCAAATTCACTTTAGTTTACTGTATCCCAAGGACAGCTAGCAAAAGGTCCAGTCCAATATTCTCCTTCACAATTCACAGTTCACTTCACTATTAGGTCTTTGCAATTTCAATATCTTACTTTATTTAACCTAACAAAGCACTATATTTAACAGTTCCAGCTCTCTTCTAATTATAATCCTCTTTCAAAAATCAGCTTGGCCAGGCAGACAATAAAGATTCCTCAGTAAAGATTCCTCAGTAATTCCTCGGTAAAGTTTCCTCAGTAATTATTCAATTACTCAGTTATTCAAGTATACAAAATTTGCAATCTGTCATTTACTGTTGAGAGAAAAGAACAAAGGTTCCAAAATTAGAATATCCGTTAATTACCGAAGGAAGCCTTTTCCACTTTCACTTCTGCTAAACGTTGCTGGATATTGCACCGAGCAGATTGACACACCCGGACTAGATATCTTCGTATTCCAGGTCTCTTAACTTTCTCCCATTCCAAAACTATTTGTCATCAATCACATAGATCTTTAAGATTGTTAAAATTGGCGGCTCCTCTGCGGTTCACAATAGAGCCGGTCTGCTGCGGGACCATGGTTTGCTCTCGCGTCCTTCTGATTCTATTTCAAACTGGACAGTTCCAAGATCATAAAATCGCCTGCTCCGAATCAGGTTGGACCTCCTTTGAGCCCCCTCTGAGCTCCCCCAATCTTGGAGAGCGATTTCTGTACCTCTGGAGCCAACCAGAAGTCCAGGGAACCCCCGCAGCACAGGACGGGCACGGAGACCTATTAATGTGCGTCCTAACGAGGAGCCATTGCCAACCAGAAGTCTTACTTATTTATCATTCAAATTCTAGAGATTAAGACCATATCAATTCTAGACATAGATTGATGGCTTTCTGAATAATATGTAAATTCTTGGGCATTCCCATATTTCTCCCTCCAGATATCTTCCAATGCTAAATTTCTACTTGATTATCAAAAGTTCGAGGGAGCTTCCCTTGATTTCCCTTTATACCTTTCTTTGATTTCCTATTGATTGTCAACACTTAGATGTGATAGTAATTAGAACCAATTTAGAGTGATACAGATTATCACCAATCAATCTTAAACTTCTGTCATGGAACATCAAAGGACTTAATACTCCCCAGAAGAGAAACAGGGTATTTCACCATTTAATTAAGAGCCATTATGATATAATTTGCCTTTGGGCCATCGTGGAGGCGGGGCTGGAGAGGGGCAGCTGCACGCCGGCCGCCTCAACCACTCCCTGAAGACGTCCTGATGCCATGTGCCATTACTCATGGCGTGCAACATCAGGACGTCTTTCCGGCGCAGCCTTTTGACGCGCTGCACCAAAAGGGGTGCCGAAGAGCTGTGCAGTGGCTCTTAGAGTAGACTTTTGTCGGCTCTGAAAGGAGCATCATTTTGCTGCTCCTTTATGGGCCAGCAAAAGGGAGGACCATGGCTGAGCTGTCCAGCACTCTCAGCCTCAAACCTCCGCTTCCCAGGCCGGCCCAGGGCCACCCGTCTGCATCCCCCCTAAGTCTCTCTCTCCTTCTGAATCATTTGATATAACTCTGCTTCTTGCTCTTCCTTCTGCAGTTCTTCCATCTTTTTTCATTGTCCTTTCTTAATGTTTTCCAAAACTCTTTGCTTTGTTAACTGTTGTAATTCGAACTCTTCTCTGTTTGTACTTAAAGGGGATCCCTTCTGGCAGCTCCAATCTATACTGGATGTTCTGTTTTTTAAAATTGGTTTGTGAGGAGTTTATAATCTCGTTTTTCAATAATCTTGTTGGGATGTCCTTGAATATTAAGATTTCCTTTCCATCAAACATGAGTGTTTTCTCAAAACTCTTTTTTTAGGCCAAGGTCTCTCGTTCTGTCCAAATAAAATAAATTTTCACATCTCATAGAATCATAGAGTTGGACGAGACCACAAGGGCCATCCAGTCCAACTCCCTGCCATGTAAGAACTCAAAATTAAAGTATCCCTGACAGATGGCCATCTAGCCCCTGCTTAAAGATCTCCAAAGAAGGAGATGCCACCACACTCCGACGGAGTGTGTTGCATTGCCGAACAACTCTCACAGTCAGGAAGTGCCTCCTAATGTTGAAGTGAATCTCTTTTCCTGTAGCTTGCATCCGTTGTTCCAAGTCCTATTCTCTGGAGCAGCAGAAAACAAGCTACCACCCTCTTCAGTATGATATCCCTACAAATATTTTAAAAAAGGCTATCATATCCCCTCTTCTTCAGGCTAAACAGACCCAGTTCCCTAATTCATTCCTCATAGGGCATGGTTTCCAGACAATTCACCATTTTAATCACCCTCCTCTGGATACGCTCGTTTTTCAACATCCTTTTTGAATTGTGGTGCCCAGAACTGGACACTATACCTGTATTAATGTAGCCTAAAATTGCGTTAGCTTTTTAGCTGTGGCATCACACTGTTGACTCATGTTCAACCTGTGGTCTACTAGGATGCCTAGATCCCTTTCACACGTAGTCTCATTAAGCCAGGTGTCCCTCATCTTATATTTATGCATTTCATTTTTTTTCCTAAGTGCAGTACATTACATTTCTCTGTGTTGAAATTCATTTTGTTAGCTTTGGCCCAGCTTTCTAATCTATTAAGGTCATTTTGAATTTTCATCCTGTCTTCTGGGGTATTAGCTATGCCTCCTAATTTGGTGTCATCTTGAAATTTGAGAAGTATGTCCCCTATTCTTTCACCCAAGTAATTGATAAAGACAGAACCATGTGGCACCCCACTGGTCAATTATCTCTAGAATGAAGAGGAACCATTGCTGAACACCCTTTGGGTTCAAGTCAGTCAACCAGTTACTAATCCACCTAACAGTTGTATTCTCTAGCCCACATTTTATTAGCTTGTTTGCAAGAATATCATGGGGGACCTTGTCAGAAGGCTTGCTGAAATCAAGATATGCTATGTCTTGATTTCAGCTTTGTTGAGTGGCATTTGCAAGTCAATAGGGGGTGGGCTAGGCAG
>CM034703.1:133582214-133603256 GCA_020142125.1 Phrynosoma platyrhinos | reverse complement strand
GCTTCCCTCGGTGGCAACGGGCCTCCTGGAAGCCCATCGCCACCGAGGTTGCACACGGGGAGGCTTCCCTTGGTGGCGACGGGCCTCCTGGAAGCCCATCACCACCGAGGTGTGTGCGGGGAGGCTTCCCTCGGTGGCAACAGGCCTCCTGGAAGCCCATCGCCACCGAGGTTGCGCGCGGGGAGGCTTCCCTTGGTGGCGACGGGCCTCCTGGAAGCCCATCGCCACTGAGGGTGCACGCGGGGAGGCTTCCCTCGGTGGCGACGGGCCTCCTGGAAGCCCGTCACCACCGAGGTCCCCCCGGGAGGCTTCCCTCGGTGGCGACGGGCCTGTAGGTTGCCGACCCCTGTTCTAAATAGACCAAGTTCCTCCACTTTCTTTGGTCTAAGGGTATTAGTGAAGCCCAAGCACATATTTATCAAATGCTTGACTTCTTGCTTTTGTTATTGGAAAGAGTTATCTTTCTTTCATCTTTGAAATGTTACCTAGCTGACATTTCTTGGCATTTGATTCTGTCCTCTGGGGTATTAGCTACTGCTAATTTTTTCTCATCTGCAAATTTGATAAGCATGCCCTCTATTCCTTCATCTAAATCATTGATAAAGATGTTGAATAGCACTGAGCCCAGGACAGGACCCTGTGGCACTCCACTGGTCACTTCTCTCCAGGATGAAGAGGAGCAATTGCTGAACACCCTTTGGATTTGGCTAGTCATCCAATTACAAATCTACCTAAGAGTTGCCTTGTCTAGCCCACATTTTACTAGCTGGTTTACAAGAATATCACAGGGGAACTTGTTGAAGGCCTTACTGAAATGAAGATATGCAACATTCTCAACATTCCATCCATCTACCAGGCTGGTAATTCTATCAAAAAAGGAGAAAAGATTAGTCTGGCATGACTTGTTTCTTTGAAACCCAAGTTGACTTTTTGTGATTATGGCATTCCCTTCTAAATGTTCACAGGCCCTCTGTTTACTGAGCTGTTCTAGAATTTTTCTGGTATTGAGATCAGACTAACTGGTGATAATTGTTGGGATCCTCTTTTTTCCCTTTTTGAAGATAGGCATAACATTTGCCCACCTCCAGTCTGCTGGGAATTCTCCTGTTCTCCAGGAGTTCTCAAAGATTATTGCCAGTGACTCTGAGATTACTTTTGACAGTTCTTTTAATACTCTTCATCTGACCCTACAGGCTTCAATTCATATACAGTAGCCCCTCTCAATTTGTGGGGGATCCATTCCCTCCCTGTGAAAATGGTGACTCGCAAATATTAAAGTCCCATTGAAAATGACTGTGCATGCACCTGTGGTCTGGGCATGGAGTTGTGCACAGGTGCAAAGTACCATTTTGTCCCTCCCTGTTTGTCCCTCCTGTGAAGAGCGAGACTTTAGACTTCAAGTCTGCAAACAGAGAGGGATGACTATAGATTTACCAGATAGGAGAAAATTGAGACAAAAAAAGTGTTGAACAGTTCTGCCTTTTCTCTGTCCCGTTAGCATTTTGTCAACTTCACACGATGGCCCTACCATTTCCTTCTTCTTCCTTTTGCTATGGACATACTCCAAGAAGCCCTTTTTATTGTTCTTAACCTCTCTAACAAGCCTGAATTTGTTTTGTGCTTTAGCTTTTCTGACTTTACCCCTACATGTGCTAGCTATTTGTTTGAATATCTCTTTGGTGATTTCCCCCTTTTTCCATTTCTTACACGTGTCCTGTTTAAAACTTATCTCAGTTGAAAGTTCTTTAGTCATTCATCCTGGTTTCTAGGGACATCTCCCATTTTTCCTCCTTGTTGGAACAGTTTGAAATTGTGCCTTCAGTATCTTACTTTTAAGAAACTCTCATCCATCCAGAACTCCCTTCTCTTTTAGTATTCCTGACCATGGGAGCACCCCCAGTATTTCCCCTTTCTGAGTGTGTGGTCATCTGTTTTAGAAAGGCATCATCCAATTCTTCAGTTGAACTTAGCAGACTCCCACAATAATATTCCTGTTGTTTCTTTCCCCTTTAATTTTTATCTAGATGCTCTTCACATCCTCTCCTCTAACAAGGTCTCTTGCACTTTCTCTGAGGCCTGTCCCTGCTGCTCTTTCTCATCATCCCTGATAAGGGACAGAGCTTCAAATTGGTTCTGTAGCTGAAAGGTCGCAGAACAATCCCTGTTTTCTGTGTGTCACATTCCTCCAGCTGCTGTTAATGGGACTGACCTCCTCCCCAGAAACTTCTTCTGCATTTTCCCCATCCAGGACCATCTGTTTTGTTCTGTCTAGCAAAACCTCTTGTTCCCTAATAATCTGAAATGTACACACTTGAGTCTCCAGCTACTGTGCCTGCTCTTCCAAAAGGGCTACCAACTTGCCCTTGGTGAAGGTGAAGTTACCTACATCCATTGAGAAGACAAACATACCACAATTGTTGCAGGTGACTGCAGCAGCTCCCTCACTGTCCATGTTCAGTAATCTCAAGTAGTTGCTGAAACAGGACTCTGGGCTTCCCCCTCAAACACCCATGCAAAACACCCCATTTTCCAAGCGTGTTTGCCAAGCTCCAGAGCCTGACTGCTGCTATATAGAAAGCTACTGGCTGCTAGCTCCTCCCCCAGCCAAGTCTCTGATTCACGTCCTCTGAGCAAAAGCCCCAACTCCCTGAGACCAGGTGCTCAGGAAGAGACCTGGTGCTACACTCAATAGAATAATAGAGTTCTAACAAGTACAAAATCATACCTCCATTCAGCTCACACAAACACTCGGCCTTGACCCAATAGACAAAAGATCCCCAAACTACAAAAGATCCCCAAACAATAGACACTACTGATCACAAAATCCAGCTTCCACTAGGATCCAAACACACCAGCTAGTCTTCCCCCAAGTGACCCTCGCTCTTGATGCAACAAACTCTCCTAAAGGACTCTCTGGGATTGGGGAGGTTTAACTACTGTCTATTTCCCCACACTCATGCAAAAGACCATGTTTTCCCAGCCTGCTCGCCAAGCTCTAGAGCAGGGATAGGGAACCTTTTTGAGCAGGGGGCCGGTCCCCCGAAGTCGTCCCTTCCTCTGGGTCAAGGGGGGAGCCCCCCGCACATGCTGCTGCCACCACCGCCGGCACTGCCACCGCCACCTCCGTGAACAAAATCAAAAATCAAAATGGCGGTCGTGGGGCGTGGGGCTGCACGGCAATCAAAACGCGCGGTGACGCGCGGCGGCAGGGTCCGCCTGGGCTGGTAAGTGCGGGGACCTGGGCTGGAACTGGCCCGCAGGCCATAGGTTGCCGGTCCCTGCTCTAGAGCCTGAGACTGCTGCTATATAGGAAAAGTTCTGGCTGCTAACTCCTCTTCTAGATGACTCCACCATGATATCTTTGCAAATAAACTAGTAAAATGTGGGTTAGACCATGCAACCATGCAACAGAAGCCAAAGAGTACTCAACAATGGCTCCTCCTCATCCTGGAGAGAAGTGATTAGCGGGGTGTCACAGGGCTCTCTGTCCTAGTCCCAGTGGTATTCAACATCTTTATCAATCAAATGGATGATGGAATGGGGGGGAACATTTATCAGATTTGCATATGACACTAAATTAGGATGAACAGCTAATACCCCACAGGACAAGATTAGAATTCAAAATGGCCATAACAGGTTAGAAAGGTGGCCAAATACTAACAAAATGAATTTCAACAGGAAGAAATGTAGGATACACTTGGGCAGTAAAAATTAAATGCACAGATATAAGATGAAGGGCACCTGTCTTAACAGCAATGCATGCAAAAGGGATTTTGTAATCTTAGTGGACCACAAACTTAGGGCCTTTGCAGACTGTCAGAAATAGTGCACATTAAATTGAGGCACTGCCCTGGCTCAGTGCTAGGGAGTCATGGGAATTGTATTTTTTTCTGAGACATTGAGCCTTCTGTCAGAGAGCTCTGGTGCCACAATAAATTACAGTTCCCATGATTCCCTAGCACTGAGCCAGGGCAGTGCCTCAATTTAATGTGTACTATTTCTGGCAGTCTGCAAAGGCCTTAGAAGTGTTGGTAGTGTAATACAGCAGCTAAAAAAGCCAATATGATTTTAGGCTGTATCAATAGGCGTGTAGTCTATAGATCAAGGGAAGCAATAGCATTACTGAATTCTACTTTGGTCACCTGGTATACTGTGTTCAGTCTGGGCACCACAATTCAAGAAGGATGTTGACAAGCTGGACTGTGTTCAGAGGAGCAAATTACAGAGCTGGGTATGTTTAGCCTAGGTCAGGGGTAGGCAACCTTTCCCCTTTAAGAGCCAAGGGACTTCAGCTCCCAGAAGCCTCAGCCATGTTGGTCAATAGTCCCATGTTGGCCAATAGCTTCTGGGATTCTGGGAGCTGAAGTCCCTCGGCCCTTAAAGGGGAAAGGCTGCCTACCCCTGGCCTAGGTAATCGAAGGTTAAGATGTGACATGATAGCCATGTTTAAGTGTTTGAAAGGATGTCATATGGAAAAAGGAGCAAACTTACTTTCTGCTGTTCCAGAGAATAGGACACGGAGCAATGGATTCAAATTACACGAAATAAGATTCCACATAAACCAGGAGTAGGCAACCTTTCCCCTTTAAGGGCCGAGGGACTTCAGCTTCCAGAATCCCAGGAGCTATTGGCCAACATGGGACTATTGGCCAACATGGCTGAGGCTTCTGGGAGCTGAAGTCCCTCGGCCCTTAAAGGGGAAAGGTTGCCTACCCCTGACATAAACATTAGGAAGTACTTCCTGACAGTAAGAGCTGTTTGACAGTGAAATACACCCCCTCAGAGTGTGGTGGAGTCTCTTTCTTTGGAGGTCTTTAATCAGAGACTGGATGGCCTTCTGCCCCAGGGAGGGCTTTGATTCTGTGTCTTCCTGCATGGCAGAATGGAGTTGGACTAGATGGCCCTTGAGGTCTCTTCTGTATGCTTCTATGATTCCTTCCCCAAAAAATATATTTGGATGCTTGATTGTATTAAATGGGAACTTCACTGAACTATTCCACACATGAAGAACTGGATGGTTTCAAATATTGATTGTGTTCAGGTTTGCACAAAGTTTTGTTAATTCCTGTGCTTCTGGGATTGGGAAAAGAAAATCCAAAAGATATATATCTTTTCTGAGAGCTGAGTTGAAAGGAAAGATTCTGACTGGTTCAAGGATCTTTTTTGGTGGAATGAGATGAAAAGGTGGTTCATCAGTAGAGAAAACCATCATCTTTCCAAGATAGGTAACATCAAGTACATCCAAGGTGAAGCAATGTCTCCTTAACATATTGAAGGTTGTTGTTGTTAACTGCCCTCAAGTTGATCTTGACTCATGGCGAGCCTGAGGATGAAACTTCATAAAGTCCCCCTCTCCTCCACAAAGAGATATTTCTGCTCACGTCCTGCAGGCTCAGGCCTGTGGCCTCTCTGGTTGAGTCCATCCATTTGGCATGTGGTCCCCCTCTCTTTCTGCTGCTCTGTACTTTCCCCAACATTATTGTCTTTTCCAATGATTCATGCCTTCTCATGATATAGCCAAAGTACGATAGTCTCAATTTACGATAATCTCATCCTGGCTTCCATGGGGAGTTCGGGCTTGATCTGTTCAAGGATCCATTTGTTTGTCTTCTTGGCTGTCGATGGTACCCTTAGCACTCTTATCTAGCACCACATCCCAAATGAGTTTATTTTCTTCCTATCCATTTTCTTCACTGTCAAGTTCTCACATCTGTACATGGTGATGGAGAATACGATGGCTTGGACAATCTCACTTTAGCATTCAGAGTTTTATCTTTGCTCTTTAGGATTTTTCAGTTCTTTCAAACCTGCCTTTCCCAATCCTAGCCTTCTTCTAATTTCTTGACTGTAGTCTGTTCTGATCTAAGGTATGGGAACTCTTTTACTAGTTCAATTTTCTAGTTATCCATAATGAAATCTTGTAAATCTTCTGTTATTACTTTTGTTTTGTTTTTTGATGCTCAACATCTAAGAGTTCACATACTTTGGCACTTTCCTCCTTGACCCTCTTCAGTCATGTTTCATACTGAGAGACTTGTATTTTATAAGGACAGACCAAAATGTTTGTATGTGAATGCCACAAAGAGATATTTCTATAAGGATGTGAATAGTTGTTATACAGAATATGTAATACTTAGGGTCCAACAGATCTGCATGACAGAAATCTACACAGGGACAAAACAACAATGATGGCTATGACTGTAAGGTATTACAGCTAGACTCAGTAGAGGAGATTCTTACCCCAAATTTCTATTCAGGTATCAGACAGTAGGAAGGTTATTTAACCCCCAGCCCTGCTATACTGTTTCCAGGCATACAAAATAATGTTCTTGGTTGCACTGGGGGAGGGGGCATTTAGGGATATATAGAGGTAGGGGGGCAATGTTGCTTCCTAATCCCTGACAAGTTGCCCAAACCTGCTCCAGTCCTTAATTTCTTCCTCTAAGCCCAAAACTGTATCCTGCTCCTTACCAGCTCCTTTGCAATAGCTTATTCCTGAAGACATGTAGCAATAGGGGCTAGAGTTCTTCTGATACTACTCTAAGTTGACCCTCAGCTTCAGTTCCAAGACCGCATCACAACTGGAGAGACAAAATACCTGTGCTAATATTCCTTCCCAGGAAACCACACTGAAAAGCCTCCTCTGGGGCACCTTCACAGCAAGAGACAGAGCCTTCATGTGGAGTTCATCCTCAGCTTGGTTCCCAACAACAAAGGCAATACTGGGATTCCAATTTTCCTGTTCCAAACAAACAAACAAACATGCATTTTAGCTATATTTTTAAAGTATAATGATATTTCTTCTTTCTTCTTAAATCTACTTCTCATGTTCATAGTGATTATATATGCATGCAGTTAGTCTCTCCCACTAGGTGGCAATATTATACCACTGAGGAAATAATTTCCCTAGTATGCATGAAGTTAACAACATTCAGTAACCATTTTTATTATTCTGGTAACTCACTTATTAGTTAAGAAAATAAAAAAAAAAAGACAGACTTTAAATCTGAATGTTTATAAAATTAAAAAGTCTTAGAAATGTAGCACAGATTACAAAACATTGCAAAATAAATGTCTAATGACTTCAAGACAATGGCAAATTATTGCTTCATTAAATTATCAGTAAAATGTATTTCCTAGCAAAACACAATCTGTTAAATAATAAAGGTTAAGCAGTTTATTTCTCCTTCTCCTTCTTCACGTAAATAGAGTTTTAAAACTTATCTCAAGGGCACACCAAATACCAGGGACATCAAAACTGAAATCTGAAACTATTAGCCAGTATTTCTGATAATGCCCTTCTTTGAAAGATACTTGGCAGGTAGTTGTGGGGGGAGGTTGGTGAACACCAGTGTTGCCTTTTGAGTGAGCTGGGGATGTTCAGCCTGGAGAAGAGAAGGCTGAGAGGTGATATGATAGCCGTGTTTAAATATTTGAAGGGATGTCATATCGAGGAGGGAACAAGCTTGTTTTCTGCTGCTCCAGAGACTAGGACCCAAAACAATGGATGCAAACTGCAAGAAAAGAGATTCCACCTCAACATTAGGAGGAACTTCCTGACAGTAAGGGCGGTTCGACAGTGGAACACACTCCCTCGGAGAGTAGTGGAGTCTCCTTCCTTGGAGGTCTTTAAGCAGAGGCTGGATGACCATCTGTCAGGGATACTTTGATTGGGAGTTCCTGCATAGCAGGGGTTTGGACTGGATGGCCCTTGTGGTCTCTTCCAACTCTGTGAGTCTATGATTCTATGAAGCAGGGCTTCTGGATCTGTCCTACATGTCATGAGACCTGGGTGTGGGAATGGGGAAGAACAGTGTCCTTTGGTTGGGGCCCAAAGGTTTTGCCCCTACTTTAAGTCCTGCAATGGGATGGATCCTTGGGTTTGCCTTCTAGTAGCTGGCTGGCCAGGGAGCAACCCAGATCATGGGTTACCCTTGAGGGTTTCATCCTAGAGAAGCTAGGGAGGAGGTTTAGGTATTTAGATAATACCTGCCGCAGATGCTCCTGCACTAGGTCTCACTCCTCCTACACACCTCAGGAGGAAATTCTTCAATAGATGACAGTTTTAAAATAAAGTGGGCCCACTTTCAACCTAACTTAGAATCATAGAATCATAGAGTTGGAAGAGACCACAAGGGCCATCCAGTCCAACCCTCTGCCATGCAGGAACTCAAAATCAAACCATCCCCGACAGTTATCATGGGGTCTGGTGTTCCATCTGTGGGATGCCTTGGGTTTCCATTTCACTCCATGTGCTGTTTAACATCTGTGTGAAGCTCCTGTTGGGGTCATTAGGAGTTGGGGGCTGGATGTCATCAGTATTCCAGAAATGCTCAGCTCTGCTTTTCTCTGTCATTGTGTTTGGGTGGCACTATGCAGAAGATGGACCCTGTAATGGATGTTGTAACAGACCAGAAGAAGACCAGAGCCATAAACTCTGTGGTCTGGTAACTCTTGGGTCTTGCAGCTGCGCAAATGGCCTGGGCTCACTGGGAGAGCACTTCCCTTAAGGAAGCAGCTGAGTACCTGGGGAATGCACCTGGGCCCATTTTGGACACTTGAGGCCCAGGTGGGCTACACTGCTGGAAGAGCTTAACACCAGTTCCAATTGGTTCAGCTGCTACAGCCTCTCGTACTAAAGTGGTTCATCTACTGGGAACCTGGTAATGGATTCTACATGGAACTACCTTTAAAGAACTTACTTATTAAATGTAGTATTGAATATCAATGCAACAGA
Source organism: Phrynosoma platyrhinos (assembly GCA_020142125.1). NCBI lineage: Eukaryota > Metazoa > Chordata > Lepidosauria > Squamata > Phrynosomatidae > Phrynosoma > Phrynosoma platyrhinos. The sequence goes on along the minus strand of CM034703.1, from coordinate 133,594,519 downwards.
GCTCCTGAGGTGATGTACAATTAATAAAAACATTTACAACATTAAACAGATAACTGAAAACTTTTAAAAAAGACAAGACCCAACCCTTAAAATTAATTTAAAGCCACAGACAATTAAAACAGCCGCAGCACCACTCTAATTTTTATTATTTTTTATTGTTTTAAAGCATATACCATACACAACAAAAACACTCAAATGCACACAAAAACATATCCTATTCTATATCCCTAAACCAAAATAAACTACTCCCCACTCCCTTCCAGTTCCTCTCTTCCTTTCTCCTTAAAACTGCTTCTAATACAACCCACATATAATCAATGTAAACTCCAATTCACACATTTGACACCAATTAAAACTGACCTTCCACTTCCCAAGGTTAGAAATATAAGTGTTCGATATCTTAAATTTCTCAATAACATTAACAAATTTCTATTTCATTTCTGACCTAAAAATCTAAATATAATTGCTTCTAGCCTCAAAACCTTCAACTAAAGTCTTCCCTTATTTCTTCGTCATACAGGTAAAGAATAATTCCTAGTCTTTTAGAAAGTTATCCAACAATTTTTCTTTTATTGCCAATTAGTCCATCTCTGCCAAATTTAACACTTTGATAACTCAAACCTCTTCTGTAGGCAAAAAGTCTGTTTTCCAATTCTGGGCATATAACAGTCTTTCCTCAACAACCATTTACTGCATCACTTTGAAATTTATATCTTTACATTTCTTGTTTGATGTACCAAATAAAAATAACTGTGGTCTAAAGTCAAATTTACATTTAAAAATAGATTGCATTAATTCTTGTATCTGTCTCCAATAGTGTTTTGGTTGTGTGTTTTTGTTTTTTGTTTTGCTTTATCACAAGACTGTAACATGTGATAAAAAGTCCCTTCATGTACCCCACATTTCCAGCACTTATTTTTAGAGCCTTTGTACAGTTTAGATAACTTTGCTGGTACCAAATACCATTGATACAACATTTTATACATTTCTCTCTCTCATATTATAGGATAATAAGTCTTTCAAGCTAGTTGTCCAGATTTTTTTTCCAATACAGCACCACTTCTAATCTTAAAGACAGAAGGCCAGGAGAAATAACTGTCATAACTGCCTGCTGGAAATTTAGAAGGGGTGAGCTGGCCTGACCTCCCTTAGGAGGAAATTCCAGTTAAGACTGCTGCTAAGCAGAGGACTCAAAAGCATGCACTAACGCAAAATGCAGCAGCTAGATAACAGTTCTGTTATGTTATTGCATTGGATGCCAACAAGCTTCTGGCATGAATTCAAGGTGCATGTGATGGCTTTTCAACCCCCTAAATGGCTTGGGGGTGCAATACTTGAGGAAACCCCTCTCTATAGATACCCATCTGAGGTCTTGAGGGATTTTTCTTCTGTATCCCATCACTGGGGGGCAATACATTGCAGAATGACATGAGAAAGATCCTTCTTGCTTGTGCTACCCCAACTGGGGAATCACCAGCCCAAGGCAAAGTGAAACCAGACACCCGGACAGCCTTGTATCTAGTGGTTTGGGAGGAATTGCATAACATCCTCTATTTTGAGCCATAAAACCTGGCCTTGTTTGATCCAGTGCTTCTAGCTGAACAGATTTATTATTACCCCGGCTGCTGCAAAGGGCTGTGGAGAAGACTGTTACTGACCATGTGTTGTTGTTGGTGTTGTTGCTTTCTGATGGAGGTGTGGAAAGGAAAGGAGGATCTGAGCTGTTGAAGCAGATCAAGAACACCAATGAGAAGACCGGGAGGAGAGGAAGTGTGTGATTCGGGTTAAGGAATAAGCAGGGGAGATGAGAGAGCAAATAAATTCAGTCAAGTGCCCCATTCTTCTTACTGGCAATAAAGTACCAAGAGAAGACACTTCAGTGGTAGATGATGGTTGGACCAGCTTAATGCCTTTTTTGCAAGAGATTATCCACCTCTTGGAATAGTGTGGTGTAAGGGCACATAGATCTTATGACACAAATAGAGGGGGATACTCTTCAAATTCAATAGCATAGGACAGGGAAGGAGGAGGAGGTTTTCCAGGCCAGTTTCTGAAAGAAGGAGAAAGAGAAGGAGGCTTAGCTCTATACAACTGCTGCCACAGCCGCTTGCCTAATGGCGCGCGAATTTCATAACCACTACTAATTGTTGAAAAGTTCCAGTCATCAGCAGACTGTAACACTGTTGTTAGTGAGGGATTTTCTTTGAGGAAAGCCGTAATCCTCTTTCAGGTACTAATTAAGACTTAGTATGGACACTGAAGGAACTGCTGCCATCACCTGCAATATCTGTGGGATGTTTGTCTTCTCACGTACAGATGTGGGGAACTACACGTGCTCCAAGTGTAAGTTGGTAGCCCTCTTGGAGGAGAAAGTACAGCAGCTGGAGGCGCGGGTAGCTACACTTCAACATATTAGGGAGCAAGAGGCTTTCCTAGAGAGAACGGAACAAATGGTCTTGGACAGGGACCACACAGAGGAAGTCGCTGGGGAAGAGAAGGTCACATCACACACACAGGAAGTAGAAAGCTGGAGGAATGTCACACGCAGAAGTAAGGTTCTGACACTTGTGTAAAGGTCTTCTATGCATCTTGTAGTACTGGCACCTAGCCTTGTCCTCATAGAAGCAGGCATAGTCACCTGGAATCAAAAGCTGAGAAGTCACTATAGATGGGGTACTCAGATGGCTGGGATCGAGAGCATCCAGCAGCATAATATGCATGTTGGAATGATGCCAATGTGATCACCGACAACAGTCTCTAGAGTGGGTCAAGCAGGAGTGAGTCATGGAATATGACCTTGAGGCTGATCTAGATTGGGAGCAACAAGACCTCTGGGATCAATGAAAGCCAGATCGTTGCCTTCTGGGCAGGGTGGGAAGATTTGGGCAGGAGGCCGAAAAAAAGTTTCAGAGCTGGAAGTTGCCTTGAAGGAATAGGAGAGGCAGTCACTCTAACCCCCAGGAGAGAACTCAAGTATCTCTCTCTCTCCGAAAAACTGTGATAGGAATGGACCACAGCTACCGGATCTTCCTCAACATGGGCAAGTAAACCCTGTTTGGAATAGGAGTGATGGAGGTCCTTCTGCATTCTGAGCAGCTGTTTCAGGAGAAACCTGTTCTTGTTATGAGTCTTTGGGATGCGGAATGGAAGATTCATCTTGAGGTAGAGACTGAGATCAATTGTTCCTTAGCCTTAGAATGTTTTTAGTTTTTATTCTTCTTCTTCAGCTTCAGCTCAACTCTTCCCTGTCTTTGTGTCAGGATCCCCCCCCCCCCCACTTTCTTTAGTAAATCTCTTGCAAATGCCATATGCTATTAGTTAATATTCTGCACCTAATTAGATTTAGTTTACATTATATTTGTGTGTGTGTGTGTGTGTGAGAGAGAGAGAGAGAGAGAGATATTACTGACTAGCTGTCAAGGCAAGAGAGGAAAAACCGTCAGGGAAAGAGAAAGAGGCAGTGGAATAGATAGTTTGGGATTTTGGACTCCTGTCTTGATCAGCTGGCATGAGGAAATATCCTAGTGGTTGTGGATTGCTCCTTAAGCACTTCTGAAAAAAAGGGTAGAGTTCATCAGACTAGACTAACACACTTCACCAGTAATATACATGATCAAAAATTAGCCACCTGCTACACATAAGGGAATTTGTCTGAAAGCTATTGTATTACCAGTTTTTCACATGGGCAAGATAACCAAAAGAGGATAAATAATATAACATCTAGGGTACAATCCAGAATGCAGTACAGAACTAAGTAAGAATAGAGGGCATGCTTATCAAATTTGCAGATGACACCAAATTAGGAGGGGTAGCTAATATCAGAGAGTCAAAATTCAAACTCACCTTAATAGATTACAGAGTTCAACCAAAAATAAAAAAAATGAATTTCAACAGAGAGAAATATAAAGTACAACACTTAGGCAGAAAAAATGAGAGCCTCAAATATAGGATGGGTGTCACCTGGCTTGACAACAGTACATGTGAAAGAGATCTGAGAGTCTAACGGACTGAACAAACTGCCAGAAATAATGCAGCTTGAGACCACTTTAACTGCCCTGGCTTAGTGCTAGGGAATCATGGGAACTGTAGTTTATTATGGCACCAGAGCTCTCTGACAGAGAAGGCTCAATGCCTCTGAAAAAAACTGCAATTCCCATGATTCCCTTGCACTGAGCCAAATGGTCTCAAGCTGGATTATTTCTGGCAGGCTGTTCAGGCCCTACATAGACCACAAGCTGAGCATGAGTCAACAGTATGATGCAGCAGATAAAAAAACCAATACAATCCTAGGCTGTATCTATCTATCTATCTATCTATCTATCTATCTATCTATCTATCTATCTATACACACACACACACACACACACACACACACACACACTGTATTTATACCCTGCTCTTCAACCACAAAGGCTCTCAGAGCGGCTTACAGATAGCTAGCTTACAATCTAAAAAGACATGGCACAAAAGAAGGGAATGATAGTAGGGAAGGGGATCAGGTCCAGTGGTTTTTCTCTTCCTCTGAGGCCTGGACCATAGCAGATGGATTGGAGGGAGGGCTTGTCTTTTTACTTAAGGCACTCAATAGGAGTGGAATGTCTAGATTGAGGGAAACTATAAATGCTGGCTGCTTTTAATACATCATTAAAGACATATCTCATACAGTAGACCTATCCAGTCAATTTTAAATCATGACTTTTTAATCTGTGTATGAACTGTTATGAGTGTATTTAAGGATTTTATACTATTGTATTTAAAATGTGGGTTTGTGGGTTTTTAATTGTGTTTTGTATTTTAACACGTCTACCCTGCTTGGAATATTGAGGAGAGACAGGAAAAAAATAAGATTATTAGTATTATCATTAGTGCCACTCTATTCTGCTTTGGTCAGTCCTTTCTTGGAATAATCCTGTCCAGTTCTGGTCACCACAATTCAAAGAGGATACTGAGAAGCTAGAGTGTGTCCAAAGGAGGGTGACCATAATGGTGAAAGGTCTGGAAACCATAAAGCCCTCTGAGGAGAGACTTAGGGAGCTGGGTATGTTTAGCCTGGAGAAGAGAAGGTTAAGAGGCGATATGATAACCCTGGGCCAGGCAGCTGCACGCCGCCCACCCCAACCCCACCCCACCACCATCCTGACGCTGCACGGCATTACACACAGTGCGTAGTGTCAGGACGCCCTTCCGATGCAGCGTTTAAACACGCTGCATCAAAAGGGTGCTGAACAGCAGTGGTGCCAGCTCTTAGGGAGGCCTTTTGTCGCCCCTAAAAGGAGCGGCATTTTGCCGCTCTTTTCAGGGTGGCAAAAGGGAGGATTGGGGCCATAGCAGTGGGTTACCATGGCCCCGATCCACTGCTCCCTGCAGAGGCCCCTGTTTAAATACTTGAAGGGGTGCTATATTGAGGAAAGAGCAAGCTTGTTTTCTGCTGCTCCAGAGAATAGGGAGTTTATCACACGGGGGGAAATCCGTGCAGAAATGGGGGTTTAAAGTAGAAAAAACCGCAAAAGCAGATTTTTTTTCAGATGACGTCGCTGTTAAAAGGAGGTTAAACTGGGGTTAATCCAGATGGAAACCCCTCATTGACTGCTTCTTTTTACTTTCGGGTTTTTCCGAAAGTAAAAAGAAGCAGTTTCCGTTCGCATTAACCCCATTTTAACATCACTTTCACTTTTCACACTGGGGAATCCCGTCAATAAATTGCTTCCGCTTTTGCAGTTTTTTTTTTTCTACTTAAAGAAGGGTTTCTGCACGGGACTCCCCGTGTGATAAACTCCTTGGACACAAAGCAACGGATGCAAACTACAGGAAACAAAATTCTGCCTCAACATTAGGAGGAACTTCCTGACAGTAATAGATGTTCAACAGTGGAAGACATTGCTTGGAGTGTGGTGGAGTCTTCTTTGGAGGTCTTTAAACAGAAGCTGGCTGGCCATGTGTCAGAGAGGGTGCTTTGACTGTGAGTGCATGGCAGAAGGGGTTGGACTGGATGGTCCTTGGGGTCTCTTCCAGTTCTATGATTCTATAATTATATGTCTCCAAACATTCACCAACCCCAAATTATCCATTAAATCAAAAAAAAAATGCCTTTGGTAGCTTGCCTTGAGAAGTCTTGATCTCCTTCTACCTCATTCCAATCCCCCATCAAACACCAATTTTCATAAGAAAGACCCATCAAATTCTCCATCAACCACTTATAAAAATTAGCCTTGTTATTTGGTCCATAAACTCCTATCCTATTGTAATTCCCTGAAAATGAATTTGCCCCATCACAAATCTCCCTTGTTCATCCACCAGAATCAATTCCAACTTGAAAGTGAATTTATATATGGAACAACTGTACTTTTTAAATCTTGGAGTAACAAATACTTGCCAATTTTTATAGCTCAAATATTTGATATCTTTTTTCCTTATATGAGTTTCTTGAAAACAAATTCTTTCCAACTTAAGTCTAGTCCAATAGTGAAGTATCTCCCTTTTTTCCTGGGAGTTGTTAATTCTATTGATATTCCACATAAGGCATTTATAATCCATATTTAAGTCATGAAATTAAATGAGTCCACTTCTGCAGCAACTGCTTGGTCATCCTCCCACCCTTCACCTGACTGATTTGATCATAGCTCTTGATCTGTCTCCTGTTTCTTCTTCCTCCTACATTTCTTCGAAATCTTGTTTGTATTTTGGCAGGAATTCTTTCACCTGTACCGAATTCACCTGGAATCTTTGGGCCTAAGCAGACTGCCAGAAATAGTGCACATTAAATTGAGGCACTGCCCTGGCTCAGTGCTAGGGAATCATGGGAACTGTAATTTATTGTGGCACCAGAGCTCTCTCACAGAGAAGGCTCAATGTCCCAGAAAAAAATACAGTTCCCATGATTCCCTAGCACTGAGCCAGGGCAGTGCCTCAATTTAATGTGCACTATTTCTGGCAGTCTCCTTAGGACTTTTGTTTCTTAAAATAAAAAGTTCATTCTTTCCATTTTCTCCCATTTTAAATAGGTTCTTTTTCTGTTTCACTTTATCAGCAAAAACCCTCAAAACCAAAACCATATTCCTTCTTTCAGCATAGAATTCTAACAGGAATCTCTTCCAAAATTATAGTATCTTCCCCATCTACATTTAATCTATTCTCATTATGCTATTGGAGGACTTCATCTCTCATTTGTTTCTTGAGAAAATTCACTGTCACATCGTTTCTTTTGTCTTGCAATTACCCAGTCAATAACAAAACCCATCTCTTGCTTCTCTTTCTCAATAAATAAATAGCCAAAGTATTGGCCATTTTTTCTCTAATATCATCTTAACATTCTCCAGAATTGATCTCAATTTTAGGTAAGATTCCTTTTCTTTCAATTACTATAAAGTCAAATGGTCCAAAACTTTCTATGTCCTTCTTAAAGTTCAGTTTTAAGTTTGAAAACATCAACATTCTCATTAATTTTTTCATACCCTCTGACAGCTGACCAATAGAATCATTTATCTCTTTCATTCATCTCATTTCATCCAAGATTTTTTGGGACATGTCTGTGATATCGGATATTTCCAACTTTGAATAATAATAGCTTTTTTTACTTGAATAGCCTTCGTACTCTAAAGCCTAATTGTCATGGATTTCTTGGTAACCAAAAGAAAAAAAAAACACCTTTCCTCCCAATATATTTCCTTTGGCTACCAGATAAGGGGCTGGGGGGAGGGGGATCAGAAAAATTATATTCCTTATGTTATATACTTTTTGCCACATGATGCTGATATAAACATAAAAATCAGAAATAATTCTTCTTTTTGCAGCTACTTTTCTTAGCCACTAGATGGTAGTCTAAAACCATAAAACAGTTTAAAGGTTTTCTTTACAGCATTCAGCACTTCCTTTAAAGAAGCTGCTGATCTCAAGCAGTCCTATACTTTATCTCAGGGGTAGGCAACCTTTTTGAGCAGGGGGCGGGTTGCTGTCCCTCAGACAATTGGGGGGGCCGAAGCACCAAAAATAAATAAATAAATAAATAAATAATTTTTAATTTTTTTTTAAAAAAAACATTTAAAAATAAAAAAATGCATGCACACTCTCTCAGCCCCAGAAAAGCCATGGCAAAACCCCTGTGGAGATTTTGTCAAGAAAACCCTAAGAACAAGTAATAACAACAATAATCAATCTCATCATGGCGGGTGGCAGCGGAGGGCGGTGGCGGCGGTGGCAGAACCAGCCTGGGGTTGCCTACCCCTGCATTATCTCCTTCCAGCCAGACAAGAAACTTTCCATGATAAGTCATTTCTTTGTTCTTTTAAATAATTATTAAAATAATTTTAAAAGATTTTTGTATATCATTCCCCGTTCTCCGTATTATTAGTTCCAATTGTCCAGGAAAGCCGCCAAGAGTGCTGATAACAGCTTCTTGTGAGGGTTAAAGGTAAACAAAAGTCTTTTGCTACTGCAAAGCAAGAAAGCAAAGCTCCATATTACCAATCCAAAGGTCCAGCCAGAGTATGGTCAAGCAGTCCGAAGGTCTAGGATTCCAGAGAGGCAGAGTGACAAGACAGTCTGAAGGTCAAGGGTTCCAGAAGTGAGCAGTCTGAGAGTCAAGGTTTCAGGCCAAGGAACAAGGCGAGACAGAGGCTTTTGCTAGGAAACTCATATAATCTCTGGCACTGAGGCAGACCTTCTTCACCTTCTTAAATTACCAAGCTGCAGGAGCTCAGCTGAGGCTGATTGCTCTAGCGTTTTTCATAATGTCTCCTTGAACACCAAAGGCCCTCCCTTTCTGCTCAACGCTGGCTGAAGGTAGGTATTTTCCCTTGATCCTCCTCCATGTCTGAAGGTTCTGCTGCCAGGAGGCTTGGCTGCAGAGCCTCCAGGGAAACCACAGGCTCTGCTGGAGGCTCTGCTGGAGCTGACAAAGCAGAACTAGGGCTGGGCTGAGGCTCCACAGCTACAGGCTCAGGTTCCAGAGGAGGTTCTGACTCATCTTCCGAGTCCTCCTCCAGGTAGGGCATGACACCAATAAATACAGGTATGTTGCATTTTAGCTCTATTTTTTTAAAATAAAGTCTCTAAGAGGGGAAGCAGACAGGCGGCCCTGGAACGCCCCGGGAAGCTGCACCGCAGGGCCGGGGTATCCCCACACCTCGGCCCCATGGCGCAGCTTCACCGCCCCTGGAAGGAATGCTAAAATAGCGCTCCTTCCACAAGTCGCCGAAGATGCACAGCAAAAGACTGGCAGCGCACCTTTGTCGACTCTCCCACTGCAGTGTTTGCGGATGCTGCGGCGGGAAGGCATCGTCGGAGCGCCGGCCATGCGGAGGGGCTGGCGCTCCGATGATGCCTTCGGGAAGGGGTTGGGGCACCCACCATGCGGCTGCCCCTCCCCTTCCTTGTCTCCAAAACGGCCCTTTGAGCCGTCTGCTTCCCCCCCTAACTCACTCAAAGAGGTCGGTTCCAGAGATCACATCTCCCACTGATTTGAAAGCTCCTTAATTTTGTATTTCAAAATATTCCAAAGAAAATTAAGAAAGATACAAGTTTGGTGCCCATATGCCACGTCTTGCTTCTCCCAACTGAGCCAGTTCTTGATTCCCATTGACTTTTTTGCCTGTTCCACAGCCCACCACCAAATTTATAGCAGTCACTCTGAAAGTAACCAGGATTCTATGCTCACAGGAGCAATTTCCAAACCTTCCCTTTGATCCAGGGATAATACCATGGCTAGATCTTACTTCCAGCCACTGTAAAATGTGAAAATCTTCCCTCTTGCACAGAGTGCTCAAAGGGAGCTTAACTTAAGTTATAGTGGCACTCTTTCTGTACAGAACAGTTCCTCTCCCTTGCAGTTAGCTTGTCACTAACTATTGTCATGACAGCTATTTTTTCTGCTGTAAAAATACTGCACCTAGTGAGCAGAAGAGCAACAGAATGAATTAGAGCAGTGGTTCCCAAAGTGGGTGGTAGTGCTCCCCCTGGGGGTGTTGGAAAGCTCCAAGAGGGCACTGAGGGGAAAAAGAGCAGCAGGGGGCACTGAAGGGGAAAAGGGAATGGCTAGGAATTGTGGGGATGGAGGTTGCATGTAGGGTTGCCATTGCTGCTGAAAAACTGTGAAAGTCTGGGACTGAGATCTGAAAAGCAGCATGCCTCTGCTTCCTGAAGGCAGGAGTGAAACCTCAGGAAAAAAAGTCATCCAGATCCCACCCTTGAGGCTCTGTGGGGTACTGCACAGGTGTGCCAGACCTGGAGCCCAGAGGTAGGAAGGGAGAGAAGACAAGAAGTTTGGAGCAGCCAGGAGGCTTTCTTGTTTCCTAGTAAGTGTATGGCAAAGCTGCATGAATGGTGGAATGTTTTGCTTGCTTGGGACTGGAGCTACCCTTCTCTCCAGCTCCCCCCCCCCAAAGAAATGTTTGTGTGTGCGTGTTTGCAAAAGGGGAGGGCCCTTTCTTAAGGTCCGGAGTCCCTCTTTCCTCTTAGGGCCTTTGCAGACTGCCAGAAATAGTGCAAATTGAGGCCACTTTCACTGTCCTGGCTCAGTGCTAAGGAATCATGGGATCTGTAGTTTATTGTGGCACCAGAGCTCTCTGGCAGAGAAGGCTCAATGTCCCAGAAAAAAAATAAATTCCCATGATTCCTTAGCACTGAGCCAGGACAGTTAAAATGACCTCCATCTGGATTATTTCCGGCAGTCTGCAAAGGCCCTTAGTTGCATGCTAATAGGCTGGAGCTCCCCTTTCCTCCATTTCCCTCCCCCATAGAAATGTGTGTGTGTGTTTGAAAAAAGAGGGGGCATATGGGCTCTGGAAAACAAACAATGAAGTCCAGGAAATAAAATTTGCAAATAAATCCATTTGCAACACAATGAGAATCCTTGTTTGTTTGTTTTTTTCTCTCCTGTGTGAAAATATCTGCCTCCCTCCTTTGGCAGATAGTATTGAATTTCTCAAGAAGTCTGTGTTGCTGCATCTGAAAAAAAACTTTTAGATGCTGCTTAAAACACATCAAATGCATTCCCATTTAAAAAATAAAAGCAAACTATTTTTGTTGGAGGTATAGACCTCAAAAAATTAAGTCTGCCCTTTGTTCCCTCTCGTTTAGGATTCTGTTGTGTCTAAAATGCAGCATCCTGAAATCTAGAAGGTATATCCAGGAGTAGCTATGTTGGCCACAATGCAAACAATAACATCCAAAATCCACAAAAAAAGTGATACCTTTCTCCTGTGTGATGTTTAACACCTTTGCCCAATGAAAAAGCCAGTTGAGCTTCAAAAGCTTGTTTCATCTATTTTGTGTATTTTGGTTGGCCAATAAAGGTGTCTCTGTTTTGTGAATTTTGGATGTTATTGGGCTCTGTGTGGGCTGGCCAGCACAGCAACCCCTGGATATGATTCCTAGAGTAGGAGTCCCTCTTAGTTTTATAGCTGTTTGAGAGCTTTTCTCCCTCCCTCCCCCCAGAAGGGGGGGACCCACTTTTGCTAAGTTCTCTTCCGAATGGCTAGAATTCAGAAAAATAGGTTTGATTTGCATTACAGTAATAATGCAGTTCAACACTGCTTTAACTGTCATGGCTCAGTTCTATGGAAATCTGGGATTTGAAGTTTTGTGAGCTATGTAGCCTCTCTCAGGGAGCTCTGGTCTGACAATAAAACTACAAACTCCAGAATTCCATAGCATTGACCCATGGCAGTTAAAGCCGTGTCAAACTGCAAATAGAGTGACAAACAGCTACCCTGTGAAGAGACAGACCCAAGTGGAAAAAAAGATAGAACTGGAACACAAGACAGAGAGAAAGGAGTCACAGTGGGAAATCAAAATAGAGAGTTGATCAAGGCATAAAAGAACTTAAAGATGGGAAGACATGCTACAATCATGTTCGACAATGCAAACATTGTCCAAAGTAGAACGAGGAAATTTTGACTGAATTTTATAAGAAATTGCCTAACAAAGCAGTTTGGCAATGGAACCAATTCCCTAGAGCCATGGTGGAGTCTCTTTCTCTGAGCTTCTTCAAAAATAGTCCGGACAAACAAGGCGGAGATCACTGATAAACAATGGAATAAATTGCCTTGGAAAGTGTTGGACTCTCCATCTTTGGAGGTCTTCAAACAGATTGGACAGACATCTTTCAGGGCTGCTGTAGTTTTACTGTATATTCCTGCATGGCTGGGGGGGGGGGGATTTGGTGCTCCTTGTGGCCCCTTCCCCCTCTTTGATTCTATGCTTAAGGGTGTGTAGCCTGTGGAGATGGAGTTCAAAAATTTACCATCCCAGCTGCAACACAGTAACTTAGATAGAAGTTCTTAGGAGGTGTTTAGGGGTCTAATGTAAAG
>CM034703.1:133563575-133575916 GCA_020142125.1 Phrynosoma platyrhinos | reverse complement strand
AATAGGACCCAGAACAACAGATGCAAGCTACAGGAAAAGAGATTCCACGTGAATATTAGGAAGAATGACTTCCTGACTTGCCATCCAGAGGCTTATGGCTGACATCCTACAGAGGTCAGTTCAGGGTCATAGAGGGAACCCCACATGTCCCAAAATTTTATTAAAATCATATTTGCTAAAATTCCTGCATGGCAGGGGGTTGGACTGGATGACTGTTGTGGTCTCGTCCAATTCTATGATTCTATGATTCTATTGTAGAAGATCAATCAAGACAATATACATGAGTTAAATAAGAACAATCTTGGCAATTCCAACAACAATCAACAATGCAACAAAACAAACTATAGAAGCTGTGTTTCAAAGGCCAAAATAAAAGTTAGAAGGAAAAATTAAGGGTCTTCTATTATTGTCTTGGAATTTGATTCCTTTATGAAACCTCTTGTATAACATCCTTCCAGAACTTAGGAGGAACTTCCTGACAGTAAGGGCTGTTCGACAGTGGAACACAATCCCTCGGAGTGTGGTGGAGTCTCCTTCCTTGGAGGTCTTTAAGCAGAGGCTGGATGGCCATCTGTCAGGGATGCTTTAATTGGGAGTTCCTGTATGGCAGGGGTTGGACTGGATGGCCCTCGTGGTCTCTTCCAACTCTATGATTCTATGATTCAGAAACCCAAGTGATGGGCTGGTGGGTTTGGGTATTTGGTGTTGTTAACATAGTCCAGGAAAGGGAACCAGGTCTCTTCAAAAGATTTATGAAATGCCTCATTTTTTTAGAGCTTTTGATCTTGCAACTAACTTTTTCATTAACAGTACATCCCACACACAACACCACCAGTTTTCTATGGAGAAATTACCAGTTTTCCAGTTTTTAGTGATTTCAAGCTTGGTTGCTGCCATAAAAAACTGATTAGTGTTTTGTTTCAAATTTTTGTTTACATTCAAAAAGAGTGAAAACAATAAAAGACTTGGACAAGGTGTGGTGATGTTCTGTTTCATAATTTCAGAGATTATTGAACTAACTTCCAACTAGAATTGTCTGACTTTGGCACATTCCATCCATATTTGCTTGTACATTCCGTTGTCCCTACATCTTCTACAGCACCTAGTAGATGTGCTGTTGGTGATTCTTGCAATTTGGACAGGGATGAATTACCATTTGTGGATTAACTTCAAGGTAGACTCCCTAACAAGGGCTGATTTTGTCTTAAAAGGAGAGGAACCTCAGATTTTCTGCCAATTTAAAGCAAAGCAAAGCAAAGCAGCTTCATTTATATACCGCTTCATATCGCGCATGGGATGTCTAAGCGGTTTACAACTGTGAGCTGATTGCCCCCCAACAGCTGGGTACTCATTTTAGCGACCTCGGAAGGATGCAGGCCTGAGTCGAGCCTCAGCCCTGGCTGGTATTGAACTCGCAACCTTGTGGTCTATGAGTGAGTGGCTGCAGTACAGGCATTTAACCACTGCGCCACCAGGGCTGATTTAAGTCCTCAATTGTTTTTCACTTTATGTTAACTGACTTCACATTGATCTCAAGCCATGGGGGCCTTGCTGATGAGACATCTCCAAGACCTCCTGACTTCCACTGCTCTGCCCAGGTCTTGCAAACTCATAACTTGTGATCTCTTTAATAGAGTCCATCTATCTAGCATGTGACCTTCCTCTCTTTCTGCTTCCCTCCCCCTTTCCTAGCATTATTGTCTTTTCCAATGAGTCTTCCCTTCTCATGGTGTGTCCAAAGTACACCAGCCTCAGTTTTGTCATCTTGGCTTCCAGGGAGATTTCTGGCTTGATCTGCTCTAGGACCCATTTATTTGTTCTTTTTGTCTGTCCAGTGTCCTCAGCACTCTTCTCCATCATCACATCTCAAATGAATTGATTTGCTTCCTATCTTGTTTCTTAACTGTCCAGCTCTCACATCTATACATGGTGATAGGGAATACAATGGCTTGTATGATTCTAACTTTTGTGCTGAGTTGTATAGTTGCGCCTCCATTTTCGCAGACTTCAAGTCTGCATCCCTCACCCGTTTGCTAGTGGGAAATGGAGGGGAATAAAATGGGGGAGCGTGCCCATGGCGTGTGGCCATGGGTACCCACACATCCCCACTCAAGCCTATGGGGCTTGAATATTTGTGGTTTTCTGTTTTCTGGATCCCCCTGTGAAAACAGAGGGGCAACTGTATATCATTGCATTTTAGAATCTTTTTTAGTTCTTTCATAGCTGTCCTCCCCATTCTTAATCTTTTGATTTCCTGGCTGCAGTCCCCATTTCTATCAATATTTCATGCTAGTTACAAGAATGCTTTTACTATTTCTATTTCCCCATTGTCTAGTTTGAATTTATGTAAGTTCTCTTTGGTCATTATTTTTGTTTTCTTTATATTAAACAGTAAGCCTGCCTTTGCACTTTCTTCTTTGATCTTCCTTAGTAGTTGTTCCTGGTCTGTGAACCCTCAATCACACGTTGATAACATATCACAAACAATAACACAAACATATCTACTGATAACATTACAAACAAAGAATAATTCATCTGTTTACTAAATTAAATTGTCATAAGTACTTCCTTCAGAGTTAGGGACTTTACAGACTGTCAGAAATAATGCAGCTTGAGGCCACTTTAACTGCTCTGGCTCAGTGCTAGGGAATCATGGGAAGTGTATTTTTTTTCTGGGACATTGAGCCTTCTCTGTCAGAAAGCTTTGGTGCCATAATAAAATGCAGTTCCCATGATTCCTTAGCACTGAACCAAGACAGTTAAAGTGGCCTCAAGCTGCATTATTTCTGGGAGTCTGTAAAGGCCCTTAGGGCCTCAGTAGACGGAGGCCCCGGAGACGCCGCCGGACGGAGCGCCGGCGGAGCGTAGCCTCCGCACCGCGGCACACCTCCGGCGACTCTAAAAGGAGCTCCAAATTGGCACTCCTTTTAGATTTCAGGGAAAGTGCACCCTAAAAGTGGCGGGCGCACTTTCCCTGACTCAAACGCCGCGGCGCGTGTGGTCGCCACAGCGTGAGGTCATCCCCGGAGCGCCGGCCATGCGAAGGGCCGGCGACTCTGAGGGCGACCTCGGGAAGAGGAAGGGGCGCCGCTCGTGTGGCTGCCCCTCCTCTTCGGGGTCTCGGAAACGGCTCTATTAGCCGTCTGCCAAGGCCCTTAGTTTCCATTATTCATTGATTATCTACTCTTACTTTTTTCCTATATTAATCTTTGATACTTCAATTTCCATTGATTTTTTACTTAAATTATCTTTCCCCTATTGCTTTTCTAATTTATAATCTTGTATTTTCTCAGCTTCAAAATTCTATTATTATAACAAAAATTCCTTACATTATCTGATGGGATTCTCAGGTTTTCCCATATCAGGCCATTTTTAAACCAAATTTGTTTGATCAAAATCCATTTTCATTATTATTATTATTATTATTATTATTAGCTTTATTTATTAAGCGCTGTAGATGTACACGGCGCTGTACAAAACCAAATAAAATCCAGAATATATAAATGATTTTTCTATCAAGTCTGCTGATTTATCCTGTAAAAATGCAGTCAAAATGTCCATATCCATCATATCTTTTAATTTTATTGCTCATTCTTCTGTGAAGGGTATTTTGTTTTTATTTCTCTAATACTGTGCAAACAAAATTCTAGTGTTTGTAATCACATATCATATTATCTTTTTAAATTTCTTTTTTCCATCATATAAGTCATATTTAAATGATTTGTTTTGTGATTCAAATAGAACTTGTACCTATAATATTTCTGTCATCAATTTATGTATTTTCCTCCATAATTTGTTTGCCTTCGTACATTTCCACCACATCTGGTAGAAAGATCCTGATGGTTCTTGACATTGCCAGCATTCAGTCTTACTCGTTTTATATACTGCATTTAGTTGGGTTGGTAAGAGGAACCATTGATGGAACATCTTCAAAAAAGTTTTTTTTTAGACTTTGACATATGCTAAATTTCCATGCATTGTGCCAAGATTTTTCCCAAGCCTCTAAATCTATATTCCTCCCAAGGTCTTGGGCCCACTTGATCATTGTGTGTTTAACTGTTTCTTTTCTAATTCTCTTTCTTGTAGCACTATAAAATATTTTGCCATATGATGATTTCCTGTATCCATAAATATCTTGTCTAGTTCCTTCTTTTTATCTTCAAATTTTACTGTCCTCTTATCCAATCTGAAACTTTTATTTGATTATACAGGAATCAGTTATCATTCCTCTCTTCTAAACCTAGTTGTTCCATTATTTTCAATTTATATTGTAAGTTCTTTTCTTTCATATCTAATCCAAGGTTCATTACTAATTTTGCTTCTTTAAAAAAAAAAAGCTTCTTGGATAGTTATCCACTTTGATATTCCTTTATAAAATAATTTCTTAATTTTTAACCACACTCTGATCAATGATTTTTTAATGCAGTGGTGTTTGAAATCTTTATTTACTTTTTATTTGTCATACCACAAATAACCATGCCAGTCGAATCTCTTGCTGGTCCCTTCATTATTCAATATCTTTTCATTGGAGAGCTTTATTCATTATTCTAGCCATACTAAGCAGCAGGCATAGTAGTAATGTTGAAAATTTGGAAGTTCACAATCTCCTCTTTCTTTTGAGTCTGTTAGTATGTTTGATCTGATTCTTGCCTTCTTTCCCATCTGCAAAAATTTAGTCAACTCTTTTTTCTAGATGTTAAAACATTTCTCATTAATAATGATGGGCACATTTTGAAATAAATGCATACATTTTGGTAAAATATTCATTTTTACTTTTGAAATTCTCTCCAGAAAAGAGATTTGCAACTTTGTCAATTTTTGTAAATCATTTTTCATTCCCTTTCATATTTTACCATAGTTACATTTGTACAATTCCACATTTCTGTTTATTATGTAAATACCTAAATATTTTACCTTTTCTTCTATTCTGAACTTAGTTGTTTCACTCAACATTTTCCTTTCTTCTGTTCCTATGTTTTTTAATCAAAATTGTTGTTTTTCCATGATTAATTTTAAAGCCTGCTAATTTTCCAAACTCATGTAATGGTTTTTGCAATTTTTCTATACTTTTCAACAGATCTTCCAAAAATATCACAATGTCATCAACAAATGCCATAATTTTATAATTCTATTCTTTTATTTTTACCCCCTTAATTCCCTCTCTCTCTCTCTCTCTCTCTCTCTCTCTCTCTCTTTTTTTTTTGTTTAATATTTCCAAAATGATAATAAATAGTAACAGGGACAGTCTTGTTCCTTTTTCTATTTTTATAACTTCTGATTTTTCCTTGTTGATTAGGATTTGTGCTCTTTGATCATTATATATTGCCATCATCCATTTCTCAAATGTTTCTCCCACGTTCATTCTTTTAATGGCCTGCATAAAGATCCAACTCACTTTACTGAACAGTTTTTCTGTATCTATAAAGATCATTTCTAGTTTCTTTTCACTGTGCTGTTGAAAGTATTTTAAGATGTTTATAACTCTTCTTGTGTTATTTCTTATGTGTCTTTTAGGGAGAAGCCCACTTTGATCTTCATGTATCACTTCTGTTAGAATTTTCTTAAGCCTTTCTGCAATTATTGATGTAAATATTTTGTAATCTACATTCAACAATCAGATGGGCCTATAATGTTGTACATCTATACTATCCCTGTCTTCTTTTGGTATAATGTGTTACACAGAGGTGTCAATTAGATTTTCTCCATTTTCTTCTAATATGTAGATGACAGACCATCAGGACTGGCGCTTTTCATATTTTTGTTCTTTTAATTGTTTCTGATACTTCTTCTACTGTAATGTTCTGATTCAATGATTTTTTTGTTTCTCCATCAGTTGCAGTATTCTGTTTTTTTCAAAAAAAAATTAATATTCTCCCTGTCCTTTTCTTCCTTTGCTTTCTTTCTTTTCTTTTCTTCCTTATATACATTTCCCAAATAATTAGTGAAAATGCTCATGATGTCTTTTTTATCTGTGTATAACAGGGGTAGGCAAACTTTCCCCTTTAAGGGCTGAGGGACTTCAGCTCCCAGAATCCCAGGAGCTATTGGCCAACATGGGACTATTGGCCAACATGGCTGAGGCTTCTGGGAGCTGAAGTCCCTCGGCCCTTAAAGGGGAAAGGTTGCCTACCCCTGGTGTATAACTTGTCTTCCTTCTTATTTTGGTGATTTTTTCTTTTTCTTTCCTCAGTTTGTTAGCCAAAACTTTTCCTGGTTTGTTACAAGCTTCAAAATATTTTTGTCTTACTAATTGCAATTTTCTTTCCATTTCTTTTATTATTAATGATTATAACTGTTTTTGTAACATTTGTACTTCAGATTTTAACTTTTCATTCCCCATTTTTTTCATTCATCTTTTTCCCCTCTTAGTTCTTTTGTGATTTTTTTCTCTTTCTCTTTTCTTTTCTTTCTTCAGAATTATATTTTATTAGAAAACCACAAATTACTACCTTGCTGGCATCCCATATTACATTGTTTGATATTCCAGTTGTAATATTTTCTATAAAGTAAAGTTTTAATGCTTCTTTTATTTTGTTGGTAATGTCTTCATTTTTCAATAGATTTTCATATAATCTCCATGGGAAGTTTACTTTCTTCTCATACATTTTTAATATGATTAGATTATGATCTGAAGTAACCTTAGTTGAGATCTCCATCTTTTTTATCATAGGTAACATTGTTTTTGTAGTTATAAATATGCCTATTCTTGACATAGAATCATACACTTGAAAAAAGAAAGGAAAACTTTTATTTTGTCCATATTTTGGTCTCCATACATCCTTCATTGTGAGTTCTAGTAAACTTGAAAATGGATTTTGGGAGCGTTCTTTGTGTTTTTTTTTAATTGATCCCCGATATTCTGTCTAAAATAGGGTCTATAACTGCATTAAAGTCACCCATCAACACCATGTTTTCATATTCATACTTTCTCAATACATTTGCTAATTGTTCAAAAAAATTGTCTCTTTTCCTCAATGGTGTATAGACTCCAAGCACAAGCATTTTTAATTCTTTTGCTGTTATTTCTACCACAATATAAGATCCAGCCAAGTCTTTAAAGATTTCCTTCAAAAGATTCTGTTTACAAATATTGTCACCCCTTTCTTTTTCTTTTCTATGGCAGATATATAATTATATCCAAGTTTGGAATTTCTCAGGTATTGTATGTCCTTTTCTTTTATCTTTGTTTCCTGCAAACATATAATATTATACTTTTTTATGTTATTTATTTTCTCATATATTATTTTAAAACAAGGAAAAACATGCATATTTACATTATATATATTTACAATGTATCATTTGTCCCTTGCCTCCCTCCTTCCTCCCTCCCCTCCCTTTCCCTCTTTGGTTTCTTAAGTTTATTCTTTTATATCACTGTACATCTACTAAAGACTTCTCTTTGTCTTGTCTGTTAGTGTAAATTTCATTTTTTTTACTTCACTTTATTTTATTATTTCTGTATTTCTGTCTTATTATATTGGTTACTATGTATTTAGATAGCAGGTTGTTTTGCTGTTAGTACAGCAAACACTTTGTTTTTTTCCCAAGTAATGAAATACCATGTTACATTTGTACTTTGAATTTAAACCTTTCACATTCCAGGAAAGGATTGAAAATGTCATTTTGAATTTATTTATTTGGTTATTTATTTGTTTGTTTGTTTTTCCACCCCTTCCTCCCCTTATGAGTTTAATTTTATTTTATTTTGGTGTCTCTTTAGTATTCTTTGTCTTCTTTTCCATTGTTTTTCCCTCCTTCTTTCCCTTCCTTCCTTCCATTTCCTTCTCCGTTATTTTTGTTTATCTTTTCTTCTATTTTGTGTTTTCCAATGTGTCAATTTTATAACTTTTTTTGATTGTATGTTATAAAGAGTCCTCCTATCCACTCCCACATGAAATCTATTTTCTTTCTCCTCAGAAGTTCTGTGAGAATTTTATATTTTTGTCTTTTGTGCATTATTTGTTGGGGGATATCTTTACAATTTTTTATCTCACAATCTTCAATTCACAGTCTTGTATTATAACCTTTGAATAATTAAATCTTATGTTCTTGTAAGACTCTTGGTCTCTTGCTGCCTTTTTGGTTTCACATAACTCATGCTCACCTTGAAAACCTTTCCATATCAATTTCCATATTTTAACTTGGATATCCTATATAGTCTGCCATTGGTACTAATAATCTTGTATAGAGATCTTCATTTGTCATTTCTGGTAACCCTCATATTTTAAAATTTTTATCCTTGTATCTTAATTCATTTATTAGTTCTGACATTTTTTGTTGCTCTTGCTTTTGAGTGATATCATTCACTGTTCTCTCCTAATATATCATTCTATCTTTCAGCTCCACCACCTCTTTTTATATTGTGTTCATATCCAATAATAAGTTTTCTACCTTTTCCCTGAAGTTGTCCATTTTTTCTTCATATCTTTTCTTAGCTCTGGTTTCTTTAATTTCCTCTCTCAATTCTTGTTGGATTTCTTTCAGCTCTTCTCTCATTATCTGTCTCAAATCTCTCACTGCTTTTCTTATCATCCTTATTTCCTCTAACAATAATGCATTTTGATCTCTTATTTCTTCTTCTGTCTTCTTATTTCTTTTCACTTGTATTTGTCTCTGTGTCAGACCTCTTCTCTTTGATGTCATTGTATAAGTTAACTAAGGGCCTGTACAGACTGCCAGAAATAATCCAATTTGAGGCCTCTTTAACTGTCCTGGCTCAGTGCTAGGGAATCATGGGAACTGTAGTTTTTTTTTCCCTGAGACATTGAGCCTTCTCTGTCAGAGAGCTCTGGTGCCACAATAAACTACAGTTTCCATAATTCCTTAGCCCTGAGCCAGGACAGTTAAAGTGGCCTCAAGCTGCACTATTTCTGGCAGTCTGTAAAGGCCCTTCATAAACTAAATAAATTTTCAGTGAGTATATGCAGCTACCAAAATATCTGCTTATTATGACCAATGTTCCCTTATAATATTTAGTAGCTTGTCTTATCTTCCCATTAAATATACATCCACCAGTACAGTAATTTCTCTTTGATAGAAATTTACATACACAAATATTTACGATATTGAAATTAATTCCTATAGATCAAGGTTCAAAGATTTTGACAAAGATCATACATGCAAAAATTTACAGTGCCAGAATGGATTCCTATAAGACAGAGTTCAACACTTTTAGCAGATGTATCATATATGTCATGTATATAATATATTCCTCATATCAACATAAACCAAATTCCTGATACAACTACATTTAGTTCCATTTTAGTTCTTCCCCTCCCTTCTCTCCTTTCATTATGGTTCCATTATCAATTCAATTTATATGCTATCTTGTTACCCCACAGTCTATTTAATTTTCAAAAGCTTATACACATCAACACTTTATATAATTTATTATTTGTTTATCATTCCTCTTTTATCATCTGCCTTTCTTCCTTTTTCTTCGACCACAGCTTGTGCAATTCCTTTCACCCTTTATGTCTTTCTCTTTACTGCTGCCCCAAGTTTTATCTTTTTTTTCCCCATTCTCTGTTCTTCACTCTCTGTCAATTCTCTGTTTTTGTGTTCTTGCCAATTCCATCTGTCTTCAAGTTCTTACCAGTTTGGCTTTTCTAAATTTCTCTTTTGTCAGCCTTTATTTCCTTTATCTTTTTCAACCTTCAGTCTCTGTTTATCTCTCCTCATGTTGGCGGCACTTCTCTCTCCTCTCTCTCCTTGACTTTCTCCCACTTTTGCTTTCACCACCTCTCATTGCATCTCCTCTCCTTTAGTGTCCTCCTCTCTCCCCACATTTGGTCTCCTCTTGTCTCCTTACATCTTAGTCCCAACTCAATTTTCAGCTTTTATTCTTTACAAACATTGCTCTTCAATCTTACTTTTTCAACTCTTTTTGAACTTTTTCAGCATTTCTCCTCCTTTATGTCTCCTCCCTCCTCTCCTTCTCACACATGTTGCTCATTGTATCCCACCCACCAATGGTTGTGCTTCAACTCCATTTTTAATTCTCTTTTTAAAGTCTGCTTTTTTCTTCATTCTGCTTTTTTCTACATTCCTTGAAAAAGTCAACAAGTAAGAAATTTGCAACTCTGTCTTCATTGCTCACTGTTACATATTACTTTTGCTCTCTTAAAAAAGTGTTTCAGAGTCATTTATACTACCCTATAGAACAGCTGCATTAAGGGCATATAGTAGCTATTCAGCCCCTACAGCTTCTCTCACCATAAGTAGAGAGTGGGAAACTCCCTTTTCTCCCTCCTTGATGTCAATGTAAAGCTGCAACAGGCCTCCAAGGAACTCCTAAGATCCCCTCTCTTACTGAAGAAGTTTTTGGAACAGTAACTTCTTATTTTCTGTCCTCTTTCACCCCTTAATGTGGTTGCTTGTTGTGAGTTCTACACAACCACAACCTCTCACAACTCCATCACACTGGAAGTCCCATCCTTAATTATTTTTTGTAGGAAGGAGTTCACCTGACGAAGTTGAAATCAGTTAGGATGGAAAGGTGCTAGCTTGATAAGGAGTTCCTCCATACTTCTAGATTTACCCTTGAATAAGAGGTCTTGCATTGTATAAAGTCCTGTACTTTTCCAAATTTTAAATTGAGATAATTTTTCCTGGTTTTGAGGCCATGGATGGAATAGAAAGGGTCTAATAGTAGAAGGTTCTGGGGACAGCAAATATTTCCATTTCTTCCTCTCCAACAAGGATGTTCAAGGAAAAGGAGTTTTTATCTCTGACCATTTTAGGTGTTATAGGGAAAAATAGGCTCATTTCCTTGGATGACTCATCATTAATTTGTAGTTTTTTCCATATCACTTGTGTGTCCCTTCTTATCAATTGGGCTATTTGATTTTGTTGAAAAGCTGTGACGTAGCACTCTAAATGTAGTATGGCTAAGCCTCCAATATGGGAACTAGAAAGTCTGGTATGTTTTGGGAACCTTGACCAGTTCTGCATCCTTTAGCTTTGCTTTGTTTTGTTCTGGTTTTTAAATCGCATTATGCTGATATTATGTACTGCTACCTTGAAAATATTTTAAAAATTAATAAAAACATTTTTTTAAAAAATAAAATAATTAAATGCACGTTGCCATGCTTTAAAATATGAGGAGAAAGGAGTAAGTGGCAGTGTGTGGAATAGAAACAGCAGTTTGGGTAACAGGAACATTTCGAGTAGAGCAATCCTGCCAAGCAGGGACAGGTTAAAGTTCTTCCATACTTTTAGTTTCTCAGCTATCCATTTGTTTATTAGTTTATAATTGAGGGGTAGTAATTGAAGTAAATCCTTTGTAATCAGGACCCCCAGATAATCCAAGATTAGTAATTGGATTTTATGAAGCTCCAGTTCTTCTAGTTTTGCTCTTTTTTTTTGTTCAAGGTTAGTAGTGTTTTGGGGTTATGTAATGGTTTATATCAGGGGTAGGCAACCTTTCCCCTTTAAGGGCCAAGGGACTTCAGCTCCCAGAATCCCAGGAGATATTGGCCAACATGGGACTATTGGCCAACATGGCTGAGGCTTCTGGGAGCTGAAGTCCCTCGGACCTTAAAGGGGAAAGGTTGCCTACCCCTGTACTAGAGCAAAACTCCTGGTGGGTAAACCAAATGGACTTTTACAACTTCTGGAGACCCCTAGTGTTCCAGAGAATAGGACACGGAGCAATGGATTCAAATTACACGAAATAAGATTCCACATAAACATTAGGAAGTACTTCCTGACATTAAGAGCTGTTTGACAGTGAAATACACCCCCACTGTTCCATCCCACTTTTCTGCATCTGTCAGCATTGATTGGTGTAGCACCTAAGGTATCTTTCCAATGAAGCATTGGTGCGTTCTGGGGATGATGGGCTGTGCTCAAACTTCAACCCCCAGCTTGGATTGCAATATTTTTCAGAACTGAGAAGTAAAGTTCGAGCCTCTATCTGAGATTATCTTATCTGGTAAACCATGGTATTTATACACAAATTGGATAAACAAATCAGCCAGCTTGGTAGTCATGAGGAGGCCCTTGCACCCCACATAGTGTGCTTGCTTTGGAAATAAATCTGTCACAATCCAAATTGTATTCCTACCCTGGCTCAAGTCAGTGATGAAATCCATGGCAATATGCTTCCATGGGCCACTAGGGGTCTCCAGAAGTTGTAAAAGTCCATTTGCTTTACCCACCAGGGACCTTATCACATGCTGCTCTCAAAGTGGCAAGAAAGCGAAATGAGCATCATTCCAGTGCTATAGCACTATCAACTCCCAAAGACGGAAATGACTAGCACACGCAACTAGCGTAATTGCACTATTAATGAAAGTGCGATGAAGCGCCCCCCGGAAAGTGTATTTGCTGAGCATACA
>CM034703.1:133539071-133558968 GCA_020142125.1 Phrynosoma platyrhinos | reverse complement strand
ACAACATTAAAACAAATTAAAACCCAAGGAGTCAGACTATGGGGCCCATAGTCTTTGGTGTATAAGTGCAAATATCTTGTCTCAGATTGTAGAAATCAAAACTAATCTCATAATGCAGCCCAACTTGACATGGGATATAGTGAAATGTGGCAGAAAGGTTACTATGCAGTTCTTAACACTTCCCCAAAATCACAGTTGGCCAACATGGTTGAGGCTTCTGGGAGCTGAAGTCCCTCGGCCCTGGTTGTCTACCCCGATCTAGTCTTTTTCTTTGTTTCTCAGTAATTGATGTAATGTATTTATTCAAATATTTCTCTATTCCTTCAACTGTAATAAGCATTGATTTAAAGAGATTACCGGTAATAGTATTTATTATTATTTTAAATCTTTTTTTTAAATCTGTTACTTCTTTTTCATCTCTAATTTTCAATAGCAATTGCTTTTTTTTTCTTGTATACAAGCCATCATCCAGGTTTGTTTGCCAATTCAAGAAGTTTTTGTTCCCATAGAGAATCTCAGAATCATACAGTTGGAAGAGATCTCAAGGGCCATCCTGTCCAACCCCCTTCTGCCATTCAGGAACACGGAATCAAATTTCTCCCTGGAACAGAAGGCCATCCAAAGACCTCCAAAGAGAAAGACTCCACCACACTCTGTTCCCCAGTCAAATAGCTCTTATTGTCAGGAATTCCTCCTAATGTTTAGATGGAATCTCTTTTCCTGTAGCTTGCATCCATTGTTCCGGGTCCTGTTCTCTGGAGCAGCAGAAAACAAGCTACCTCCCTCCTCAATATGAAATCCTTTCAAATATTTAAACAGGGCTATCATATCACCTCTTAATCATCCCTTCTCCAGGCTAAACATACCCAGTTCCCTAAGTCTTTCTTCATAGGGCATGGTTTTCAGACCCTTCCTCATTTTGGTTGCTCTGCTCTGGACATATTCCAGCTTCTCAACATCCTTTTTGAACTGTGGTGCCCAGAACTGGACACAATAGTCCAAGTGAGGCCTGACCAAAGCAGAATAGAGTGTTACTATTACTTCCCTTGATCTTCACACTATACTTCTGTTGATGCAACCTAGAATTGCATTGGCCTTTTTAGCTGCGGCATCACACTGTTGACTCATGCTTAACTTGTGGTCTACTAGAACTCCTAGATCCCTTTCACACTTAGGGTTGTTAAGCCAGGTATCCCCCATCCTATATGTATGCATTTCATTTTTTTTTTTTTTTTGCCCTAAGTGCAATGCCTTACATTTCTCCATGTTAAAATTCTTTTTCTTAGCTTTGGCCCAGCTTTCTAAACTATTAAGGTCATTTTGAATTTTGATTCTCTCCTCTAGGGTATTAGCCAGGCCTCCTAATATTATATCATCTGCAAATTTGATAAGCATGCCCCCTATTCTTTCCTCCAAGTCATGAATAAAGATGTTGATTAGCACTGGGCCCAGGACAGAACCCTGTGGCACCCCACTGGTCACTTCTCTCCAGGATGAAGAGGAGCCATTGCTGAGCATCCTTTGGGTTTGGTCAATCAACCAATTGCTAATCCACCTAACAGTTGTATCGTGTAGCTCACATTTTATTATCTTTTTTGGAAGAATATCATGGGGGATCTTGTGAAAAGCCTTACTGAAATCAAGATATGCTACGTCTACCACATTCCCTTCATCTACCAAGATGGTAATTTTATATATATAAAAAAGAGATCAGATTAGTCTGGCATGACTTGTTTTTGAGAAATCCATGCTGGCTTTTTGTTATTATGGCATTGCCTTCTAGATGTTCACAGACTCTGTTTAATGAGCTGTTCTAGAATCTTTCCTGATATTGATGTCAGATTAACTGGACGATAGTTGTTGAGATCTTCTCCCCCCCCCCCTTTTGAAGATGGGGACAATGTTTGCCCTCCTCTAGTCTTCTGGGACATTAGTAGTGGCAATTGGGAAACTGGTGTGAGGCGTAGGCACAGAGCATCACTTCTGTGGCTTGAAGCAGCACCATTTTGGGACAGAGTTAGAGCACATCGTGGTGGAGGAGAAAGTGGGAAAATTCGGGACCCTGCTCAAGTTTTGTGAGCTTTGTTGGGACTTGGCTAGCAGGTTGGTGTTGCACTGCTGCTTTCTTTCATCAGACAGGGTGAGAAAAGAGGTAGCAATAGAATTTTTTTTGTAGGAGAGTGGACACTTGAAACTGTGGGGGGAATACATGTCTTCCACTTTGAGAGGTTGCTAGGGTTGTCACCCAAGAATAAAGGGACAGTAGCCCAAAAAGGTTTGGGAACTACTGATCTAGATACATTTCAGTTTGGTTTCAGGCCTGGCTATGAAATAGAGACAACAACCTTGGTCACCTTGGTGGATGACCTACACAGGGAACTGGACAGACTGAGTGTGTCCCTGTTTGTTCTGCTGGACCCCTTAGCAGTTTTCAATACCTTCAACCATGGTATCTTTCTGGGCCACCTCTCTGGGATAGGACTTGAGGATACTGTTTTGCAGAGGCTCTGTTTCTTCCTGGAGGGGCAAACCCAGAAGGTGGCGCTGGGAGATTCCTGCTTGACCCCCTGGCCATTGACATGTGGGGTCCCTCAGGGTTGTTTGTTGTCCCCTATGCTATTTAATATATACATGAAACTGTTGGGAGAGGTCATCTGGAGTTTTGGGATGTGGTGCCATCCAGTTCTACTACTGTGGATGACACCCAACTCTACTACTCCTTCCCATCCCAATCCAAGGGGGTTGTCCTTTTCCTAAAACTGTGTCTGTCATCAGTAATGTACTGGATGAGGGCAAACAAAATGAAACTTAATCCAGACAAGACAGAGGTGCTCCTGGTCAGTTGGAAGGCAGATCAGGGACTAGGAATCCAGCCTATGTTAGATGGAGTTACACTCCTCCTGAAGTTACAGGTTCACAATTTGGGTGTATTCATTGACTTGACTTTGAACCTCGAGGCCCAGGTCTCTGCAGCGACCAGGAGTGCTTTTGCACATTTAAAATTTGTGTGTCAATTGTTCCCATTCCTTGAGATGCCTGATCTGGCCTCAGTGATATATGCCTTGGTTACATCCCATTTGGACTACTATAACATGCTCTACTTGGGGCTACCTCTGAAGAGTGTTCAGAAACTTTAGTTGGTCCAAAGGGCTACAGCCAGGCTGTTAACTGGGGCAAGTTGCAAAGACCATACAATGCCTCTGTTGAAACAGTTCCACTGGCTGCCATTTGTTTCTGGGCACAATTAAAAGTGATGGTTATGACTTATAAAGCCCTATATGGTTCAGGGTCCAGGATATTTGGCAGACTGTATCTCCCTATATGAGCCAGACTGGGCTCTGAGATTCTCAGGAGAAGCCCTTCTCTCAGTCCCAACATCACTGCAAGCATGGTTGGTGAGGATGAGAGAGAAGAGGACCTTCTCAGTGGCTGCCCCCAGGCTCTGAAACTCCCTTCCTGGGGAGACCAGAATGGCCCTTTCTACTGGCAGGTTAAAACGTTCTTATGCAGGCAGGCTTTTAAAACAGAATTTTTTAAATGAACAGGCTGGGGCACTGTATTGTTTTAAAGTGTTTAAAACACTTTATCTTTTTAAACTTTATTTGTTTAACAAGTAATCTATTTTAATATTATACTAATTTAATTATATTTTAATGTATCACTTTTGTATGTTTTTTAATTGTACTCTTCTTTTAATATTGTGAATGGCTCTGGGTCCTAGTTTTGGGAAAACAGCGAGCTACAGGTAAATAGTTATGAGAAATGCTGTGAAAAACAGATTGTTTCCCATAGTTCTGGATGTGTAGATTCCCTTATTTGACTCTTAAGTGGAAATGCTGACTTTGCTGTGATTTGAAACAAGATGAGTACCTAGGCACAGCCAATTGGCAGATCAAAGCATCTAGTTTGGGAAGTTGCAAACAGCAAAAAGTCACACCTTACTTGGGAAATGTAGAGCCACAGGATGTCTTCTGGTAAGATTCAAAGAGAAGACCCTCAACACCCCTCCCTCCAATCTATCTATATCAAAGTAATCTTTATGGAAGTCTGAGAACCCTTTGTAGTACAGTAACAACCTTCACTTTAGCCTCAGATCAGGTCTATTTAAAGACAGCAAAATCCTTTGTTTAGTATGTTGGTTAGAATTCCTGGTGTCTCCACACCACTCTAAATTTTGACTTAGCTCTGACCTGTTACTGCTTCCCCCATCCCTTTTGTGCTTGGGTCCAAAAGCATCATTTCATCATTTGGAGCAGCCTTGTTCAGGTAATGATTACCCATTAGAAGGCCTCTTGTCTATATCTGCAGCTAATCCCTTTTCCCTGAGTTCTTGGGTGTATGTGTGAGTGAAAGGTTGTGTTTAAAATCCCCCAAAGTCAAGTTCATATGTAATATTTGTGGGGTAGAATGCGGGCATCCCCCAAAATTTCAATATTCCAAAACTGCGCAATTGGGTGTGTTCAAATTTTGAATGTAAAGGCTAAAAGGATCAGAGATATGGCAGACACTAGAGTAAAAATCTCTCTGTGTGTGTTGTTTCTTGTATGTTTGGCCAGATCGACTTGGGGGCAGTTAACAACAACAGCAAAAGCACTGGTGATGAGCAGATATTGTCACTCTCTTTAAAAAAACAAAAAACAAAAAAAATCCAGGAAACTACAGGCCAATCATTCTAATCTCTGTGCCAAATGCCAAACTAATCTTAGATATGTTTTGATCAGGTCCTAGTTTAGTAGATAGTGGAAACTCTATAGATGTCATTTATTTGGATTTCAGCAAAGCATTTGTTAAATTTCCCCATGAATTTTGATTAGCAGACTGATAGAATGTGGATTAGAGGGAACACTGTTGAATGGATCCATAACTGGTTCAAAAGTTGGACACTTACCTGCTGGGGATGCTTTAGCTGGAGATCTTGCACTGAAGAGGGCATTAGACTTGATCAAATGCTTAGAATATAATTCAACTATTATTTCCCTTGACTTGGAAACTATGATTCTATTAATGCAGACTAAAATAGCATTCACATTCATTGCTGCAGCATAACATTGCTGGGTCATGTTCAATTTATGATCATCAACAACAATAATAATTAATAATAATGTTTGAAAGTTTTCATGTTAATCAGTTCTTTAACTACCTCTGATGGTGACTCATACCCTAAGTATACATATAGTGCTAAAAGAGAGAAGGAAATTGTTCCATTGCTTATCTGTGCTCATTGACACAATATTTGAATGCTTAATTAGCTTTTTCATTTCACCTTTAATCAAGTTGCTGTTTGTTCCTGTTTTTGGTCATTATCTTTCTCTATTGACCTGTAATCAGATCCCTAACATACCTCTCAGAGGTATGGGGAAATGCCACAGCCAGAGCAGATGATCTTCAAACAGAGCTAAACTTATCACCCTGCATTAGGAGGTGGCTGAACATTGGAAAACGTTTGCCACAGTTAAGCTGTCATGACCTGTGTTGATCTATATTGGGCATCGGACATAGTATAAATCAAATGACATGACTATTTCAATGAGAAAAGCTATGTCCAGATGGCATTTGTGGGTTATAAGTAGCTTTCTTCTTCAAATATCAAAACTAGTAAAATGATGCCTCAAGTAAACTGAGGGGGAGATACTTTTAGTAAGACTTTCAGCATGAAGTGGGTTTTCTATTCATAGTGAGAATTGTAGAACTGGAGATGGAAAATTCATAAGATGGTCTGTAATAAAATTAATCTACAATTTTTAGAGCAGAGTGATTTTACTGCGTGGCCAGCAATTCTGAGTTGCTTCACTTTATGGAACTCTGATAAATTGTGATGAAATCTCAAATAATTTTTAGTTTTGGCTATTGGATAGGAGCTTAACATTTTTTTATAGAAAAGGTATTACCAGAGGAACACTTACATTGTATGAATAATTATTTTTTATCTTGTTTGGCACTGTTGATTTCCAAGCTTTTGGACACTGCTTCTTCAGCTTCTGTTTGCCCCTGACTGCTGCTTATTCCCCACTTCCTGAATTAGTTGCATGAGATATTGCAATCAATGATAAAACTAAAGAACTGAAACACAACATAAAGGTATTTAATCAATCAGAGCGATGTCACTGAGGGGAGAGTGAAGAGTTGGGAGGTGGGTACTGTCTACAATGCAAAAATAAAATAAAACATTTTTTTTTAAAAAATGCCCCAAATAAGAAAATTTGTAAACAGCCATGAAAAAAATGTTCATGGAAAAGATGTAAGCAGTTTCTCAATATGGGAAAATACTGCTGGTAAGCTGCATTTTTTTACATCTCTACATCTTACTGTAACAGACTGGAAGCAATCAATATACATTTCCATTGACAAAAAAGGAGACACAAAAGATTGCAGTAATTACAGAACCATTACACTAATGTCTCATGTTGTTGGAAAATTTATGTATTGCATTCTTTTCCCTCCTTGGTTGGTTGGGGACTTCCTCCCTCCCCCCTCTCATTCTAACTGTCACTCTATCTGGTAGTTTAACTGACTCTGAACATTCCAAACTGTCAGTAACTGCAGTCAGCAGTCAGTAACAGTCCTCCTCTGAGTGAAGTTAATACTTTCTTCCTGCTATACTAACACCATTTAGATTAGGTTTTAGTTCTTTTATGTAAATATTTATTAAAGCCATTATTGTTTGTTTTTAAACCACAAAGTACATGTTTGTCATTTTTTGATTTAGGAAGGCATATTAAAATATAGTCTGACCCACGTTTTTGCTGTTGTGCTGATGAAAGCTGAACTCTAACCAGTTTAACTTTCATACCTGCATATTTTAATTTACCTTAAAAGGGTTAACACCCTGGGAAATTAAATTGCACCCCACACATGCAAGCAAATTCATGCTCAAAAGTCTGCTGCAAAGACTCCAATCATATATGGAGCAAGAAATCCTAGAGATGCAAGCTGGATTTAGGAAAGGAAGAAGAACTAAGGGGGGAAGCAGACGACTGCTTCCGGGACGCCGCCAGACGGAGCGCCGGCGGAGCGGAGCCTCCGCACCACGGCGCTCCTGCAGCATCCCTAAAAGGAGCTCCAAATTGGCGCTCCTTTTAGATGTCAGGGAAAGTGCGCCCTAAAAGCAGCGGGTGCACTTTCCCTGACTCTTCCACCGCAGCGCATGCGGTCGCTGTGGCGTGAGGTCATCCCCGGAGTGCCAGCCGTGCAGAGGGCCGGTGACTCCAAGGGCGACCTCAGGAAGAGGAAGGAGCGCCGCTCATGTGGCTGCTCCTCCTCTTACTTGCCTCGGAGACAGCTCAATAAGCCGTCTGCCGAGGCCCTGAGGATTACATTGCAATCATACATTAAATAATGGATTTAATGTATTTCAGGGCATTTCAGGAGAAAATTTGCATGTGCTTCATTGACTATAGCAAAGCTTTTCATTGCATAGATCATGAAAAGCTGTGGCTTGCTCTTAGAGGAATAAGAATACCACAACATCTGAGAGTTTTAATGTGTAATCTTTACTTAGGACAGAACAGAATATGGAGAAACAAAATAGTTCCCAATTGGAAAAGGGGTCAGACAAGGTTGCATCCTATCACCCTAATTATTCAACCTGTATGTAGAAAATATTGTGCACATAGCAGGCTTAGAGTCAGAAGCAGAAGGAGAAAAGATTGGGTGAAGGAACATTAGCAACCTAAGTCCCATTAACTACAGTGCCCTAGTAAAATGGATGGACTGGCACTATACTGAGGAACGTCACATTTCCAGATAAAAGGAAAAGCAAGCTATCCTCTAATGGATTCTCAGTAAGTCCTCTGCTGATAGTCCAGATGACCAGAAAAGGAAACCAGCATTTCCTTTTAGCTTGAGGGAATGGCTTGTCCCATGTCCTCTTTGGCAGAGCTTTATAATCCCTTCAACAGGCCTTGTTTCTCCATAACTCTTGAGCTGCTTCCTGCTGCTGTGGGATCTTTTGAGAGAAAGAGAGAAAAACATAGAGAAAGCTCTTTGCCAGCATGGGTCCATTTAGGTCAAGGGAAAGCATATGTCACCTCCTCCCTTGATTTCTACTCATGTTTTATTTGCTCCTCCATAATAGTCTCCAAAGCTGGCTCGGTTATTCCTCTCCCTTTCACTCTAAGTAGCAGCATATTCCTCTATTAGCAATTGCAATGAAGGATTCCTGTTTTGCGGTAACAGAACAAATCAAAAGTGGAGTCTAATCAGAGTGTACAGTGAATGAGATTTGGCACAATAATAACAACAAAATATATGCTGAATTATAGGCGTTGGGAAAAAGAGGTTGAAGAATAAGGTTGAATGAGATGTTATAAGGGTATAAGGAGAAAACCAGAAGTATGTGGAACATTAGGTTTTTTAAAAATAAATATTTTAACTTTCAGAGAACAAGAGAAGATAGTGATGTATGCAACAAATCTATAGAGGCAACGTTATGTTGAAGGGCAAGGTGTTGAAATAAAATGTTCACATGCAGAGAGACACACAGCGCTTACCCATGACACTCTGTCAGTACCTGCTACTTTTCCCAAGTGAGGATGACATGACTATTTTGTGGTTAAATAAAGTTTTAGGAAGACCATTAACTAGCAAGCAAAAGGAGGATTAATTCTGAGCCTATTCCCACATAGCTTTCTGTACAGCTGGTGAAACAGATCCATCAACATAACTATTACTGTCAGCCCAAGATCAATGTAATGTCCTTGACCCTGAAGGTCTCTGAGGAGACACCGGCTGAGTCTGTAAACTTTGTTTTAAGCAAAGGAAGGAAATCCCATAATACTAGATAGTAAGAGTTCTGCTAAGAATCAATTTAAAATCTTCAGAATGTAGAGAAAAATATTACAGGCACTGAACAAATACTTGCAAAGATAACATTATTCCAGTA
Organism: Phrynosoma platyrhinos; assembly: GCA_020142125.1. NCBI lineage: Eukaryota > Metazoa > Chordata > Lepidosauria > Squamata > Phrynosomatidae > Phrynosoma > Phrynosoma platyrhinos. The sequence goes on along the minus strand of CM034703.1, from coordinate 133,550,087 downwards.
AGATTTTAATACAGCAATTAAAGTTGTTCTCTGCTTGTTAATATTAATTACTGATTTTATTATTCAAAAAATTCACCACTTTTTTGCATACTATGTATTTTATTATTCCTATTTGAGCATGACCTTGACTGCTCATTGCATGGAAGAGTAATTCAGAAATATATTTCTTTTAACAATAGAAATTAATTCTTGAGAATTAATTGATGTACTATATAGAACCGATCATATGAGATACCCACACAAACAAGCACACACGCACACACACACATATTTCTCTCCTTTCTGAAGCCAGATTGTTTGTCATGAATGGTGGCCTTTTGCTCCCTATTCCAGTGTTACATGTGGGCTTATTCACATGATGAAAATAATCCAGGTTGAATTCAGGTTGAATCCCTGTTGTTCACCTGCACCCCAAATGCACCTGAATCAGTTGGGGGGAGTCTACCAAAAAAACCACTTATCTAGCATAAACCTCGGAATTTTTCTGAGTTTTAAAAAAAGTTTTGCATTGTCATCAGTGTGAATATTGATGTGAACAGACCCAGATTAAACTCAGCATACCTTGAACAGGTTCCAAATATGTTTGCATCATCAATTTATTGGCAGGGCAAGGCTTCACTTTGCTTTACGAGGAAATGCTCCTTCTCTTCCTCTTTCCCTACCCAGCCAGTTCCAAGGGGTGGCTTCCAGGGGCTCCCTGGGAGGAAAGTGGCATGTTCCCCTCCCCTCAGACCACAGAGGACATGCCCAGGACTGGGAATGGTGGATACCCCCCTTCCTCAGCTTCCAATTCCCACTAAAATCCCAAAGAGATGCAGATCAATACCATTTCACACTGTAAATAACAAAATCGGAATGTGTGAGTGAGGATATTCACATTGTTCCAGTAAAACAACAACAACAACAACATGTGAATGACCCCATGCATTTGGGTTTGCTCTGAAATTTCACCTTTCTTCCTCTGAAGAGATCTTTCTATGGTCAAGATTTGATGGAATTCTGATACCAATACTGATGTTACTTTACTATTATCTATTCTGACTGAACTGATGCCCTTTACTAGGACTGTGGACTGATAATGGTTAGTTCAAGTTGCCATTTGATGTTTCAGAAAATGGCTTTATTTCTCATCAACCAATTTGACTCAGGATCCCAAACCGACAAGAAACCTCAAAATTCAAAGATTAATGCTGCCTATTGCCTATAATTGAAAACAGTAAACTTTCCTTTTTGGCAGAATTACATTATATTTGTGGGTATAGTAGTGCCTACAAGGATGAACTCCAAATGCTAGAAAGCAAAGTGGAACCTGCAATAAGAGAAATCATAGAATCATAGAAATCAGGAAGAATAAATCACCAGAAGCAGAGGATATTCCAATTGAATTTCTACAAGCCACACAGAAAGAATCAACTCAACTGTTAACTACAATATGCAAACAAATGTGGAAAACAGTGGCCAACAGACTGAAAACAATTGACATACATGCCCATCCGCAAAAAAGGAAACACAAAAGACTGCAAATTCAACCAAAATCCATCAGTGATAACTTTATTGGCAAACCAAAATGCACAATATGCTTGGTGCAAGCTTTTGAAGCTCCATGGCCCTCTTCATCAGGCAAGATGTTACAAACCAAACAGTAGAAAAATAATTGGAGATGTTAGTCAGATGCCTACATGTTGTTTCAGTCTTTAATTAAGATGATATATGGTCGAGAGAATATCTTTGGCAGGCAGGCAGGCAGGCAGGCTCCTCCTCCTTCTGGCTCTGTGGCTATAGTGAGATTTGCAAAGTCCAGGAAATTTAAAATCCATTTGCATCTCATCAGGGACCCCTCTTTTGCAATCCAATATGTCTCCATTCCAGTGAGGTCATAGGCCTCTTTGAAAGAAGAAGAATTTACCAAAATATCCTGATGCAAAAACATGGAGACTTCTTGAGGAATCCATTGTTCTCTACCACAATCAAAGCACCTCTGACAAATGCCCATCCAGCCTCTGTTTAAAGATCTCTAAAGAAGGAGACTCCACCACTCTCTGAGCAAGTGTGTTCCACTGTCAAACATCTCTTACTGTCAGGAAGGTCCTCCTAATGTTTAGGTGTAATCTCTTTTTCTGTAGTTTGCACCCATTGCTCTGGGTCCTATTCTCTGGAGCAGCAGAAAACAAGCTTGCTCCACCCTCAGTATGACATCCCTTCAAATACTTACACAGAGCTATCATATCACCTCCGAACCTTCTCTTCTCTGGACTAAACATACCCAGCTCCCTAAGTCTTTCCTCATAAGGCATGGTTTCCAGACTCTTCATCATTGTAATCACCCTTCTTTGGACATGCTCCAGCTTCTCAACATCCTTTTTGAATTGTAGAGCCAAGAACTGGGCACAGTATTGCAGGTGAAACCTGACCAAAGCAGAATAGAGTGGCACTATTGCTTTGATCTACTGTATATACTCGTGTACAGGTGAACCTCATGTATAAGTTGAGGGAAGGTTTTAGTGCCAAAATCATGGGTTTTGATATGACTGTAGATAAATCAAGGAAATGTAGGGGAAGAGAAGGTTTTTACATTGCATTGAGAAGGAAGGAAGTGGAGGGGAATGGGTATGTTTGGTGGTCAGAGGAAATCCAGAGGAGGAGTAGGAGGAGTAAAGGTTTTAACATTGGATTGGGAAGTGGAGGGAAATGGGGTGTTTGATAATCAGGGGAAAGCCAAGGAGGAGGAGGAAGAGGAAAGGTACACACACACACACACACACACACTTGTGCCTCAGCAACTCTTTCAGAAATCATTGCTGAGGCATGGACAGTGGGACATCAGGGCTGCTTTTTTAAGGAACTTTCTAAGCAGCACCGATACCCCACTCTTAAGTTCCTAAGCAGGGACTCTCAGCATTTGAGAGTGATGGGACCCTCAGCATCACTCTCAACATTTGGTGGTGGCTCCAAATAATGTTTGTGGCCTGAGGCAGGAATGTGCAGATGTGTGTAGGAGGAAACTTCTCAGAACAGAAAGTAGAGATGAGAAGAGGCTGGGACTGGTGGCTAGGTGAGCAAGGGGGGCATGGGAGAAAGAGTTGATATGCTTTAATTAGTAGACAAATTAAGATGAAGCATGCAAAATGTTGGGACAGAACATTGTTAATTTTATGTTAGTGTTGGGGGATGATGATACTTCTATGTATAGATGTCTTCCTGTTAATACTCAAGGTGTTTCTGGGATAAAGTTTTTACTGTTTGCAACACAGAAGAGTTGTTCACTAAACTCCTTCCTGGGGGAAATAGCAGTTCTTGACACTCTGGATCTTCAGATTCCCATTTGCAGCCTATACAACTTCCCAGTATTATTCACCATTTACTGTTTTATGCTGAATAACTTTGCAATGTGACTTAGTATTTTCTCTGTTCCCTATCCCCATCTCCCTCTATCAGGTTCCATTTTAGGAATTCAGGATATGAGCACTTCATGGTGTAAATAGACCAGTCACTCCCTGTCTCAGAAAATTTTCCTCTATAGCAGGTATGATATTTTTGAATTGTGTTTATTTGTTAGCACCTTGGTGTGAAAATACTTCTCATCAACTGCGTATTAATCTTGTCAGCAGTTTGGATGTTTCCCTTCCTCTCTCTCCTGGCTAATTTATGGATTTTGTGTGTTTGCTTTCATCTGTTGCCACCTTTCATTATGACAGAAGAGCTGAAGAAAAGGCAAGGAGGCTATGTAATAACAAGAAGAAGTTCCCGCTCCTATGGAAATAGGAATGCCCTATATTTGAAAGCTGTACTGTCCAAGTCCTTTGGGAATAAGATCAATGTGGGGACTGCTTTTCATTCTGTAGGACTGTCCCCAGGCCTCTTTCCTCTTTGGAAACAGAAGGCCTGTGATGATAAAATAAAAGTTTCCCTTAGTGGTGACATGTAACATATGACCTGGCTCCCAGAAGGCAAATACATTATCTTGGTGTATCTCAGCATGAGACAATCAATTGGCACACAGTTTTTACCATTCTCTTCCTGAGTGAAAACAGAAGTACAACACCAGAGAGTGAAACTTGCACCAGTCTAGCCAAGGATCACCATGTGATGTGTTTATAGATATGTGCACAAAATGTATATACACAAAGGCCCTTTAAGGCATCATTTTTCTTCCACTATCAAAGAAAAGCAAAGTGCTTATCACATGGATGGCACCAAATCAGAAGAGGTAGCCAATATCCCAGAGGGCAGGATCAGAATTCAAAATGAATTTAACAGATTAGAGAGCTGGGCCAAAATTAACACAATTAATTAATTTTAACAGGGAGAAATGTAAGGTACTAGTTAGGTAGAAAAAATGAAATGCATAGATATAGGACGGGGGACATTTGGCTTAACAATACAACATGTGAAAGGGGACTAGGAGTCAGTAGACAACAAATTGAACATGAATCAACAGTGTGATGCAGCAGCTAAAAAAGGTAATGCAATTCTAGGTTGCATCAAGAGAAGTGTCTAGATCGGTGATTTCCAAATTAGAGAGTATGCACCCCAAGGGGTGGTGGAAAGATCTGGGGGCAGTGAGGGGGAAAAGGGGGCAGCAGGGGGTCCTTCAGTCAAAGTATTGTTTCACAAGAAAGACAAGGGGAACCAGAAGCCTTTAGGACCATGAAACCTCTTTTTGGGGTCCCTTAAAACCACAACTCAGCCTCGCTGATGATTTCATATGTTGGTGTCTCCTGCTCTTCACTTGCCTTCATGAGCTCACTCCGTTAACTGCATCTTTTACTGGTGGTGGTGGCTGGGAAACCTTTGCAAGGCTTGGGCTCAGGCCATCATTTCTATGACTCAGAGTAGCACCATTTTGGGACATGGCAGTAGGGGAGAAGCAGTGGCAAAAATTTCAAATTTGGGAGTCAGATTAAGCTTTGTAAGCTTTGCTGACTTGGCTGGCAGGTTGGAGCTGCTCCTGTTTTCATTCATCAGATAGGCTGAGTGAAGAAATAACAAAAGAAGCAATGTTTGTGTCTCTGTGTGAGAAACACTTGAAAATTTGTGGGGAAGACATGTCTCTGGAGGAGTAGTACCTGGGGCAATTTTTGGAAAGAGTCCTTCACCTTGGAGTGACTCCTGTAGTTAAAATCTCTCCCTTTCCCTGTCAACACCAATCTATAGTCCAGAGCATTTAGCCACTGCAAACCCCCAACACACACCGGTTGCACCTGTCTCTGCCCAAACAAAAGAGGATTTAGAGTAATTTCTTCACCAGGAAGAGGCTTCCCCCTTTGCACCTGGTCACCTTGGGAGCAGCAACTGAGTAGCTGGCTGAGCAGTGACTAAGAAGCTTCTTTCTGCACTGGCCTTTACTGGATTGTTGGCATGGGTGAGAGGCTTCTTGGTCACTGGTCAGCCAGATTGCTCAATTGCTATTCCCAGAGTGAGCAGATGCAAAGGGAGCAGTGATCAAAACTGGTTGTTTCAATTTGCAGTAGAACAGTAGATCTAATATTAAGAAATATGTGTGAAAGGGGTGGGGTTGGGTTACTGCCCAAGACTAAAAGGCGGTAGTAGCTGAAAAATGTTTGGGGACCACTGGTCTAGATCAAGGGAAGTAACAGTACCACTGTATTCTGCTTTGGTCAGACCACACCTGGAATACTGTGTCCAATTCTGGGCACCACCATTCAAATAGGATGTTGAGAAGCTGAAGTGTGTCCAGAGGAGAGCGACCAAAATGGTGACGGGTCTGGAAACCAAGAAGCTCTCTGAGGAGAGACTTAGGGAACTGGGTATGTTTAGCCTGGGGATATCTCAATTTCCCAAGGAGGCATGGGGCTAATTTAAATACATTTATTGTAACTAACCAGAGGGATCACTGAAGGATAATAACTAAACAAAGCACAAAGCAGAAGAAATACATTCAGGATATGCACTTCTAGGATTCTTCCCCACTGTGTGTGTTTCTTCTGACTGGTGCTGTCAGGATGAACTCAGCTATAATATTCAGGCCCACCTCCTAATGCATCTCTTACCATACCGGTATGGTAAGGGTGATTTTAATCAGCTTTTTCAATTCTAGCAGTAGTTCCCACAGATATTTGCCCTGTTTCCCATTCAGAAGATCAACCACATCCTGAAGATCTCCCTTGCAATATCCAACGGCATGTCACAATGAAGCTGTAATCTAGAATAATCCATTTCAGTTATATGAAAGCCTGCAATGGATGTGCTATCAATCTCTCCAATGACAAACCCAATCGTACCTGTGACATCAGGCTGGATTTGAAGTTTTTGCCAGCCTGAAGCCTTTCCTGGCATAATGACATGCCATTAAAGTGCTGCAAGAAGTTTAGTCAGACCCTTCTCCCATTTCCCTTTTTTTACCTGAATGTGGTGATGGCAATGGGTCCCAGCATGGCAAAGACAAGATGGATGTAAAAGTCCCTGCCAGGAACAACAACCCAACAAGAGAAATTCAGGAGCCTCAACAACCTTTGCAGCTCCCTAAGAGTGTACTTCTTCTGACTAAGCCTTTGCCTATTTTGCTCCTACAGAGTAACCAGCTTGTCCCTGGGTAATCAAGAAAACCCTTTCACTGAGTCCAATTGTAGGCCCTCCACGAATATGAAACAATGCTGAGACTTGGCCGATCAGAGAGTTGCTAATTGTCAGAAGGGCTTCTTTTCTGTGCCTCGAGGCTATCTTTTTTTACCTCAGAGATATGAAAAGACCTTCATCAATGCCACCCACCCAACATTCATCCTTTGTACACTTTCCCTAAATGTATAAAGGCTACGGTCCCCAGTGCCTTCCTCTTGTAAGTTTTATATCTTTGGTAGTGTGTTTCCCATGTCTATATGGTTGTGAATTCACTCAGGCAAAAGCTTCTTTGTAACATACAAAACTTAATTTTATTTAATAACACGTAGCAAGAATGTGGTATGTAAGCTAGTTTTACAAATAGCATGGTTCCAATAAATCAACAGTTGCAGGCAATTCCCCACTCAATTTCTATTCACTATCTTCCCTGAATAGATTTCTCTGACTTCACTCATCTGCCCAACTCTCCCTACTCCCTCAACAGAGCTCTTACAGAACATTCCACTGGACTCTTCTAAAGTGAACTGTTCTCTTCTCTTTCCTTCTGTCTCTTCTTTTATATCTACTCCTCCTAAAGCAGCCCCAACCCTATAGCTATCCTGAGCCAGGGTTGGCTGTTGGGAAATAAAATCTGCCCAGTGACTCCGTCACATATCTTTCCCCTTCAAAGTCATTGTTCTATGGAGGCCCATTCTTCTATGGAGGCCTCTTCTATAAAGAGCAATGAGATCTAGCATCTAGACACACACACACACACACACACACACACACACACACACACAACATTATACAATTATTTCCCAAACATTTACCTGAGTAATATACTTACCAAATTTACATAGCCATATTGATCTCATTTCACAACAAGATATTAAAATTTAGCACTAGTTCCTCATCTATTTATATTATCATACTAACATCTGATAGTTCATTTCTCTTGGTAACACATTATGATATTAAACATCACTAATCCAATTCCATATCTCTTCATCTCTGCCATCCTATTATTCTGGATTTGTGCTCAACATATTTTAAAACAAAACAAAACAAACTATTTCTTAAAATGTTAGGAAAAATAATTTACAAATACTTGAATGTTTAGGTCATGCAGAGATTTCCTACACGTTCTCTTAATATTTTATAATTTCAGCTTTATCAAATCATATATCTGTTTCCCCTGTGCATATACAATATAAAGGGTACAGGGTACATAATAAAAAAAACTTTAGCAAAAGGTTGTCCATAAACTCAATTTGTCAAAAGTTGCACCATATCAACATGTCTAGAAACAGTGTGTAACAAATTCAAAGGTCATTAAGGTAATACTGTAATAAAGCAGATTGATGGTCCCAGATTGCAATGCTAGAATCCACTGTTGCAAATGTTGATGTTTGTGTTGATACATATAAAAGTGTACCATTGTGTATTTGTATGTACACTGTGTTAGTTTCCCCCCCCCAAAAAAAAGCATGGAATACTATGGATCCAGTTCAGTGGCACTTGAATATTCCAGTATAATTTGTGTCCATTTGTTCATGCAACATGTCCATTCTGAAGATAGCTCTCCTAGTCCTCTTGATTTTCCACAGTGGTTACCAAAACCAATATCTGTAATCTCAACTGGAACTTCTGAGACTGGACTTCTTTTTGCAGTAGGCTGGAAAGTGGAGGCTATGGTGTATCATTAATTTGTGATTTATCTTCTATTGCAGTATGATCAAGCAGTGCAGGCCCAGCAATTTTCAATCCTGTATATTTCGGTTGTTCCAAAGTTTTGTCATCTTGTAACAAACTCCATTCAGCAGATCATGGAAGGATAACAGCTTTGGGTAAAGCTGTAAGCTACTTGCTTTCAAGCACAAGAGATTCTGGAGTTCTTTCAGGCAAAAGAGAAGAGTCTTCAGCAGCACCTGCATCTTTATCAATTCTATAATATATTGTGATTGGATTATCCTGTCTTGCAATGGCCATTGGCAATACTTTTCTACAGGAAAAGCATTGGCAGCTGCAGAAACTGGCACTCGCAGTTGAAACATTAGACATGCTTTGTGTCATAGATTCATGCAGATTTTTTCCATCTGTATCAGAATCATCAGAATGCGGAGGATTTGTAAAACAAAGTGGAGCTCTAACTGAAAGCATGCCACTGTGATGATTGGTTGATTCAATGGAAGGGAGATATGTTTGAGACTGTGTGTTCAGCACTATCAACAGATTTTTAATACCATGACATAGAAAAGCTGAAGATGTATCCTCTGGTATTGGTTCTGATTGTATGTTGTTAGTTCCTTATAATGACCATGTTGCACGTGCTTTTTCTTTAAGGGGCAAACAATTTGGTCCTTTGCAGAGCATCAGAACCTGTTACACAATTACATCCTTCTGATGAAAAGGTTATAGATTTACTAAGTCTAGAATGCACATCCTGTACATTTCGGTTGTTCCAAAGTTCTGTCATCTTGTAACAAACTCCATTCAGCAGATCATGGAAGGATAATTGCATTCTATACAAGAGTTTTTAAAGGTATCTATAGATGCATCTCCTGATCCTAGCTTCTGCAGCTTAGCAGTCTTACCTACTGCACAAGATGAACCAGTTTTAATTTGAATTGCCTGCCCCCGATTCAAGAGGGTGTCACCATCAATGCACCTAGGCCCCTCTGGAAGAGGTACCTTTTTAATTTCAAAACTCAAGTTGTGCTCCAGCTTTTTCTCTACATGTTTAGAAACTTCATCCTTCCTGGATGTTCTGTTGATTGATTGTGGTTTTCATTGAGGTCATTTGGATGTTCTGAAGAAACCATGTGCAATACAGGCTTTGGGTGGTATCTATCATTGTCCTACCAAACTGTTGTGACAGTTGGATAGGCTGAAGGAGGTGATGGTGTCAGAATGGGTGGTAGTGGATGAGGCTGTGGTGGCTGAAGAATTTCTTCTTTCACATTTCTTTCTACAAAGCAACTGTGAGTTTGAGGTGGCTTTGGTGGAGGAGAATCCTGTTTCACAAGGTCTGTAGACCTAACAGTATTCTCCGTGTTAACTTCGTTCAGGTCATCTGCAATTTTCCAATTTGCACAACTCTCATATTTTAGTAGTTGTTTTTCAAATAACTGTGCTGTGAATCAGTGAACAACATACTGTTCCTTCTGAGTGTTGTGTTTGCAAGGATTTGCTGTACAATTTATCTTGAATACCCGGTATCTGACAGGATTTTCTCTGGTGACTTCCAGAAGCTCTGTTAGCCATTATGAATAATGGTTTCAAGCTTTCATCAAGCCATTGCTTATTGCTGATTAATCTTGTTCACTAAGTATATATGTTTCAATTAAATAGTTTCTCTCAGTATTTGCTATAACAGATATGCTTGTAGTATCAATTAGAGTAGGGTTGCTTTCATCAAATGATTCCTCCCCTTCTACGTCTTTTCTAGCTCCTCTTCTTCTGATTTCAGAATTTGTTCAACTGCTTCTGGTGGCTGGTAGTTACACAGGTGTACTTTATATGCCTGACCAAATCATTGCCAATTAAACATGGAGCTGGAATATTTGAATAAATTGCCACCTTCCATTCTCCTTGCCAGTGTTTATATCTAAGATTAACTTGGGCTACTGGAACTGAAAATGCAGGACCACTCAAACCTTTCAAAATACCTTGCTCTTTTGGTAATATGTCCTTGGGATTTACTAAATGAAGTTTCACTATGCAAATGCCGGAACCAGTATCTCTTAATTCCCAGATCCATTGATCTTGGATATGTAGGTTTTCCCCATACTCTGCTCTCAATCCTGTAGCTAAAGTTACAAACAGGCAAAGCTTAGCTTATTGAGGTAACTGTGTTCCTTTTTCTTCACAAGTGGATCTTGTTCCCATGGCAAGCTGCCTGCCTGCTTCAACTCTGGAGATGGGGTCAACTCCTGTGGCTGAATTTCCCTCACATAGTAAGCTGGTTTGGTAAGTGATCTTTTATCTTTTGGAATTTGTTCTGGACAGCAAAATATGTCCCTTATGTCCACAATAACAACCGACTCTATTGTCCATGTTCTCTCTAACTTGTTGACTCTCTCTGGCAAATCCTTCCCTCCTTTCAGAAGCCTTTGTTCTCTCAGATTGCCAGGTCTTGTAATTTTCCCCCTTAATTGCTTTGTCTTTTGAAGCCTGCCAATTTTTATAAACTTTCCTGCCAGTAAAATGAGGTTTTGCATCTTGAGTTACAGTTTTTCTGCCACTTTCACTCCATATGGTTATTAAACTGTCTATCAATTTGGCTGCTTCCACCACAGTCCTTGGCCTTTTATCTTGTATCAGCCATCTGTATTCTTGAGGTAATATATTATAAAATTGTTCTAGGCCAATAACTTGCTCTAGTTCCTGTTTTGTATTTACTTTTGATCCACCAATTCAACTGCTTAACAATTGATTTGGCCTACAGCCTAACTG
>CM034703.1:133512780-133522922 GCA_020142125.1 Phrynosoma platyrhinos | reverse complement strand
TTTGGATACTATTTTAGGACTTCACATATGCATATATATATTTTTTTCTTAAGGACTGTACTTCATATCTTTAAAAGTTATCTGCATGTATATTCTTTTAGGCAGGATATTTGGTCCATTAGGAGCTACAACTTACCCATAGAGATGGGATGTCCCCATACATCTTATGAGTACCTTTTCAAGATTGTTTCATTAGGTATTTATGATTTTTGCTCTTTTAGCTATATGGTTTTTGCTATTACTTATATGGCAATGTATGTGATCCATTCTCATTTTATTTTTACAGTTGTATTTGACCACTGAGGAAGACACATATGTCAAAACGCGTTTGGTTTGTCTGTATGACCCCAAAGGTCCATTATCACCACCACCCCATTTTGGCAGTTTCTTGTTTGGACGACACATATCCCTAAGCTCAGTTATGGTGCTAAAAATCTGGACAAGTCCAGAAAGTTTAGCACCAGAACTGGGGTATAACACCATTAATATGAGTTTTAAAAACATACCTTACTCCAGAATTTCCAGGAAGATCTGAAGTCCTCCATCCCTGTGTCAGGATGGGTGATAACAGAGACAGGGGATGTTTCTGCAGAGAAGGTCAGTTCCCAGACAGAGGAGATAGACAGTTGGAGAAATGTGACATGTAGAAGTAGAAGGACCAGGGATCATTCTGTGAGGTTGGAACTGCAGAATCAGTTTGAATCTCTCTCCCATATCATTAATAACAAAGGAAACCAAAAAGAGCAGCAGTGTCAATCCTCAAAGAAGGTGCATGAGACCTTGGAAGGTTGAGCTCATGGAATGGCCTCTGTCAAACCTCGTAGGAGGCATGTGGTGTTGTTAGGGGACTCCCTGCTGATGGGGACAGAATCAGAAGTTTGTGGGCCTGACAACATATCTTGGGAGGTATGCTGTCTCCTCGGCCAAAAGTCCACGATGTAAAAGAGAGTCTAACAAGACTCGTCAAACCACTGGCTGTTATCCCTTTATAGCAATAGCATTAGCATTTACATTTCTATGCCACTTATCAGTGAACTAGCACTCCCTAAGTGGTTTACAATGTGTAGGCCAATTGCCCTCAACAAGCTGGGTACTCATTTTACTGACCTACAAAAGGATGGAAGACTGAGTGGACCCTCTGGGATCAAACTCAACCTTGTGACTGCAGCACTGGCTTTTAATCTTTGTGCCACCAGGGCTCCTTTCTTTTGGTCCATGTGGGAACCAATAATACTGCAAAGCATAGCTTTCAGAGTCACAAGGAAATATGGAACTCTTGGTGGGAAGCTGATGGGTCTGGGTGCACATAGGTAGTTATTTCACTTGTCCCTCCAGTGAAAGGGCATGGCCCAAGAAAGGAGAGGAAAATAGTGGAGGTGAACAATGGGGTCTCTAAATGGTGCTGCTAGGAACAATTTGGCTTTTTGGACCATGCTGTGTGGTTTCATGGAGGTGGACTTCGGGCAAGCGATGGGTTACACTTTACAGCAGTGGGCAGGATGTTTTTGCTAAGAGTGAAAAATCTGATCAGATTTTAAACTGAGTTATGCTGGGAAGGAGCTAACATGGCATAGTAGTTTGAGTGTTGGAATATGGCTCTGGAGACCAGGGTTCGATCCCTGCTTGGCAATGAAACCCACTGGGTTTCATGTCACATGCTCTCACCCTCAGGAGAAGGCAATAGCAAACCTCCTCTGAGAAAATCTTGCCAAGAAAATCCCATGATAGATTTGCCTTAAGGTTACCATAAGTCAGAAATATCTTGAAGGCACACAACAATAATAACAACAATAACAATGTGGGGGAGGGAGATAGTTTTCATAAGGGCAGAAATTTATTAAGTGCTGGGGATAATGGCCAAAATGTTATAAAGAGAACAAAGCAAATAGCACAAGAATCCAACATTGGGCAGGGAAAAATCTTTAAAAGACTAGGGGAATGTTGCTATACTAATGCTCACAGCATGGGAAATAACCAAAGCTGAACATGAATTTTTAACACAGCAAAGCAAATATGGTATAATAGGCATAACTGAAACCTAGTGAGATGAATCTCATAATTGGAATGTAGGCCAGGACTTCTACAGCTGTAACCAAATAAAAGTTGTGCCTTCTTTTATCCCAAACGATAGTTGTATGTTTGTTCACTTGACAAAACACTACCCTCCCTATTTTGGCAATGGGCAATTGCAAAACAAGAGTGGGGATAATGTGGACATGGAGGTCACACAGCCTACAAAGCCCCCAAAGTTCCTTTAATTTATTTTTTTCAGGATAACTATTAGGTGATTTTCCAGGTGAAACAGGCCCCCAAATCACCTGAAAATCATCTATTCTTCACAACTCCCTAATTACACAGTGTGTGTGTGTGCGCGCGTGTGTGTGTATGCAAATCATCCAGAAGTGCCAATCCCAGTGTGTTGAGAGGAATAGGTGCAGCAATTGCAGAGGGTACAAAAATTGGGCCTCACCACCAAGGTAGTCACCTGGCCTTGTTCTAAAGGAAAGTACCCTGTTTTAAAGGATGGTGAGACAGGGATACAGGAAAGATACATGTGGGAACCATTTGGATGAAAGCTGTGTTGTAATCATCTAATTATGTTTTGTATCTTTAAATTTATCTTTATTCCTAAATCATCTGATTCCCAAATTACCTCTTTCTGAATTAATTTGGGTCTTCATTATTGTGCTAACAAAAGAATGTTCATCACTTTTTCCATTCAGGTCATATTTTATTTGCAAATTGCAAACAGTTTCTTTCAGTAAGAAAATAAAGGCTGGCATGAGCTTCAGCTTCATATATTTCCTTATTAAAGAGCAATCTCCATGGCTGGGCTTCTATTCTTTCAAGAGGAGTTGAGTGTAAAATCAGTGACATAATTATGGTTAAACCTGTAGGGATATTGCAAGGGAATAAGATTATTATCAACAAATCAGGTTTTCAGTATAGTGTTGTTGAACTAGGAATGTTTTCAATTAATTTCTAATTAAATAAGGGAAGCAATTTAGTGAACTTAGAGAGATCTTCCCACCAAGTTTATCTCATCAGTCTCAATCTTGCATTCCTTCAGAACAGGATCATTATTTAGATCTTACACATGTTATATGATCTGAATTAGAGGTGTAATTTAATAAAACATCAATATTTTCCTTCACAATATAACAATGGATGGAGAAAGCTGTCTCTTATTCCCACTAGAAGATGTTTGCTCCAGATCTTCCATCTCTGTCAAGACCAGGGCAGATACCCTCATGAAGCAGTCTGTGGCTGTTGGACAGAGGGAAAAATGACTTTACTGGAGGGGACCAGCTGACAGATCAAGAATATATTCATGAAGATGGAAAGACACTGTGAGACGTTGACGTGTTTTATCTATACTTTACAAAAACTTTTTTTTAAGTGAGAACGTATCTATCACAACATCTTTTGTAGCTTTGTAAAGGCACTAGAGATTGGGTTGCCAGATCCTACTCTTATCTGAAATTTTAGAACAGGAGACTCTTCCTCAGGGTGTTCAAGGGAAGGAGTTGAATTTCAGGATCTGAGCTTGGAACAATAGGGCACACTATTTGCTGTATAACCCACCACTTGCAGCCTTCTTCCCCTTTCTAAGTTTTAAATCAAAGGTATACAACTATGGAGGGGACAGGAGACAATTTCCTACAATGGGACAGCCTTGAGCTGTAGAGGCACATGGTGGCACAACAGAAACAGCTGCCATTTTCTGCCACTTTGCAGTTGTTCAATGATGTTTTTGTGTGTTGGATATTATAGGGGAAACTTAACTGAAAATATGTGATCACTTCCACTTGAGAATCCTGCCACTTGTACCCCATTAACCAGATCATCCCTGTAAATACTCATGTATAAGTCTAAACATTTTAGTCAAAAAATTGATCAAAGAAACCTGGGTCAACTTATCCATAGGTCAATGTAATTACTGTACCTCAATTTTTACAATAAAAAGAGCCATCCCCTCCTTTGGGTAGAGTGGCAAAGGCCGAGAGTCTGTCTCATCCTGGGAGAACTTAAAAGAAGCAGTGACCCCCTCTACTCTCTCTGCCGTGGCACCACTTCTGGACTTTTTGAATGCCTAAATGGGAAAATGGCAGTGGTGGCAGCTCTGGTGTTTCCCTTCAAAGGTAAACCAAGAGGAATTGGGCACTGAAGAATTTTAATGAGACATTTGTAGATGTTTGCCAGCTTTTCTGGGTTAAAATCAGGCAAAGTTATCACACTAAAATCTATAATCACTGCTAATTAAGGCTGTGTCCATACTGCACAAATAATCCACTTTGACAGCACTTGAACTGTCATGGCTCAGTGCTGTGGAATTCTGGGATTTGTAGTTTGATATGACACCAGAACTCTCTGACAGAGAAGGCTACATGGATCACAAAATTAAAATTCCCATAATTCTGTAGTGTTGAGCTGTGACAGTTAAAGCAGTGTCAGACTGGATTATTTCTGCAGTGCAGTTGCAGCCATAATCTCCATTTTCGTTGTTTGCCTTTTTTTCCTTTTTGACATGCGTACCTTTTCTTAGCCCCAGGTGTATTTGGTTGCCTCCTGCACTCTTTGCACAACCACAATTTACTGTAGTTCATCCATCCATCCAGCCTTTAAGGTGAGCACTAACAGTTATGCTTGCCAGAATTTTGTGAGTTCTTTGGCAATGTTTTCCTTTGTTTCATCCTTTAAATCAGGGGTAGGCAACCTTTCCTCTTTAAGGGCTGAGGGACTTCAGCTCCCAGAATCCCAGGAGCTATTGGCCAATGTGGAACTATTGGCCAACATGGCTGAGGCTTCTGGGAGCTGAAGTCCCTTGGCCCTTAAAGGGGAAAGGTTGTCTACCCCTGCTTTAAATCATTTGTTACATGCCCCTAAGTTTTACCCTTGACTTATCCATGGGTCATATAAAAATCCATAATTTTTGGTCCCAAAACCTGCTCTCAACTTATACATTAGGTTAAAAAAAGTTTAAAAAGGAAGAATGAAGAGTATTATGGCATGTTAAAGATAATAATCTTATGAATATCCAAAAGTAAGCCACATTGAATTCAGTGGAACTTTGCATTACCCTTTTATTATTGTTATTTTTTTCTATAATAAACTAAGAACTATCCAGAGATCAGGCCCATACAACATCTCCTCACTTTTGCATCAGGTACCATCCTTAAGTTCCATCACCCATGTCTCACGATCTGAGCTTCAGGAGACCTGCCAATCACATCTGAATTTTCTTAAGCCATTTAAAAGAATGACAGTTCAAGGGTTGCTAATGACACAAAGTCACTTAAATTGGTGAGTAAGAGGTATGTCAAAAACATTTAGTAAAAGATAACAATTTAATTACGGTTTCCTCAACATGTGGCTGATCTTTGTTTGTCTATGCAGCTGAATGTCAGTGGAGTGCTGTGTCAATCAAATGTGACCTTAAAAATATGTCCTTTCACCTTGGCTAATTTGGATTTAAATGGCAGACTACCTCATATGGGTGACTACCATTTATCTTCAATTTCAAATTTGTTTAGCTATTAGTATGTTATCATATCAATTGTAATAGAATAAATTTTGGATATTATACCAAGCCTGTTAATTTTACATTTTACATTTATAAGCAGTTTTAGCTCAGGATGGGATGCAGAACATCCCGATGTATTTGGAGCCAAGAAACTCCTGCTTTAATCAAAATCCAGATGGCCTCCCAGTCTGTTTATTTAATAAATGGATCATCATTGTAAAGGAAGGGATGACATAAAGAGGGCAAAATCAGGAACAGAGATGGTATTGTTTCTGTCACTTTTTCCCTCTCACTGGAAGAGTATATTAAACATAGATTTTATATTTTTAGAAAAGTCTTAGAAGTAATTGGTATCAAGGTATATGTTACCCTATTTGGGAAATGCTTTCAGTTTCTCAAAATTCTTGTGTATCAACATCATTTTATTTAAATACATACATAAAATTTATTGAAGTAACATCCACCTCACCATTTACCATAGATGAATAATGTCACAATAGACATTTAACTAGGCAAACCCAATCCACTGACTTTTAGTTTTTTAATATATAATCTTTCAGAAACCCTCGGGTGCTTGTTATCATGAATAAGGTCTACAGTTGCCCTTTGCCAGACTAACATTGTATTAATTGAAACATATGAAGGTATTATTTGAAAAAGCTCACTATGGGCAAAGCAGACCGGCAAAAAATGCTGGCTTTGGGGTGGTGTGGGGGCATGGTGTATGCCCGACGCGCACCCTGATGCCCCGATCTGGGTGCTGCTTTGGAGCTGCTTTGCAGCTGTCTGTTTTGTCCCTTATTTGGGTAGCATGTTCATATTATATAATGCAATATATAGTAGCCAAGATCATATTATTCAGTGTAGATTTATGTTTAAATAATGGTTTATAATTAAGTAAAATAGTTCTGGCTAGTGAAATTGGAATTTGAATGTCCACATATTTTACCAATAGATGTGATATTACTGAAATCTATAATTCTCAACTGATATTTTCAAAAGCGACTCTTGTTATACTTCACTAGGGCTTACTGCCCTAACCTCTGTTCAGCTAATTGTAGAATAGAGAGAGGATAAAATAAATGCTATAAAAGTAAAAGATGTAGTATGGTGTTTTGGTTTGGCCAGTGAGCTATGACTGTGGACACCAGGGTTCAGCTCCCTGCTCAGCCATGGAAACCCACTGGGTAAACTTGGACAAGCTACATTCTCTCAGCCTCAGAGGAAGTTGTGGCAAACAAATTAACAAACCTTGCCAAGAAAACCTCATGATAGCTTCACTGTAGGATTGCCAAAAATCAGAAACAATTTAAAAGCACACAACAACAACAGCAACATCACTGAATAAGAGTAACATTTAAAAAAGAAGTCAGGTGCAGATAGTTACTTCAGGGCTTTTAGGTTTCTTTCTTAGAATGGAAGCTTAAGTAGTACAGGGAAAGTCAAACAACCCACTGATAAATCTGCCATGGAGATTTGCCCTAATACAGATGTCTTAATGCAGCAGATGGGAACTGAGTGCCTGTTTATTCAATGAAAAGTTTCCTAAGATATTTGCTGTATTACTTGTAATGCTAGTAAAGGCAGCTTTACAACCAGGACCAAGAAATGAGAAACTTGATCTTCAGAGATTTGCAGTAAAAATGGAAGACTGATAGGTGACATTGAACAGCTGACAGGGAACTGCAGGCAACCTATAGACAACAGCTGCTCAGAAGAGATAGGGGTCTGGGCTTCTGTGTGGGACAGAGACAAGTGTTAGCAAATATGAAATAAAATTTTGGGACACACGTGGAGTTCCCTCTAGGACTCCGAACTGAACTCTGTAGGATGTCAGCCATAATCCTCTAGATGGCAGGTCAGGTAGGCACAGGGAGGGCCTGCCCAAACAACTGGAAAATTCCCTACCAGACAGGTTTGGGAGTTGCTAAAGGGGAAAGACCATTATCCCCAAAGTCAATATAATAGTGCTTGTTTGTCCTGAGTCTTACTCCTGATGGGGCAGTGATCAGATTTAACTGCACCCTTTTTCTTCTAGCTTCTCCTCCTTGATTGTGTCAAGACCTAAGTACATTGTTTTAGGTCATCCTCACACCTTGACTTAACAAAGCCCAGGCAATCAGCGCCTTTGTCCAGGCTTCAGCCAAGCCATCAAGTCTATAGCTAGAAGGAAGATATGACCTATATAAACCCCTAGATTTTTAGACTCCATGTGCTATCCTTAGAGTGCATCCTGACTCCACGTTGGTCTGTGCTCTCATCATAGCTCCTTCGGTCATCCCTTCCCCCATTTCGGCAGCCATGCATCATCCTCTCCATCATCCACATCTACAGCAGATCCTGGAGAAGCCTTCGGAAGTGAGTATTTCCCATAGTCTGGCCCATCTCAATCTATTCCCGCTTTCACTCCTTTATTTCTAAGTGTGCAGTGTGTGTGACTGCCATATTTGTGTGTGTGCAGTTTTCCCCTTTTAATAAATATTTAGACCTTTAATTGAAGAAGCCTGTCTCAGCGTCATCCATTGTGGGATCTCTTAGTCCTCTGGTATACACCTTGCTACTCTGGTCTCATGGGGTGTTGTTAGGGCCCCACTCTTGCATATTTGAGCTAATTATAAATTCCCCTAATTAGATACTTCCTAACATTAGAAAGGCAGCTGTCAAGAAAGCATTGTTGGAGGAGTAACACTAAACAGAGAGAGGGGTTTCAACAGTTTTCCTTTCCTTACTGTTGTTAACTGCCCTCATTGACTTATGACGACTCCATGAATGAGAGACCTCCAGGTTACCCTGTCATCAACAGTTCTGCTCAGATCAACCATGGCTTCCTTGATTGAACCTATCCATCTAGAATGCAGTCTTCCTCTTTTCCTACTGGGCTGAAATTAATAAAATGAAATTCAACAGAGACAAATGTCATCGAGTCCAGTCCAAAGGTCAGGGATTTCAAGGCAATCCGAGGTCTATGAAGCCAAGGAGTCAGAATCCGATGCTTCCTCCAGAGAACACAGCTCTGACAAAGGAGCTCGGCATCTCCCAGCTGTTTATATTGCCCAGCTCCCAATCACAGCTGTTTGGACTTAGCAGGGCGTTTCTCATATAATCTCAGAGAATGCCGGAGGCACGTCCTTTTTGTCCTTCTCTGTCTAAAGGTAGGTACCTCCTCGTCCTGCTCCTCTATATCTCCCAGGCCTGGAACCTCTGCTGGGGGGAGTCTTTCTGCTTGGGGGAGACTAGGCTGCTAAGGCAGAGGCTGTGCTTCAGTGGGTACAACAGAGCCAGCTCTAGACTCAGCCAACTCCACTGGAACTGGCAGAGCAAAGCCAGGACCTGGCTCAGTCTCCTCTTCCTCTGAGTCCTCCATGTCCTCAGCCTGGCTGGCCATGACATCGGCTGTCCCAACCCTCCCCAAGGATGTTCTGATGGTGTATGCTGTTACACAGGTGCACGGTGCATGCCATCAGAACGTCCTCCCGGCGCAGCGTCTTGACATGCTCCGGAAGGGACACAGAAGAACTACACGGTGGCTCTTGGGGCAGCCTATTTGCCACCTCTGAAAAGAGCGTAATTTTGGCACTCCTTTCCGAGGTGGCAAACAGGAGAATTGGGACTGACATGTCCAGCAGCCTCAGCCTCGATCCTCCATTTCCCGGGGTGGCCCAGGGCCACCCATCTGCATCCTCCTTTTGTCTCCCTTCTGGAGTAAAGCTAGGTCCAGAGTAGAGGGCATCAGTGGTTCTTTGGGTTTTACATTAATGGGTGCTATCGGGCTGGGGGGCTCTGGAGCTAAGATGTTCCATTTAGCTTCATCTTCATTTCTCTTCTGTTGTCCTTTAACAAATGTGACTCGTGAAAGCTGTTTCCTTTGGATTAAGCACACCATTTCTTGCCAATTTTCCATGTGAGTGACGGGTTTGTCGTCGTTGGTTTTTCATTCATATAGGAAGCCAATCTATGGCTGTGTTCACAATCCACTAAGAGTCCTTGTACACAGCCAATGGGGCATCGAGACTCTCAAAGTCCAGTACCACATGGAGGGCTTCTACCTCAGTGGCTTGACTAGAGTAGGGGCAAGCTGTTCCATGCAATGTATGGCCATCATTCATGCACACTGCACCATATCCTGTTAGGCGGGTTCCCTCTAGGCAGAACGAAGACCCATCACAGAACAAGCACATGAAGCCATCTTCGAGCACTTACTGAAGCCATTTCCCTGCTTCCATTGACCAATTACTGTCTGAAATCTGGGACAAGGGGCACTCATGGGCAGCGCCTGTGACTATGAGGCCATAGGGAGCTGAGGGTTCACTGGGCTGTCTATGGTAATCCACCCTTCACTTAAGTAGCTGCAAGGTCCATTTGGCTATCCTGGCACTGTGGAACTAGCTATTCCAAACCTTCCCTGACAATATGAATTTTAGTGGGGTATGAGGAGTCTGCACAATGATTCTGGCTCCCCTATGATAAACTCCCATTGGGTCAGGGCCCATACTAATGGTAAATAATTCTTCTCACATGGGCTAAATTTTATTTTGGTGGGTAAGAGATTTCTAAAGGCATATGCTACAGCTCTCAGCATTCCATTTCAGAGCTGTGAGAGGATAGTGCCAACATGGTT
>CM034703.1:133477947-133490288 GCA_020142125.1 Phrynosoma platyrhinos | reverse complement strand
GGACACAGTATTCCAGGTGAGGCCTGACCAAAGCAGGATACAGTGGCATTGTTACTTCCCTTGATCTAGATATTATACTTTTACTAATGCAGCCTAAAATTGCATTGGCCTTTTTAACTGCGGCATCGCACTGTTGACTCATGTTCAACTTGTGGTCCACCTGGATTCCTAGATCCCTTTCACACGTAGTCTCATTCAGCCAGGTGTCCCCCCATCATATATCTGTACTTTTCGTTTTTCTGCCCTAAGTGCAGTACCTTACATTTCTCCGTGTTGAATTTCATTTTGTTAGCTTTGGCTCAGCTTTCTAGTCTGTTCAAGTCATTTTGAATTTTGATCCTGTCATCTGGGGTATTAGTTACTTCTCCTCCTTCTCGATTTCCCGGTGACTAACCTGGCTGCCATATTTTGTACCAGTTATAGTTTCCGAACTAGTTATAAGGGTAGCCCCATGTAGAGTGTGTTCCAGAAATCGAGTTGTGAGGTTACCAGTGCATGCACTACAGTTTCCTTTGTCTCGAGGTAAGGGCGCAGTTGGCATATCTGCCGAAGCTGATAACAGGCACTCCTGATTGTTGCATTTACCTGAGCAGTCATGTGAAGTGACAAGTCTAGGAGCACCCCCAAACTATGAACACGGTCCTTAGCGGAGAGTGTGACCTGGCCCCGGACTGGAGGTTGCAACCCAATACCAGATTTAGGCTCCCCTACTATAAGGACCTCCATTTTCTCTAGATTCAGTTTGAGTCGATTTCTCCTCATCCAGTCCATTACTGCTACAAGACAGTGACTGAGGGGAGAAATACCATCTGTCATCATGGCTGATGACCAAGACATGGAGAAGTATATTTGGGTGTCATCAGTGTACTGACAACACCCCACCCCATGTCTCCGGATGATTTCTCCCAGCGGGTTCATATAGATATTAAAGAGCATTGGGGACAGGATGGTGCCCTGAGGGACGCCACAATCAAGCTCTATTTTTGATGAGCAACTGTCCCCAAGCATCACCCTCTGGAATCTGCCTGAGAGGAAGGAATGGAACCACTGAAGTGCAGTGCCTCCAATCCCCAACTCTCCCAGGCATTCCAAGTGGAGGCCATGATCTATCATATCGAAAGCCGCTGAGAGATCCAAAAGCACCAACTGGGTCACGCTTCGTCTGTTGATGTTATGGCGAAGGTCATCTACCAGAGCAACCATGACAGTCTCCACCCCAAATCCCGGTCTGAAGCCAGTTTGAAATGGATCTAGAAAATCGGTTTCATCCAAGATCACTTGGAATTGAGAAGCAACTGCCCGCTTGAGCACCTTGCTCAAAAATGGCAGATGGGAAACCGGTCTATAATTTTTCAGATCCAGGGGGTCCAGGGAAGGCTTCTTTAGGAGTGGTCTCACAACCACTTCCTTTAAACAATATGGCATAACTCCTTCCCTAAGGGACGCATTGATGGTCTCCTTAAGAAAAGCCATCAATGCATTACCCCCCTGGATGACCAGTCATGATAGGCAAGGGTTGAGAAGGCACGTCATCTTCCTCACTTTTCCAAGGATCTTGTCCATGTCATTGATACTCACCGGCTCGAACTGATCCAGTATAATCTCAGAAATGGGTTTACTGGACACCTCATCAGTCGACTCTACTATAAACCCGGCATCTATGACAGCTCTTATCTGAGAGATTTTATCTGCAGAGTAGTTATTAAACACATCACAGCAGGCTGCTCTCAGGTTAAGTAGAGGGTTCTGCACAGATGAAGCCTGTGTCATCTCCCTCACCACCTTAAACAGCTCTGCTGGATGGGACTCTGCAGATGCAATACATGCAGAGCAGAAAGATCCGCACCTATTGCCTCTCAATAGGAACGGAGAAAATTCCTATGACGAGTCTTGTCAGATAACAGTCGAGTTTTTCGCCAGGTGCACTCTAGTCGTTGTCCAGCCTGCTTCATCTTCCTAAGTTCATCTGTGAATCATGGTTGTTTATTTGAAGCGGGTTGGAAAGGACGCTTAGGAGCGATCGTGTTGATGGCCCTGGTGAGATTGTTGTTCCAAGTGTCAACCAGAGCTTCAACAGAATCACTGGCTTTACCAACCACAGAACCCTCCAAGGCTTTCTGAAGACCTATTGGCTCCATTATCCTCTGAGGGTAGGCCATTCTAACAGGTCCTCCACCCCCGGTGGGGCAGACATTGGCTCTAAGTCCAACCTTTACCAGGAAATGATCCATCCATGATAGTGTGGTGGCACTCACTACCTCCACCCATGGATATGCCTGCTCCATACTGAAGACTGCATCAAGAGTGTGACCCAAACAGTGAGTTGGCCCAGAAACCAATTGGGATAGGCCCATGTCTGTCATGGAATTCATGGACTGCCGAGCCACACCTGTTAAACAAGTCTCGAATGGGATGTTGAAGGCACCCAGAACTAAAAGTCTTGGTGACTCCAACAGCAGCTCTGAGACCAGTAGCATCAGCTCGGATAGAGAGTCTGTTAGACAACAGGGTGGACGGCATACCAACAGAATCCCTATACTATCCCTGATTTTCAGGCTTAGGTACACGCACTCGAAGTGGTCTATTTTCCGGATAGGTATCCTAGCAGGGTGAGATTATCTCTGTGGACTAGAGCCACTCTGCCCCCCCGCCCACTTTCCCTTATCTGCTCATCAACAAAATACCCAGCTGGGAGAGACTGATTCCATGTGATGGCACTATCCTCTCCCAGCCAGGTTTCCTTGAAGCAAGCCAGGTTGGCCTTTTCATCCATGAGCAAATCGTGGATGATATGGGTTTTATTCTTTAATGACATGGCATTGCAGAGAAGCAAGGTAAGGTTCTGTGGCATGGTTGGTAAGCTCCCCAACCTACTTTGGGTAACAGAATGGACTGAAGGTGGGATCACTTTCAGACATCAAGCCCGCCTTCTTTTGTAACAATATTCCATTCTGTTATCGCCATACCTTCCTTTGCTCTGCACCACCTGAATTGCTGCTCCTGATAAGACCTTTATTGGCTCTCCCTCACTACCTTCCATCTGGGAGGTTGTTTTAACAGTTTCAGCATTCATAGACAACACATAATTAGAAGGCTATAACTAAACAGCCACGGTAGGAATTGAAGTCTGGTTGGATTAAAGCTGTGCCCACAAGCCTTCCGCAACAGCTGCTATAGCCTGGGGAGGGGGTTGTAAGATACTGGGGCTGGCTTATCGCCAAGTACCACCTCTCTCACTGCTGATGGAAACTGGGCTGGACTAAAGCCACACCCACAGTCCCTTTTGCTGCTGCCACCATGCCACCAAGAGAGATGGTCCCTGGGTGGGCCCTGAGGCCTCTGCCTGCCTTCCCGCGGCTCCACTGCTGCTGCTGCTGCCATGTTGCTGGAGGGGATGGTGCTGGGTGGGCTCTTATGCTCCAGCCCAGGCCTCACAGCAACCTCGCCACTACCGCCGCTTCTCCCCACTGGGAGAGATGGTACCTGGGCGGGCCCTTAGGCCTCCACCTGCTTTCTTGTGCTCCGCTGCTGCTGCTGCATGTGGTAAACAGAGATCCAGCTGGCCAATCAGGAGACAGCTGAGAGCTAGCCAATGGGAGTTCAGCTGGGAGTATAAAAGTCTAGGCTGACAGAGAGAAGAAGAAGATTTGGGCTAGAGAGTGTGTTGGGAAAGTTAAGCCAGCGAGGGGGGGGGCTGTGTTTAAGGTATTCCTGAGGGAAATGAATTTTAGGGAGATAGAGTTTAAAAAGGGTAAACTCTGAACACACACAGAACTCTGGAAGAGAGAGTTACTGTGGTGATCTCTCCAGTTAGATATTATTAGCCAGTGGGGCTGAGGTACTGTGATTGAATTTGTAACATATGTTATAAGTCTGTAAAGAAAGATTATAATAGCAAGTCCTGAAACAAGTTACCTTTATTGCATGTTGATGTAAAATAAACTTTTTTTTTTATTCCAACATCACTTGGCCTCTGTTTTAGTCACAGAACACGCTGCCAATATTTTGTTATACTGGAGGAAGGACTACATACAAAAGGCAGTGTGAGTCCCTGACACTTTACTAGTTGGTAGAAGTGGGGATAACAAGTTCCCAAAGTACAGCTAGCTAGAATTAAAGTGTAAAAGTAGAAGGTGGCAGTAGTGTGCACCACACCGTGTTGCTGGAGGGGATGGTGCTGGGCAGGCTTTTATGCTCCTGCCTGGGCCTCACAGCAACCTCGCCACTGCCGCCACCCCGCTGGGAGAGATGGTATCTGGGTGGGCTGTGAAGCCCGGGTCAAGACTGCTGTTTTACTGGCTGCAAAGGATCTCAGATATGAGCATATAGTTGAGCAGCATATAATCCCACCACCCACTTGATTAAAGCACATCTTTGCTGTAGCCATATTTCTATACATCCTCCAACACTTACCACTAGTAGTATTAATGTTTAGCAGAAATTTGGTTGCACTCTATTAATGCGCTATATCAGTTACGGCCAACAAATGTCTCCTGCTGCAATGCTTGGTGATACTAACAATTAATTACATTACCTCAGTAGGGGAGAACCAGTATTGTTAAAAGAGAAAGTGATAAAGGCTCCCAGACATCCATAAATTTGTAGCTGTTATAACCCATGTAATCTGAGAGTAGTAACTGTCCATGACCTCCAGCTAAGCTGTTATAGAATATTATATGCCTGTGATTTTGAAGGTCATTTGTTGCACTCTCCTGTAATGAGACAACTTGTTCTGGCCTTCTCTATCCCTGGGATTTGACACTTGTTTTCTTCAGTGAATCCATCATGTGACTATCCAGGGGACAAAGGTTCAGTCTATACTGAATTAGAATTAGAATTAGCATTGCAAAGTCCAGAAATGGCTAATCTATGTTATTAACAATTTGCTTAAATGGTTTATAAAGATTTCCTTGTTTGGATTGCAGCCCCCAAATTCTCCTGGCCAGCATGACCACTAGCCATGCTCACCAGGATTTTCTTGACACTGTAGTCCAAAGAGAGGGGGAGGGGGAGAGAGAGAACTTCCCAAAGTTTTGAGTTTAAGGAATGAATATCCATTGATAAATTTTCATTGTAAAAACTGTACACAGAAGGCAAAATCCCAAAGAGTTTCATCTGTCCTACGTGGTCAGCATAAATATTAATGACTTTTAATATTCTTGTCCTAATATCACATACCTCTGCTCTGAATACCAAGGCTTCTGTTGGCAATTAGATGGGATTAGTTGGAGGAAGGGCCCCACACATACTGTACATGACATGAGTCTATTCCTAGAGCTGTAGATCCTCTCTAAATAGGGTAATGCTGAACTGAAATGAAAAGCAGTTTGCAAGGGTTTTCAGCAAGGACTGGGAGACTATCGTTCTGAGGCTAGAATAGACAGTGCTGCCACTGGTGGTGATGGTTAGATAAAGGTGCTGCCAACAAGAAATTTATAAATCCACAGAGGCTGAGGCTGCACTGTAGTCCTGCAGCTGCATTATTCAGGTTTATTTGTTTGTTTGTTTAGTTACTGGCAGCCATCACTTTCAGTTGCTATTTTGGCTGGGGACTAACTTGAGAACGGGATATTTGAGGATGCTGTTGCTGGTTCACATTCCACTAGGGAAACTGACCCCCAACCAGTTGCCTATCCCTGCTCTAAAGAACTGGGTTAAACTTTGGCTACTTTTAGATCCAGGTTTGTTACAAGAGACTTTTGTGGCATGAAGTATTTTTTTTAGCAGCTAAGGCTAATAGCTTTGGTCTGCTCTTGGAAGAAACTGAAAGAGACTGATATTCATACTTTGCTACCATCCAGAAATGTTTACTGTAATGTTACCCATAGTCCCCTTCATATCCAAAAATATGAAAAACCTATATGGTACCCATAGTTCCTCTGCTATTGAAAATGTGAAATTCCATGATGACCTCCAGATGAACTCTGGCAGTGGAATTGGAGGCAAAAGTCCTCTGCACCCAGGGCTTGGGCAAACCACCCTTAATTCTTAATGCACACAATAGCCCCAGATAGTCTAGGAGAGTTGTGAATGGGGTTTTCCCTGATGAGATCATCTAGCCCATTGAAAGGTGTATTGTGTCACCCAGTCACAAGCACCCTCAGCCATCAGAGGTGTAATGTCTGTATTGTGCCACCCAGTTTCATACTCCCCCACCCATCGGAAGGTGCACTGTGTCACCTACTCACACATTCCCCCAGGATATTGGCCCCTCGGATTAAGACCACCAAATACAATGGAACCCTATACAGCAGGGTGCCATCATCGCAATTATCACCTTTCACCCCAAGGCCCGTTTGGCCCTATATAAGCCCCAGATTTTGGCCAGTCAGTGTGCTATCTTTGTGGTCTAAACGACCCCACGTCACTCTGACCTTTGAAGCTAGCTACCGGCAAGTTGGCTCGAACCCAGGCTGTGGAGCTAGACTTGTCTCCCACCATCCCGCATCTCCATTCGCTTCCCAGAGGAGGTCTACATCTCGGTAAGCATCACCATTAGTAACGCCTGCATTTCTGTTCCTACCTCCAAACCTGATTTTCCTGAGCCTTGAGTGTGTGTGTGAGTGCATGTTCTGTGAGTGTGTTTCCCCTATTTCAGTAATTAGACATCTAGTGGTTAACCAACATCTGTCTCAGCCTCATTCCTTGGAAACCCCCTGGTCTCTTGGTATAAACATCGGGAGAGCGATCTCTTGGGCTGTTGTAGCAAGCCCCTTCTTGCAATATTTGAGCTAATAATAAAATTCCCCTAAGGATTCGGTGCTACAGTAACACATGAGAATGCATTATGGGGTTACATTTGAAGAATGACTGAAACATGTAGTCAATTCAGAATATAGCCACTTGTGACCAGATAGTAAGGGGGGATGCAGACGGGTGGCCATGGGCTGCCCTGGAAAGTGGAGGATTGGGACCGAGGCTGCACCATGCCTTGGCCCCAATCCACCCTTTTGCCAGCCCTGAAAAAAGCACTAAAATGCCAGTCATTTCAGATCTTGCAAAAAGGGCTCCTGAAGAGCTGCCGTGCGGCTCTTCTGCGCCTCTTCCAGCACAGTGTGTTAAGACACTGCGCTGTGATGATGTCCTGATGGCACACGCCATGCGTAACAGTGCATGCCATGATAAAGTCTTCAGCAGGGGGTTGGGGCGCCCGGTGTGGGGCTGCCCCTCCCCTTCTCTGCCTCTAAGATGGTGCAAAGCACCACTGTAGAGGCCTTAAGTAAAGTAATGCCTAGGCTAACCCATTTCCAAGCAGAATTCAACGTGTTAGTGATTTCCTTTTGAGCCTGTAGCTTGTGAAATTAAAAAGCCTGTGGTCCAAGCAGGGAAGAAGAAACTTTAACCCAAAGTGGAAGGATGAGGCACACACACACACACACACACACATTCTTGGAAGAGGAGGTTAACGTTCTAGATTCCCATTGTCATCCACTTACATTCCAAATCTGAATGAGGCTGCCTCTCAGTTTTCCCTGTCTGAGGAACAAAAAAGTGAGAACATGCCCGACAAATCTTAGTTCTTTTTTTGATCAAATCACAAGCTTTGTAGAACAAGGAAATGCTGTGGATGTAGCATATCTTGATTTTAGTAGTGCCTTTGACAAGGTCACCCATGATATCTTTGCAAAAACGCTAGTAAAAGGCAGGCTAGACAATTTAAGTGTTAGGTAAACTTGTAACTGGTTGACCAACTGAACTCAAAGGGTGCTCAGCAATGGCTCCTCCAAATCTTGGAGAGAAGTGACCAGTGGGGTGGCACAGGGTTCTGTCCTGGGCCCAGTTTGTTGTTCAACACCTTTATTAATGACTTCAATGAAGAATTAAAGAGCATGATTATCAAATTTGGAGATGGCGTCAAATTAGGAGGAGTAGCTAATTACCCAGAGGACAGGATGAGAATTCAAAGGGGCTATGCAGATGGGCAAAAAGGGGTGATTTTAATGGAAACATAACAGAGAAGATCAATATTACAAAAGGAACACGTCAAGGATGCCCCCTCTCACCGCTGGGTTTCTGATAAGATGAGATGGATGGTTGTGCAGGCTTTCTCATTCCTTTTTATATCCGCTGGAGTAGGCGCCTGTGGCAGACCATCTTGGACTGTCATCCAAAGATTTTCCCTCACCAGTAGAGCTTTAGCATATAGGGTCCAGGAAGGAAAATTCTGGTCTGTCAATTTTTGAAACTTGACTGCTTCCATTGTCACTCACACTTGTTACACAAAAGAGTCTTTTATCAGCTTTCCACCCTCCAGCTGCTTTGAGGAAAAACTGTCTCTTTCAAATGCTCAGGCCAGAACTCAGTTCTTTAAAAAAGCCTTTGCATTCAGCCAAACGGCCAGACAGCTCCTTGAAACCATGCAGAAATGCATTGCTATACTCACGGCTGACAAATTCCAGAAACCATGTCATTCCCTCCGCTTCCCTTCCATGCTGCTGAAGATGTGTCTGAGAGGCCATAAATCCAGCTCTCACAGGAGACGAAAACTCTTTCTGGGTCCCATAACCCTTTTGTTGATTAATTGGTGTGGTGTGCTTGAAATGCAGCAGAGCTAGGATACCAGTTTCCTTCATCAGCCTTCTCATGCTGAAAGCATGCAGACAAATCATGTAGATCTAAAGTAGAGCTTTATTGTTCCATAAAATAAAAATAAGCAAAGAAAAATATACATTCCATCATAGGATCACATCTTGCTGATGTGGTTGAAAAGATAATTTACAGATCCATGTTTTCAGATCCAGAAGTTACATTGTAGAAGCAATATAAGCATATTATAGTCCAGAAATTAACTCCATGGTTAAAACCATTGCTGAACACACACACACAAGAATGCATGAAATATAAACAATTCTAGAGATTTTTCAGCCCTGCCCTTACTCCACCTGCTAGGTGTTACCCCTATACTGATTGGATGTTGCCTGTATGATGTGTTTTATCCCAGCCCCTTGCTGTCCATCATCCACCCATGTGTCTCCTTTCCCATGATCTCATATTGTTTGAACTTCATTATCTGTTTTCCCAGCTACATCTGCTCATGTTATGACTTCTCTGGCCATCTGGACTGAGTTGTCTTTGAGCCTTTGCAGACTGCCAGAAATAGTACAAATTGAGTCCACTTTAACAGCCCTGGCTCAGTGCTAGGGATTCATGGGAACTGTAGTTTATTCTGGCACCAGAGTTCTCTGACAGAGAAGACTCAATGTCTCAGAAAAAATACAATTCCCATGATTCCATAGCACTGAGCCAAGGCAGTTAAAGTGGACTCAATTTGCACTATTTTTGGCAGTCTGCAAAGGCCCTTTGTTTGTCTAGATGTTGTTCCCATGACGAAAATTTACATATCTTTACATTTCACCTTTGACTGTATAATCCATCCATATTCCCACAATTTTCGCAGCAGATTCAGCTTCCTGTTGAATCCTTTCTGCTTGGCATTGGTAGTGCCCTGGTAGGGCTTCATGAGCCACTTCCGAATGGGTAAGTCATTGTCAGCAAGCAGGAGGAGGCCAATCTGCTGGCCCCTCAGGGTGATGGTGGGGTTCCCTGGCATGTAGATACCAGCCTCCATGGCCTGAAAGATGATGGACTTCCTTGCCACCCTCGCATCGTGAGTCACCCCAGATCAGCCCAATTCCAAACCAAGAAACCATCCTTGATGATCCATGGTCCCCTGGAGGATGACAGAGTAGTTGTCTTTTTGGTTGACGAACTCCCTCTTCCTCCCCAAGGGTGGCACAATCAGACAGTGGCATCTGTCTATGGCACTCACTACTTGGGGGAACCCGAGGTCAGCGAATCCTTGCATGATATGTGGGTGACAAGAAGGGGGGGGGGGGGAAGCAAATGATTAATGACAAAAGTCAGGGTACTTATCAACTCATGACATTTTCTGTGTACCTGTAGGTTCAATGACCCTAGCAGCCTAATTCATACAGTGACAGCCATACTGTATGCTGGCTGATGGGTTTTGGCATCTATGTGCAGGTTCAACAACCCTAGCAGCCCATTCTATACAGTGACAACCATACTGTATGCCAGCTAATGGGTTTTAGCATCTGTGTACAGCAGGGGTAGGCAACCTTTCCCCTTTAAGGGCCGAGGGACTTCATCTCCCAGAATCCCAGGAGCTATTGGCCAACATGGGGCTATTGGCCAACATGGCTGAGGCTTCTGGGAGCTGGTCCCTCGGCCCTTAAAGGGGAAAGGTTGCCTACCCCTGGTGTACAGGTTCAATGACCCTAGCAGCCTGATGTATACAGTGACAGGTCATGAGGTGTTTTGCACCAGAGGTGAAAGGGGCAAATGTGTGTGAATGTCCTTACCTGAGTGGTGCTGAAGAGGAACTCCACCAACACTTCCCTGGTGGCACAGTGGTTAAATGCCTGTACTGCAGCCACTCACTCATAAATCACAAGGTTGTGAGTTCAATACTAGCCAGGGCTTAGGCTAGACTCAGGCCTGCATCCTTCCGAGGTCGCTAAAATGAGTACCCACCTGTTGAGGGGCAATGAGCTTATAGTTGTAAACCGCTTAGACATCCCATAGCGTGATATGAAGCGATATATAAATGAAGCTGCTTTGCTTGCTTTGCTTCCCCCACAGTGGTAAGGCCAACCTCAAACTGCTCTGACACCTGCTTGTTGCTGGCTTTGTGGGTGAGGACCCAGATGGCCATGGCAACCCTCTTCTCCACTGGGATGGCTTTCCTCATCATGGTGTCAGACCTCTCCATTTCCAGACGCAGGATTTCTACTATCCTGTGGAAGAGGGCACGGGGCATTTGGAAGAACATTCTCCATTGCTCATCAGATCAGAATCGAATGAATCTGTCCCACTAGTCAATGCTTCTGGGGAACATCCACCAGTGGCGCGGGGCTCTTTGGGTGGCATCAGAGTGACAGGGGCAGCAGTACACAGTGCAATGCTTGTTGCGATGAGGCAGGAGGATTTCTTTAATTGATGTTTTATATGCTTAAATTAGAGATGTGTGCTATTATGTGTAGAAAATAATGGTCAAGCAGCCATGCAGAGAGGATTCTGGGAAGTGCCTCTAAGGAAGATGCTGGAAGGTTTAAACTCAAGGAATGCCAGAGGGTTGTTTAGACACAGCCTGACCTCATGCCTGGTAACCTAATGCATTAAAGACCTTCATTAGGAGCCAGAGTGGGCCAGAGAACCATAATAAATCATTGGCAACTATTCTGTTTGTGCAAAGGGGCCTTCTGCCTGGTATACACTAGTTCATTTACTGATAAGAGATTTTGGTATGTGGTTGGCATGGCAACATGGTATATTAAGCATATTATAATGTATTCTGAAATCTGTATTGTCATTGCTCAGGATTCTATATGTTTAAAGTTTAGAGCATCCAATAGAATGTCAGCTTTGATTTTCTTTGTCTGTGAGTGCATAAAACTACAGCCATCTTGGCTTGTCTTTTGCTGAATGATCTGAATGCTAATTCCGTTGGGACTGCTGGCATAATAAATCTATGTTTTTAAACTATATTTATGGTCCCCTTTAACAGCAATGTTGGCATTGCTATGCACCTGCGCACTGTGCAAAGCAGAGAGATCATGGATGCCATGGCGACTGAGTGGTCCGCACTGACAGTCAGCCTGCAATGCACAGCCATAGGAGTCTCCACGATGGCCCCTGCAGCAGTTGCATGCATACAAGACTCCAGTGATGACTTGGAGGACCCAGATGTGACAACTGGTAGACTGGGTGTCATTGTAGTGGAAAAACCAACTATTGCAAATTAACTCCCAGCATCCATGGTTCTTAGAAGAGCTTGAAGCAAAGCAAGGGATAGACTTGAGACATGCAGCTGGTGGTCATGCAAGGGACATGGTCAACTGGACACACAGACAAATGTTATTCCAGGAGCCCCTCCTAGCATGCCAGGAAGTGGTGTGCAGGTCTTATGCACATCTGCACACCTGCACAGAAGAGATCACAAAAGCCTCTTTCATGCAAACTGCTGTGCACGCTGACAGCAAGCGTACATCCAACAGAATGCATTTATTGTCATAACAGAGGACAGTTGCTAGGGCGCATGTATAGGATTACAATTAGGGTTAGGATTCTTATATTCAAGCACATCTGCACCAATGCATCCACACCTGGAAGCATAGGGCGCTTTAAATTAAAGCTTGCATCATAGGGCGCATGCTCTGGATCGCTGAGTCAATTTCCGCCTCACGTGCAATACTGCATTTATACAGCCATTTTCTGGTGCATCAGTGTGCATCTTCACCAACGGAGCAGAAAAAAGTGGCTCGTTTTGGAGCGGCTTTTCTCAGCATACAATGGCTAGAGGGTGCTTTCCTGGAGACTTT
>CM034703.1:133426055-133455783 GCA_020142125.1 Phrynosoma platyrhinos | reverse complement strand
AAAATTGTTGATTACCCTGTAAAATAAAGTTGTGGCCATGTTTTATAATCATAAAGTTGAGTATGGTGTCATTTTTGTGCCGGTGCAATTGACCATTTTCATTGGTTACAGGACACAACTCCAAAACCCCCTCCTTTCCTGATTAAGTTACACTTCCATTTGCCATGCATGAACAAATGTAGCTTTCTTCCCTACTGCCCGCTCATACCATCCTTATCAACTTTGGCTGTGAAGCTGATTGTCTAGCCTTCAAGGCCAAAAAACAACATCCCATGAAAAGCCTTGCAAATGTACAATTTTAAACATAGCAAATAAGACCCCACCGGTCATCCAATCCAGCCCCGAATTAGCAATGAGCTTTGTAGGTTTTTTTAAACATTATTTTTCATCTCTTACATTCCCCTCTTTAAAGCTTAATTCTTTAGCAATTATAGCTTTATCCCAAACTTAATTTTCTTTTCAGGATTTGCATGATATCATATCAAAATGACGATGAACTAAAATAGCATAAGTTGTAGCTCTATTGTCTACCATATCTTCTAATAATGCATTATAACTTTTGTTAAACACAGAATGCACATGCAAAGTAATAATCCCACACATAAGCACATAACAATAACAATAAACAATTCTTTTAAACCCTGTAGATTCAGAAGCCAATCTGTTAGCCAAATGAATAAGCATGCTCTTCCACTAACATTATGGCCTAACATTTGCTGTAACCTTTATAATTTATCTTCTATAGTTTTGTTTATGTCATGAAACTTTACTTGGGATCTTGGTCCTATTATTTTACAAAATCCTCCTGCCCAGGCCAACAAATAATCCAAAGCCAACCAGTGTTGTAAGACAACCTGGTTCAGGTTTTCAATCTCTGACTGTAAAGCTCATATCATCATCCCAGTGGCATTAATTGTCTTTTCTAATCTGCAAGCCAAACTAATTACACTTTTCTGATTTTCTTGGGCTATTATTCCTGGGTAGAATCCTAGGGCCCTGTGACCAAACCTCCTCCCACTCGATTAAGTTCTGTGTCTGACAATTGTTTGCCTATATTCACTGTATCTAGGTCCTAATTTGCATCCTGGTCTCTTTTTCCTTTTCCAAGTTCTTAGACTTAGGGCCTCGGCAGATGGCTAATTGAGCCGTCTCCGAGACCCAGAAGAGGAGGGGCAGCTGCACGAGCGGCGCCCCTTCCTCTTCCTGAGGTCGCCCTCGGAGTCGCCAGCCCTCCGCACGGCCAGCGCTCCGGGGATGACCTCATGCCGCAGCGACCGCATGCGCTGCAGTGGAAGAGTCAGGGAAAGTGCGCCCGCCGCTTTTAGGGCACACTTTCCCTGACATCTAAAAGGAGCGCCAATTTGGAGCTCCTTTTAGGGATGCCGCAGGAGCGCCGTGGTGCGGAGGCTCCGCTCCGCCGGCGCTCCATCCGGCGGAGTCCCGGAAGCAGTCGTCTGCTTCCCCCTTAAATCTGTGGAGAAAAAAACCCATATCTTGTTTAGGATGAATTACTTGGACAGGGATGGTTAAATATCCAACTCCAACACATTGATATTCTCCTGGGTGATAATTAGTAGCCCATCCATCAAAAAAGAACCACAAATTTGGGTCCCGAACTTGCCATCCTGAACATGTGCTATCAATTTGGGCTAAATATTAGGTAGGCAGCATATATGTACTCTTTTTTTGGGGGGGGGGCTTTCTTTACTTGACGTTGTTTAAACGAAATCTGACTTTTGGGGTAGTATAAGTATTAATCTTCCCATTATGCACAGTCCCCCTGTAATGTTTGTAAACTGATATGAATATACTGTTAGGATAGGATCTAATTAGGGGAATTTACAAGTAGCTCAAAATATGCAAGAGTGGGGCCCTAACAACACCCCACGGGACCGAATACTGTTATGTATACCAGAGGGCTAAGAGATCTCTCAATGGAAGACACGGAGAAGGGATTCTTCAATACAAGTCTGAATATTTATTAATTAACAAATGGAAAAACTGCACTTATCCAAATATAGCACACACATGCAACACACTCTAGAAGAAAAGGTGGGTGAAAGTGGGGATAGCTTGAGAGGAGCTAGGCTGAGGCGAAATACTTACATCCGAAGGTTTCTCTGGGCTTGGCTGCAAAGGCTGATGATGATGGTGATGAAGCACGGCTACTGAAATGGGGGGGGAGGAGATGGCCGCGGGAGCTAAATCAGAGTACAGACCGATGTGGAGTCTGCATGCACTTTCAAGATCCTGTCTTCTAGCTATAAGCTTAATGGCTTATGGACAAAGGCGTTACTGGGCTTTGCTTTGTCAACCTAGGTGTGAACATAGTCTAAACAGTGCATTTGGTTTTGACACTATCAAGGAAGGGAGGCTAGAGAAAAGGGTGTAATCAAATCTGATCACTGCCCCATTAAGTGTGAGACTCAAGACAAATAAACCCTATTATGTGTCTTCTCCAGTATAATGGTTTTCCCTTTTGGCAACTCCCAAACCTGTCTGGTAGGGAATTTTCCAGTAGTTCTGGGCAGGTCTCTCAATGTCTACATGACCTGCCATCTAGGGATTATGGCTGACATCCCTCAGAGGTCAGTCTGGGGTCACAGAGGGAACTCCACATGTGTCCAAAATTTTATCAGAAATCACATATGCTAACAATACTTTAATCATAATTCCTGCAATTTTTATGGGGACTTGCTACCATGTTCATAATTCCACAAACTCCATATATCACTATTAAATGGAATCTCTCCATAAAGATAGGAAAACAAAATCTGAGCTGTCAACCTTCCTCCTTCTGAACACATTGTAGGGGTGTTGAGTATTCTAGCTAAGCCTTCCCCTATGGTACCTGGGTTCCATTTTTGTGTATAAAGGGACGTGCCCTCAGCTATTCCAAACCTGAGATAAATAGTATCTTTTGACCCATTCTAGAACCAATGGTTTAAATATTTCACAAATTCAGATCGACAAAAATGGTTCTTCAAAGGTTCCCCTAGCTCCAACTACTGTTCTGTTTCTTTCTATTTGGGAATAGGTCTCAATCTTAGGCCTTGGAGATCCACCCATTCACTCAAGAATTCTAAAGTACCAGGCTAGGGTGCTAAAGACAACAACACAAATTATTCCTATGATAGACACCAAATCTTCTTGATCAGTTTCAGACATATGTTGGACTGTGCATAGATCTACCAGCTTCCAGTTTGTGGTAGAAGCAGGGTCTATCCCTCCCTCATTGCAGATCTGGCCGTACGCAGGCCAAACAGCTTCCCGCTGGTGTTTGCAGTAGGGCCTAGTCTGAATCTTCTTTCTCCTTGGATGGATTCTTTAGCCATGCATTGACACACCCATTTCTAGTAGGGCAGCTGCAGGGCTATTGATTATCCTTAATGTTATTTTTAAGAGCTCCTAAGTGTCCTTAATAGAGAACCAAACTGGACTAGCCTTTTTAATTTTGTCTTAGTGAGAATTTGTCAGCTTCTTTAACTAATAGGACAGTAGCTGCCATTGCCTGTAAACATCCTGGTCATCCTTTCACCATTTAATCCAATTGCTTAGAAAGATAAGCCACTCATCTCTGCCAGGACTCTAGTGTCAGTGTTAGTACTCCTATGGACATTCTCTGCCTCTCATGCACATACAGGGTAAAAGGCTTGGTCACATCTGACAATCCTAAAGCAAGTGCTTCTCTTCACTGGCATAAACAATCTCCAGGATGACTTTAAACTCATAGGCTGGATGGATATGAAATAGATCTGCAGGAAAAATTCTTCATCATCATGAACATGGCACATAAATAGTTAATTGCTATCTCAAAGTGAATTTGCTAGCTTTCTGCACCAACAGAACTGTTACTGTTTCAGCTTTCTAAACAGCCAGACCAATTTAACACTACATAATCGATTTGACTTGAAAAGTATGTCTCTGGCCCTTTTCCAAACACCAAGAATCTGATTTTTTCTTCTTCTTTGTCTCTGGATTTTTTGTGCTTTGTTCCTGACAACATATACATGGTTTTTAGCTGGGAGTGGCCTCCCTCCAGCTCTCTTTCCTGTCCACATCCTCTGTTACCATTAAATCCACATATTCTTCATCATAAGGATCTACATCCTTGTTAGAGTAAACTCTGTAGGAACCTCTACCAGCTGGGAGATAGACATGTTCAGACCTTTGTTCATTTTTAGTTTTCATGACAGCTATCCTGTTGAAAGCCTCTTTTCTCTCAGGTTCTAGTGCTGAAACACATGAGAAAGCATCTTCCAAATTAAAAAATAAAAATAAAAATAAAGTATCTTCAGAGTCAATGAGTTGTTCCAGTGCAGATAGAAGTTAAACATTATATTCTAGACAGAAGACCATATCTATTGTCTTTGGGCAAACCATACACTTCTCCACAGAAAAGAAAAAAGATATTCAATAAAATATGACAATCCTCCCACCCAAGGTTATTATTCACGATGATAGGAGATTGACTCTGTGAGGCTACATGGATGCAGAAAAAGGCATTTTTAAAATCCAAAATGGTAAAATGGGTTGCTTTTGCTGGAATCAATCCCATTAAAACATATAGGTTGGGGACCACAGGACAAATAGTGACTGTAACTTGATTTACTAGTCTCAGGTCCTGAACTGGATGGTAGTTCCTGGTCCCTGGCTTTAATTCTGTCACTACTGACGGGATAAATCTTGCCATTCCTGGGATTTATCTTCAGCCCAGACTCCTGGCACATCAAAGGATTTCCACATCTCATCTTTTTCTTTTATCTAGCAAAAAGCAAAGCAGCTTCATTTACATACCACTTCATATCGCACTATGGGATGTCTAAGCGGTTTACAACTGTAAGCTCATTACCCCTCAACAGTTGGGTACTCATTTTAGTGACCTTGAAAGAATGCAGGCCTCAGTCTAGTCTGAGCCCTGGCTAGTATTGAACTCGCAACCTTGTGGTCTATGAGTGAGTGGCTGCAGTACAGGCATTTAACCACTGTGCCACCAGGGCTCCCATTCTTCCTCCATTGGACAGGTGATGGCTAGAATTTTTATTACACTTGGTCTACAAAATTGGACACTACTAGTGCTGTTTTTTTCCAAAGAATATTTGAGCTCTCAGTTTGGACAGCAAATCTCTGCCCATCAATGGGATGGGACATTCTGGAATGTATAAAAATCAATGACTAAATTGATGATTGGCTAATTAAAGGTTCATGGTTGAAATAAACAATGAACTTGTTTTATTTCAGTGGCTCCCATAACCTTAATTTTCTAGCCACTAGTGGGAGCCACAAGAAAGGAAACTACTTATCTTTCAGTCCCTAAATCTATCATAAGAGGGACAGCTCAGCCCCCTCCATTCACACTGACCATAGGTTCCCTGGGACTAAGATTAAGGGCTACTAGGACTGACTCGGGAGTTGATCAGCCCTCTTCCACTCTTAGAGTGGGCCTATTCAATATCCCTTTATACATGCAAGTTCCAGAAGAAGGGGGAGACTCAATTTCCTGATCTGATCACAGGGTTCTCTTTTCATGCACTCCCATTCCGAAACTGCGACAGGCTCTACCAGTTCTCCTGATGAAAATGGTCAGTGGTGCCTGAGAACTTGCTAGATGCAGGTGTTGCAGTTTCTTTCCGGGGTGGTGGAAAAGGGCAGGCTAATGCCACCTCTGTTCCTGGCCAACACACCAGAAATGTAGATAACACAGGAACAGAGACCCTTGAATCAGGAAAAATTGAGTTTATTCCTTTAACATTGACGGACCTCTCAGAGAGAGTGCTTCCCTTGCTAATCAACATCCTTATATACCATCTTACACGGCTAACTTATAATTATATTAACACATGCATAATTGACCATTTTTATTGGTTACAGGACACAACTCCAAAACCACCTCCTTTCCTGATTATGTTACACTTCTATTTGCCATGTGTGAACAAATTTAGCTTTCCTCCCTACTGCCCGCTCATACCATCCTTATCAACTTTGGCTGTGAAGCTGACTGTCTAGCCTTCAAGGCCAAAAAACAATATCCCATATTATCAGTGAATAAGAGCTGAAAAGCCTTGCAAATGTACAGTTTTAAACATAGAAAATGAGACCCCAAAGGTCATCCAATCCAGCCCCAAATTAGCCATGAGCTTTGTAATTTTTTTTAACATTATTTCTCATCTCTTACATTAGGAAGAAATTCAATGTATTTGAGATGTGGTGCTGGAGAAGAGTGCCAAGGATCCCATGGACAGCCAAAAGGGCAAACAAATGGGTCCTAGAGCTGATCAAGCCGGAAAATTCCCTGGAAGCCAAGATGGCCAAGCTGAGGCTGCTGTACCTTGGACACATCATGAGAAGGGAGGACTTTTTCAAAACAACAACAACAACAATAATGCTGGGAAAGGTGGGAGGACGTAGGAAGAGAGGAAGGCCATATGCTTGATGGATGGACTCTATTAAGGAGGTCACAGGTATTAAGGGGTTGCAGGAATTAAACAGAGCAATGGAAGACAGAGGGTCTTGGAAATGTCTCATCCATAGGGCTGCCATGAGTCAAGATCGACTCGAGGGCAGTTAAGAACAACAAAAGAATTGTCTTGAAAAGTAATGGAAATGGCCCAATTAGACAAATTTGCCACTGTGGTGAGGAGAAAGTAAATAGAAGTATTTGTAGAAAATTCAAAACCCTGTATAGAATATGTTAAGCAATTAAAAGGAGATATTAATGTGACTGGATTTGATAGCTAGGCAATTGAAACTGTTCAAATATGGACAAGATCTAGAACTTTGGTCATTAGAGAGTTAATGGTGAGCTGCTGAGATGGAAATGGCCCTCAACGGAATGCTACTCAGCTTTTATAAAGCTGCTTTTTTTCTGTGACTTCCCCTTTCTCTTAACCTTTTTCCTTTTGCACTATATTTTCTCTTACCTTGTTTCAATGTAGTTTCTATTGTTTGATATGTTTGCTATTTTGCATTACTTTGCTTGCCATTGTTGCTTCTGTTCATTTGTATCTGTTGGCCCTATTTGTTTTGAATACTATTGTTATACACATTGTTTGTTACTCTTCAACAAAAATAAAGATTATTTAAATTATTTTTGCTTTTTCATCTTTTCAATCTTATTGTTTCAACAGAAACTAGTTTAGTTTCTTCTGTAATTCATCTTTTTCTTTTCATAACTATGTAAGTGGAAAGAATTTGGAATAATATTAACAGAGTAAATATTTAGGTCAGAAGGGGAATCTAGCAGATTGAAGGGGGAGGAGACTTATTATTTAAGAAACCAAATGGAAGTGGGGAACAGAGTAGGGGAAAGGGCTTGCTGTTACATGTTTATCTGTAGGTTTATGTCTGTGTCTATGTACGTCTATAACTATATGTTAAATTCTGAATAAAATTTATTTTAATAGTTAAAAAGCAAAACTTGTCTTTTTTTAGCTTGCAAATACAAGACTGAACACTAGATGGTGCCAAGTCAACTGAGAGAGAGAAAAACAGCACTTGAATAGTGGTCAAAAGAGCAGACCTGGTTTTGAAGGTGTGGTATATGGCTATAATTTAGGTCTATCAAAACAATGGAACAACCAAAAATAAGCTGTTGAAAAGAGAGGAATGCCTGTATAGCAAAATATTTTATCAGCTAGATCTTGGAAAATTGGTTTGCCAAAACATTTAATTGTTCTGATGGAAGTGCAAAAGCAGGGCACACATAGACACTACTCCCCTTGAGGAGAAATGATGAACAGCTCTTACCATCAGGAAGTTCTTCCTAATTTTTAGACAGAATCTCTTTTCCTGTTGTTTGAATTGGAGCAATGGATTCAAGGTATAGGAAAAGAGATTCCATCTAAACAATAAGAGGAACTTCCTGACAGTAATTGCTGTTTGACAGTGGAAGACACTCCCTCAGAGTGTGGTGGAATCTCCTTCTCTGGAGGTTTGTAAAGAGAGGCTGGATAGCTATCTGGATGGAGCTTTCATTGTGTCTTCCTGCATGGACAGAAAGAGGTTTGACTGGATGGCCCTGGGGGTCTCTTCCAACTCTATGATTCTATGAACCCATTGCTCTGGGTCCTTCTGCTTTTCTGGAGCAGCAGAAAACAAGCTTGAGCTAACCTCCTTATTTCATCCCTTCATATATTTAAACAGAGTTGTCATAAGCAGCTCTCCTCATAGGGCTTCAGGGTTTCCAGTCCTTTCATCATTTTGGTCACCCTCCTCTAGACACACTCCATTTTCAAAAACATCTTTTTGAATTGTAGTGCCCAGAACTGGACACAGTATTATTCCAGATGAGGCTTGACCAAAGCAGAATAGAGTTACATTATGACTTCCCTTGATCTAGACACTATACTTCTATTGATGCAGCCTAGAATTGCATTTTTAGCTGCTGCATTACACTGTTGATTCATGTTCGACTTGTGGTCTATTAGGACACCTAGATCTCTTTCAAATGTGAGATGAAATGGCTGAAAGGAGAGAAGAAGAAACCTGGGCGGGAGGGAGTGAGGGAGAGGCAGATGGGGCCAGGAGAGATAGGGAAAGGAAGGAGGTAGCCTTCTTGTTAAGCTAGGTGTCCCCCATCCTATATTTATTTCATTTTCTTGTGTGAATGCTATCACATCACTATCTTGTGTGAATGCTATCACATCACTATCGCATCACTTATATCCATTTTTTTCCCACCAAAAGAGGTCAGCATGTTCCATCAGCCATTCAGGTCTTTCATATGACGGCATTAGCATAGATGTTATGTGGTGTGCAGTGGTGTGTTTAAAGTAATTTTGTTTCCATGGAATCCACACAGACAATATTTTTGAGATAAATTCTTGGTCTGTTGTGTCTAGAAACAGGCCAAATGTCAATGGAATCTTGGACATGAATTCTTACATTTAATTTAAATTCTTAAATTTAAATTTTAATCTAAGAATGCTTTTTATCCTGGTGAAACTGGCTAAATTGGGTTTCTCACAAATAACTATATTGGCAATGGGTTATATGACAGCTAAATAGGAAATTCATCTGCGTATTATAGACAATGAGTTGCAACAATATGTATGTGCAGCCACCGCATGCCCTGATTTTAGAGATTGTGGTCATGCTTTTTTTGTTAGCTAAACATTATATCTATATCTATAATATCACATGGAATATATATGTGAAATATATAGGAAATTATAGGAAATATAAGAAAGCATTCACGTTGGCAAAATTTAATGTGCTACCCTCAGTTTTATTGGAAGGGAGATATAATTATATTCCTTATGATGCATGTTTATGCCCCTGTGGAGCTAGCACAGTAGAGACAGTAGAACATGTATTGTTATATTGCCCTTTCTAGGTTATCATCAAATTTTTATTCACCTAGTTCTTAGAGGTATTCCTGGAAAAACTGATGAATTTTATATATCCCATTTGCTGGCAGACCAATGTCCTTCAATAACAATTAAAGTGGCTTTTGTGCAGCAGCAATGCTCTGTTGGCATAAAATGATATTTTAAAATTTTATAATGATTAATTTTAAATTTTTAAGGAAAATGTTTTGAGATTCTAGCAGGGAAACGCAGCTATTGTATACCCTTGACCAAAGAATGGTATGTTCCTTCTATCTGGGATGGTCGTCCTCTTCCACCAAGCTCACAGCTTTGAGAGGGATGCACATGGAGCAGTAAGGGACGAAGGGGACATCCACTTAGGCAACCAGATCAGCTGAATCAACCCTGATGATCAATGTGGTTACAGGTGTCACAGGCAGATTGCCCTCACAAATTTTAAGGGGCAAACTTTGTATTTTGATTCCCAATTAATATTATTGACTTCTATAATCTAATGTTAGTTTTATTTGATTTGTTTTATCTGTATGTCTGATCTGTGGCAAAGGTAAAAGTAGTCCCTTGACATGAATGTCTAATTGTAAGTAACTGTAGGGAGCAGTGCTCATCTCCGTTACTAAGCTGAAGAGCCAGCATTGTCTAAGGACTACTCTGGTGGTTGTGTAGCCAGCATGACTGCACCAAATGCTGTTACTTTCCCACTAAAGAAGTAGCTATTTTATCTACTTGAATTTGCATGCTTTTAAACTGCTAGGTTGGCAGAAGCTGGGACTAATGACAGGAGCTTACCCCATCATGCAGCACTCAGACCTCAAACTGCCAATCTTCCGACCTTATGATTGTTAGAACTGGCATCTTAACCACTAAGCCACCGCATCCCATCCATGATTTGTTGACCGTTAATATATAATGTATGTATATAGACACAGAGGGATGTATATACCCATTCAGATATTTATAGGGTAGATGGAAGTGATTTC
Source organism: Phrynosoma platyrhinos (assembly GCA_020142125.1). Lineage (NCBI taxonomy): Eukaryota > Metazoa > Chordata > Lepidosauria > Squamata > Phrynosomatidae > Phrynosoma > Phrynosoma platyrhinos. The sequence goes on along the minus strand of CM034703.1, from coordinate 133,445,477 downwards.
TTCATAGATGTGTTCCTCCTCATGTACCTATGTTTTTCCTGGGGTCATTGGCTCATACATGGGTTCCTCTTCTTCATAGCTGCTCTCTGAGGATGTAGTGACTTCTGTTAGGACAGGACCAGGTTGATTGGTAATAATCCAATTTTCAATCTGATGCCTAAAATCTTCCTTTTCCTTTGAACCATACAGTTGCCAGTTGATTATCAGAATTTCATAAAGTTCATGCACATCTTCAACAGTGACCAATACATCTTCCAAGCCAGTTCAAGATGCTCAGCTTCGGTACTATCAAAACCTCAGGGATCAGCATTTGTACATTTTTCAGCTGCCACATTTGGCTTTACAGTAAGTGAGGTAAACCTCATGGTAATCCATAGGCATTGCTTCTCCACTGGCAGTCATGTTTTCAAACTCTGAAACAAAAATGTAAAGCTAAAATGATTGTTTAAAGCTCTGCACAACGCAGCAGAGTTCATGTACACATATTACACTTAGAAGGTGGGGAGGGCAATGGACTATGAATGAAAAACTTTCAAAAGTGGCACCATTCTAGAAATGTAACACAGGGTCCTGAGGGAATGATAGCATCAACACAAAAGGTAGCACTATCTAGTGGCTGGATTACACAACCATGGGACCTTTATCCTATGTATACCAAGGTCCAAGGCAGACAGAGAACTCCAGAGGCAGATCCGCCATGAAATATATTTTATTTAAAAGGTAAAATCAGCACATACACCCACCTACACACACACCAAACTGGAAAAATAAAAATGTTAAATTGAGATATAAGTAGGTGGACTGCAGCTTCAGTCGCTGAGGGTCCTGGGTAAATTATAAGACTCAAAGGCTCCCACTGGAGAGAGGGAGTTGGGTGAGCCATTTGAGGAGCTTGATCATACAGACTTTTGGCATTTCTGATTGCTGTTTTAAGGCAATAATATGCCCAAGTGGCCTTAGACCTTTTGCTATGTATCTTGGTTCTTTGAAGTCTGATCCTCCAACAAAATGAGGAAAGGTGTGAAGTAGGCATGTTTCTGAGACAGGACAACAAGATGGATGGGGCTGTGTACTTATCCCCATGCCAGGTACCATGCCCTTTGTCATACAGCTTTTCTGTTTAACACCTCCTCTATGTGTCTGGAAAACATCTCCTCTCTGGTGACTCTTAAATGCTAGCCAGTATGTGACATTGAAGTAGTAAATTGCCTGCCTGTAGCTGAAAAACTGCATTTTAAAATTATTGCCTATGATTGCTATTTGGAGTCAACCTAGATAATCAACTGGGACTCTAGATGAGACTTTGGAAATTTTTCTGTCTATCTAGTTGCTTCTGTTAGCAAAACTCAGGCGATACTCTATACTGCAGTCAAGGTACTGATAAGGCTACAGACCTCCTGTACTGTAAACATTTTCTTTGTCCTACATAAGATTACCATGTTCTGTAAACAATGTCTGCTTAGCAAGAAGTGCTGAATATTGTTATACTAACTAAACTAGAGAGGGAGTGGGGAGTGGTTTTCCTATATGCTGGACATATTTGTAAAATCACTATAAAAGATGTGCAGTTGCTTGGTTCTGGGCTCAGCACCTTTAGAAAGTTATTTCCTGTTGAGCCTGCTAGCATAATTTTGTTTTTTTCAAAATAAAAACTCTTTCCTTCACTCCATGGTGTCTCTTTGTCCTATTTTTCTGCTACATTTCTGGCACCCCAGATGGGACTGAGAGGTGGCATTAGCCTGCTCTGAACACTGTGCCAAAGAAGGGGCCCGGGCACTGGTCCCCAGTCTCAGGCCACCTCCGACTATTTGTTGAAAGAATGGATTCAGTCTCATGGTCGCCTAAATAGCTACTTGTGCTAGGAGAACCTAGAAATCAGAAAAGGAAACCTGAGTCCTGCCTCCAAGATCAGGCAAGTATAATACAAGGGAACATAAGGGGAACATCAAATTTAGGTTAGAGGCCTGCTGGTGGGTTAGAGGCCTGTCAATATAAAAGCCAGGTTAGAGGCCTGATGACCTGTTGCAGACCGTTGAGAGTCCAATTGCCCAGGCCAGTGGCGAGAGAGTGGTGTTAATCCCTCCTGTATCAGCTGGTGAGACCCCTTACTCATCAGCCAATACCCTTTCCCTTCTGTGTCTGACTTTTACTTGGCAGGATATGGGAGGTGGGGAAAGCAAGACTTGCACCACCTTGGGCTGTATGTTAAAGATCTTTAAGAAAGGCTTTAATGGAGACTATGGAGGACCCCCCCCCCATGAATCCACAGTGGTTGTGAACTCTCTGTGAGGTTGAATGGCCTTCCTTTGGAGTTGGGTGGCCAAGTTGGGGGGGGGGTCTTTGCATTTGGAGAGAATTAGGTGAGTATATTCTGTGGTAGTTGGAGAGCCTGGTCACCCTGATCAACTTCCTTACATATATTCATAGGATTCAGTGGTTTGGTCACACATCCTGTGGCTAAAGAAATGCCAGGAAGCACAAGCTAAGGTTTTGGTACTTAGGAAAGAAAAGTTGGCCAACAAATTAAAACCAGTGTTAGTCTCCCAGGAGAGAAATGGCCAGAAATGGGATCCCTTCATTTTAACATCATTGAGCAACTGCTGCAGTCATGTGTGAGAATAAATGAAAAATGAGATGAAATTCTGTGTTTTAATATGCTTGAATAGAGATGCTATTTGTATGAGAAATTGCATGGACGTCTGAGAGAGGGAAAGAGTACACTGCTTTAGAATAAGAGGCATAACTATGGTTCCTTGAAGCCAAATACTCCCCTGACTCTGGAAAGGGGGTGGCTGTTCCTTCACTTTGCCTTTTCTCCCTCTCAACTATAATTTTCAATTGTTTGTAAACTATTGGGAGTTGCAGACTGCCAGAAATAGTGCAAATTGAGTCCACTTTTAGGGTTAGGGCTAGGGCTAGGTAATCATGGGAACTGTATTTTATTGTGGCACCAGAGCTCTCTGACAGAGAACGCTCAATGTCTCAGAAAAAAACAAAAACCAATTCCCGTGATTCCCTAGCACTAACCCTAACCCTAAAAGTGGACTCAATTTGCACTATTTCTGGCAGTCTGCAACCCCCCCTATGTTTCTCTGAGGTGTGGATTCCAAGAAAGGGGAATAGGGAAAGCCAATAATGTAGTTTAGGATAGCTTAAGTTTAGGGACTTGTCCAAATTCCATTGATCCAGCCAGCATGTTTCACCAGCCAGCCACATGGTCTCAAGACAAACTTCTTATATTACCAAAGAAAGAGATTGAATCCTGCCAAGAGTGTCAGAATAAGGTATCTGGCTTGTTTCCTATCATTGTGTATAATAACCCTGGCTGGGAGGAGTGTTATTGAACTTCTTTTTATTTCCTGAGGAGAAGTGTATGGTTTGCCCAAAGACAATAGACATTTGGCCTTTGCAGACTGTAAGAAATAGTGCAAATTGAGTCCACTTTAACTGCCCTGACTCAGTGCTAGGGAATCATGGGAATTGTAGTTATTTGTGGCACCAGAGCTCTCTGACAGAGAAGGCTCAATGCCTCAGAAAAAAATACAATTCCCATGATTCCCTAGCACTGAGCCAGGACAGTTAAAGTGGACTCAATTTGCACTATTTCTGGCAGTCTGCAAAGGCCCATAGTCTTCTGTCCAGAACATAATGTTTAACCTCAATCTGCACTGGAACAACACCTTGACTCTGAAGATACTTTCTTTTTATTTTTGGATTTGGAAGATGTTTCCTAATGTGTCTCAACCCTAGAAGCTGAGAGAAAAGAAGCTGTCAGCAGGATACGTGCGGCTATATGCGGCTACCCCTCTGACTAGCAATTGTGACAGTACTACATATTTACTATCTGAGGGAGAAGCGATAGCATTGGCAACATCCCTGGTGGGAGTGCCAGCCCTAGCAATGATCAATAGTTTTCAGATCAATAAGCTTGCTTGTGCTCTAGCTAAAAATATAAATGCCACCTCAAGGGCACTGTCTTTGCTTTATATAGGGCAGTGAGAACTGAGGAATGCCATCTTAGAAAACCATGCAGGTATAGACTAACTCTTCCTGCGCCACCACCTAGGCTGTGAAACACATAAAAAAAGCTCTGCTGTTTTAACTTGACTGACAATAGCAAAGCTATAGATACCCAAATTGATAATCTGTATGATATAGTGACAAACATAAAACAAGAGTCAGATAGTTGGTTTGATTGGTTAGCATCATGGTTACCAGAGCTTGGTTGGATAAAAGAGTTGTTTGTCATGATACTGCCTATCCTGGTCACAGGAATTCTGATATGTCTCTGTATACCGTGTCTTTTATGCTGTCTGTCAGAAATGTTTAACAAATCAATTACTAAAACTGCTGCCCTCTATGCACTCATGGCTCAAAATGATATTAACTAATGCTATCCTTTGCTGTTACAGTGTTGACATATGAGAAAAGCTATAATTGCATAGAATTATGCTTTTAAGGGGGGTATGAAGTAGTCAATTGCCTGCCTGTAGCTGAAAACTGCATTTTAAAATGACTGTCTATGATAGCCTATGATTGCTATTCGGGGTCAGTCTAGATAATCAACTGTCTATGTAGTTGCTTCTATTAGCAAAACTCAGGCGATGCTCTGTACTGCAGTCAAGGCACTGATAAAGCTGCAGACTTCCTGTACTGTAAACATTTTCTTTGTCCTACATAAGATTCCCATGTTCTGTAAACAATGGGCCTCGGCAGACGGCTTATTGAGCCGTCTTGGAGGCAAGGAAGAGGAGGGGCAGCCGCACACGCGGCGCCCCTTCCTCTTCCCGAGGTTGCCCTCAGAGCTGCCGGCCCTCCGCACAGCTGGCGCACCGAGGGCAACCACCCGCCGCAGCATCCGGACACGCTGCGGCGGAAAAGACAGGGAAAGTGCGCCCTACGCATTTAGGGTGCACTTTCCCTGTCTTCTAAAAGGAGTGCCAATTTGGAGCTCCTTTTAGGGTTGCTGCAGGAGCGCCGCGGTGCGGAGGCTGCGGTCCTGCGGTGCTCCGGACCAGGGCGTCCCCGACGCCCTGGTGTGCTTCCCCCCAATGTCTGCTTAGCAAGAAGTGCTGAATATTGTGAAACTAACTAGAGAGGGAGGGGGAATGATTTTCCTATATGCTGGACATACTTGTAAGATCACTGTAATATATATATGCAGTTGCTTAGTTCTGGGCTCAGCACCTTTAGAAAGTTATTTCCTGTTTAGTCCGCTAGCATAATTTTGTTCCCCTCCACCACAAAAAAATAAAAACTCTCTTTCCTTCAGTCCGTGGTGTCTCTTTATCCCATTTTTCTGCTACAACATGCCTGCTTTGAGATAATGGCACTGGCATCCACATATATATCTTCATCCTATAAGGGATGGCCATTATATATTAGTTGATATCAAAGAGGACAGGTGATTTTAGGCCTGCAGTGGCTGTAACAGAAATACTCCCTAGGGAAACATTGGACTTCCAGTGGGGAAAGGCACTGGGTTGGAAAAGTGTCCAAGTCAGAGCTGCTCCAACCTCCCAATATCATGGATTTAAAAAAGCTTTGGAAGAACGAAAACCTTAGAAGAACAAAAGGGAAAGCTTCTCTGGGTATAGAAAGGCCAGAAATGCCCAAGAAAGGTCAGGTTTCTGTGTTAACTTTTAAAATATCAAACTTAAGAGACAGAGGAGACCTGGGTGGGGGTGAACTCATACATGCGAGGGATACTCTGCTTATTTTGTTTACTCAAGCACACCAACCTTAATATCTACTTTTATAGAGATACAGCAGTCAGGCTGGTCTCAAAAAAGCATCTATAGTGTCTAAAGACTAAATACAACATACTTCTTACAAAGAATCCCTTTGAATCAGTTTAAAGTTATTAATTTATGGAAAAAGAGACCGGAGGATTGGGAGGATTCGGAGATGGAGAAAGAGATTGGGAGAAGAACAAAATCAAGTTGCAGTAATGGGAGGAGGTGAGAAGAATGAAAAAAATTAGGTACAAAGCTTGAATAGTAAATAGTAAGTTAAAGTTTAAAAAAAAGAGAAACAGAGACTTGAAATATTAAATAGACAAGCCTGAAATTTGAAGGAAGAAGGAAGAAGAGTCATGTTTGAGAAACTGCATTTACACATGGATGACTCTGGAGGAAGAAAATACAGTCACAAATAGACATTATTGGAGAAGGGCGGGGACTGCCTGCTAACATGTATATTAATGCAGCTAAAACAGCTTGCAGAGGAGTCATCAGTTAACTGAAGGGAAAAGAGGCAAGAGCCCAAGAACCCGAGTTGTGGCGAGATCTTCAAAACAACTAGAGAGGATTGCCTCAACAGAATGAGGAAGACAAAAAGGAGAAGGGAGACAATAACACATTGACTTGATAACACAAGGAGAACAAAGACCAGAAGGGATTGAAAGGAAAAGAATAAAGGAATTAGGGAAAGATGAGGTTTTTAAATAATAAAGCTGGATAGTCTAGCAAAAGAAGAATACAAGCAGGATAAGGATAATAATGAACTGAGGTAATCATATAGGCAAGATAAAGACAGGATTGGATTGACAAATGAGATTAACAATAATAACAATAATAATAATAATAATAATAATAATAATAATAATAATGATTGAAACAGAAAATAAGACATTTATAAGATATAGAAGATATAGAAGAAGAAGTGGCTTTAACAATATATTTTATTTCTGATAATTAAGGTAATAGATAAAGTTGTTTAACTAGCTGATGAATCTTAGATAGTGACTCATAGCTGAACTGTGTTATTATAATTAATATAATTCTACCAGCTTGGGTTTTTTTACCAGTAAATATCTGAAAGTGAGTGATAATTATAATCTTTGTCACTCTCTCCCTGTCCTCTTATTGTCATTGCCTTTGATGTTGCTGATTTCTATAAACCTGATAAATAATTGCAAATTACTATAAGTTCCTAAGAAACAAGGGATAACAGGATAGATTCTTTATTGAACTTTATTTGACTATAAGCAAAGATAATATATCAATTTAAATAAGAATGTAGGAAAGATCTTATGACAAACGCATAAATGTATGTTATGAAAAAAGGAAGGGCTACAGCAGCAGAGACTGGGGCTTCTGGTTCAAGAGGTCAGGGAATCCATCTTGGGTTTTCCTCCAAAGTTTAAAGGCCTTATCCAAGGTGCTGAATCTAATTCGGAAGGATAGGGTTCAAGACTTCTTAAAAGTCTGGGGGGGGGGGGAAAGGAAAAATGCTTTGATGTATGGCAGAAGTAACTAGATCACAAGCAGCAAAAATGCAGGTGCAAACACAAGAACTACAGCAAAGAAGACTATCATTAGAAACTAACAAAATGTTGGAATCTAATATGGTAATTTTGGAAGAAATTAAAAAGATAAGATAAGAGATGAAAAAAGATCAGGCTAAATTGAAAAAGGAGATGAAAGATATGAGGGAGGAATTGAAACAAGAAATAAAGTCAGAGGTGAAAGAAGTAGTTAATATTGTAGAAAAACTAATGTTGGAATTAGCTCAGGCAAAAGGGAGGATAAGTCAGAAAAATATAATGATGAACTACAAACAGAAGGTTAAAGAAGAATCAAATGACAGAATCATACAATCATAGAATCATGGAGTTGGAAGAGACCACAAGGAACACCCAGTCCAACCCCCAGCCATGCAGTAATTCAAAATCAAAGCAAACCCAAACGAGGGCATTTCCAGCCTGTGTATAAAGACCTCCAAAGAAGGAGACTCCACCACACTCCGAGGGAGTGTGTTCCACTCTCAAACAGCTCTCACTGTCAGGAAATGCCTCCTAATGTTGAGGTGGAATCTCTTATCCTGTAGCTTGCATCCGTTATTCTGGGTCCTATTCTCTGCAGCAGCAGAAAACAAGCTTGCTCCCTCTTCAATGTGATAGCTCTTCAAATATTTAAACAGGACTATCATATCACCTCTAACTGTCTCTTCTGCAAGCTAAATATATCCAGTTCCTTAAGTTGTTCCTCATAGGGCATGGTTTCCAGACCCTTCAACATTTTAGTTACCCTCCTCTAGACACGCTCAAGTTTTTCAACATCCTTTTTGAATTGTGGTGCCCAGAACTGGGCAAAATATTCCAGGTGGAGCCTGATCAAAGCAAAATACAGTGGCACTATTACTTCCCTTGATCTAGATACTATACTTCTATTGATGCAGCCTAAAACTGCATTGGCCTTTTTAGCTGCTGCATCACACTGTTGACTTATGTTCAACTAGTGGTCTACTAGGACTCCTAGATCACTTTCACACGTAGTCTCTTTAAGCCAGGTGTTCCCCCATCTTATATCAATGCATTTCAATTTTTTTTGCCCTAAGTGCAATATCTTACATTTCTCTGTGTTGAAATTCATTTTGGGCCTAAGCAGATGGGTGGCTGTGGGCCACCCTGGGAAGGTGCACTGCGGGACCGAGGCATCCCCATGCCTCAATCCTGCGGTGCACCGTCGGCGCCCCTGGAAAGGAGCGCTAAAATAGCTTTCCTTTCATATGTCGCTGAAAGTGCACTGCAAAACATTGCGGCGCACTTTTGGCAACCCTTCCGCCTCAGCATGTCCGGACACTGTGGCGGGAGGTCATCCTCTGAGAGCTGGCCGTGCAGAGGGCCGGTGGCTCCGAGGATGACCTCGGGAGGGGGAGGGGGCACCGAGCGTGTGGCTGCCCCTCCCCTTCCCTGCACCGAGGATGGCTTTTTAAGCTGTCTGCCAAGGCCCTTTGTTAGCTTTGGCCCAGCTTTCTAATCTATTAAAGTCATTTTGAATTTTCATCCTGTTTCTGGAGTATTAGCTATTCCTCCTAATTTGGTGTTATCTGCAAATTTGAAAAGCATACCCCCTATTCTTTCATCCAAATCATTGATAAAGATGTTAAATAGCACTGGGCCCAGGACAGAACCCTGTGGCACCTCACTGGTTGCTTCTCTCCAGGATCAAGAGGAGTCAATGCAGAGCACCCTTTTGGTTTGAACAGTCAACCAATTATTAATCCACCTAACAGTTGTTATTGTCTACACCACATTTTACTATCTTGTTCACAAGGATATCATGTGGGACCTTGTCAAAAGCCTTGCTGAATATGCTATGTCTGCTGCATTCCCTTCATCTACCAAACTGGTAATTTTATCAAAAAAGAGATCAGATTAGTCTGGTATGACTTAGAATCATAGAATGATAGAGTTGTAAGAGACCACAAGGGCCATCCAGTCCAACCCCTGGCATGCAGGAACTCAAAATCAAAGCATCCCTGATAGATGGCCATCCAGCCTCTGTTTCAAGACCTCCAAAGAAGGAGACTCCACCATACTCTGAGAGAGTGTGTTCCATTGTCCAACAGCTCTCACTGTCAGGATGTTCCTACTAATGTTGAGGTGGAATCTCTTTTCCTGTAGCTTGCATCCATTGTTCTGGGTCCTGTTCTCGGGAGCAGCAGAAAACAAGCTAGTGCCCTCCTCAATATGACATCCCTTCAAATATTTAAAGAGGGCTATCATATCCCCTCTTAACCATCTCTTCTCCAGGCTAAACATCCCCAGCTCCCTAAGTTGTTCCTCATAGGGCATGGTTTCCAGACCCTTCACCATTTTAGGCGCCCTCCTCTAGACACGCTCCAGTTTTTCAACATCCTTTTTGAATTGTGAAGCTCAGAACTGGACACAGTATTCCAGGTGGGGCCTGACCAAAGCAGAATACAGTGGCACTATTCCCTTGATCTACTTTTAATATACTTCTATTAATGTGTCCAAAACTGCATTGGCCTTTTTAGCTGCAGCATCACACTGTTGACTCATGTTCAACTTGTGCTCTACTAGGACTCCTAGATCCCTTTCACACATAGTCTTGTTAAGCCAGGTGCATCTTAAATCTATACATTTTATTTTTTTGCCCACATTTTACTATCTCATTTGCAAGAATATAGTGGGGGACCTTGTCAAAAGCTTTACTGAAATCAAGATATGCTATATCGACTTGTTTTTTAAAAACCCATGTTGACTTCAATGATTATGGCATTACTTTCTAAATGTTCACAGAATCTCTGTTTTATATTCTGCTCTAGAATCTTTCCCAGTATTGATGTCAGATTAACTGGATGATAGTTGTTGGGATCCTCTTTTTTCCTTTTTTGAAGATGGGGACAAAATTTGCTGTCTTCCAGTCTGCTGGGACTTCTTCTGTTCTCCAGGAGTTCTCAAAGATTATTGCCACTGGCTCTGAGATTAAATTTGCCAGTTCTTTTAATATCCTTGGATTTAGGTCATTTGGTCCTGGAGACTTAAATTTATTTAGGTTCCTGTACTTCCTCTTTACTTATTCTGTGCTGCATTTCCCCTATTGTGTCTTCTGCTCCATTTTCCTCAGGTTGAACACCCTTTTCTTTTTGTGAGAAGACTGAGGTAAAGAAGGTGTTGAGTAGTTCTTCCTTTTCTCTGTCTCCTGTTAGGATTTCTGCATCTTCCCTGTGCAGTGTCCCTACCATTTCCTTCTTTCTTTTGCTATGGACATTCCCTCAAAAGCCCTTTTTATTGTTCTTAACCCCTCTAGCAAGCCTGACCTCATTCTGTGCTTTAGCTTTCCTGACTTTACCCCTACATGTGCTAGCTATTTGTTTGAATTCCTCTTTAGTGATTTTGCCCTTTTTCCATTTCTTATACATCTGTTTAAAACATAGTTCAGTTGAATGTTTTTTTGTCATCTAACCTGGTTTCTTGAGACATCTCCAATTTTTCTTTCTCATTGGAACAGTTTGAGATTGTGCTTTCAGTATCTCCCTTTTGAGAAACTCCCATCCATCCTGAACTCCCTTCTCTTTTAGCATTGTTGACCACGGGATCAGTGTTTCCCTAAGTTATTTGAAATCAGCTCTCCTAAAGTCTAGAAGGAGTGTTTGACTGCCTAGCTTCTCCTTTACACTGTATAAGAAACTCCAGGAGAATATGATCACTCCCACCTAAGGATCCCACCACTTGCACCCCATTGACCAGGTCATCAGTGTTGGTTAGTTGCCTCTTCCACCTTTTGGACAATGAAATTATCTTCGAGGCAAGTGAGGAATTTTCTAGACCTTGAACTATTGATTGAGTTTGACATCCAGGGAATATCAGGATAGTTGAAGTCACCCATCAGTGCTACCTCTGTCCTTTCTGAATGTATGGTCATCTGTTCTAGAAAGGCATCATCCAATTCCTCAGTCTGCCTTGGGGGTCTGTAGTAGACTCCCACTATAACATCCCTGTTGTTTCCTTCCCCTTGAATTTTTATCCAGATGCTCTCCACCTGATTTCCTGGATTGAAGTCCTGGATCTCTTCACAGGTGTAAACATCCCTGACATATAATGCTATTCCTCCTCTTTTCCTGTTTGGCCTATTTCTCTTAAAAAGGTTATATCCCTCTATTCCTACATTCCAATCATGAGTCTTATCCCACCAGATTTCAGTGATGCCTATTATATAGTATTTGCTTTGTTGTTCTAGGAATTCAAGTTCAGCTTGTTTACTTCCCATGCTCTGTGTATTAGTGTAGAGACATATAATAGCATGTGTCCTCCCCACTTGCTGCCTGTGTGAGATTTTTTGCCTTCCACTGTTAGGCCCTTGCATCATTTTCCTTGTTCTCGCTATAACACTTTGACTATTATCTCCAGAAAATGATGTACTCCTGCCTTCCAAGATACCTTCCAAGATACTTTCTCCTCCCCCACATGACTCAGTTTAAAGCCCTCCTGATCAAATGTTTGAGACTACTGGCAAAAATGTTTCTGCCAACTGGTGTGAGATGCAGCCCATCTCTTGCCTCTTGTCCACCCTCATGGAACTGTAGCCCATGATCCAAGAATCCAAATTATTCTTGGCGTCACCATCTATGGAGCCAGTTATTCCTATCTGCTATCTTCCTCTCCCTTCCTGGACCATGCCCTTCAACTGGGAGAAGAGATGAGATAACAATCTGTGCATCCAGCTCTTTCAGCTTCCTACCCAAAGCCTCATAATCCCTTCTGATATTCTGAAGACTATGCCTTGCATATCATTGATTCCCACATGGACCAAGACGAAGGGGTAATGGTCAGTAGGCGTGACAAGTCTTGTCAGCCTCTCTGTCACATCATGGATTTTTGCCCCGGGATACAACACACCTCCCGGGACATCTTGTCAGGCCCACAAACCACTGCCTCTGTACCCCTCAACAAAGGTTCCCCTCCACCACCACACACCTCCTCTGAGGCTTAGTAGTGGCTGTTTCTTGTTGTGGCACTCTTAGAGTCTCCTGCACTGTCCCTGAGGACTGTCCTTGCTGCTTTTCCTCTTCATCCTTGATAAGGGAGAGAGCTTCAAATTGATTCTGTAGCTGCAAGGTTCCAGAATGATCCCTGGTTTCCCTACTTCTGTGTGTGATGTTCCTCCAACTGTCTACCTCTTGTGTGCATGAAGTGATGTCCTCATGAACAACTTCCTCTGTGTGGTCCCATCCTAGACCTTGTGGTAGTGAAGTGTGGCAGAAAGGTTACTATGCAGTTCTTAACACTTCCCCAAAATCACAGTTGGCTTCTAAAGGGTTGAGAATAGTAGAAAGAAACAGCCACTTCTGCACTTGTTCTTGGTGGTGTGTTGTGTCTGGGAAAGCAGCCAATGAAACTGTTGATAAGGATGAGGCACAAAAATGCAAGACTTTGCAGCAGCACGAAGGCAATTCTAAGAGCACAGTTCTAGTCCAATGTCCAATAGAGCAAAACCAGGGGGCAAGCCAAAGATACAGGGATCCAGAGAGCAGGTCAGTGAGTTCAGTACAGGGTCAAGAGTTCCAGATAGGAGATCAGCGAGTCCAGTCCAGGGTCAAGAATTCCAGGTCAATCTGAGTTCTAGAAGGCAAGGTTTCAGGCAACAAGGGAGTCAGAGTAAGATGCCTTTGCCAGGGAATGCAGATAGACTCTGACGAAGAAGCTCAGCATCTCACAGCTGTTTATATTAGCCCAGTTCCTAATCACAGCTGTTTGGTGATTCCTGAGCGTTTCTCATATAATCTCCTGGATCAACGGAGGCACACCCTTTCTGTCCTTCTCTGGCTGAGGTAGGTACCTCCTCATCCTGCTCCACTGTGTTTCCCAGACTCGGAACCTCTACTGGGGGGAGGCTGGGTTGCTGAGTCACAAGCTCTGCTGGAACTGGCATAGCAGAGCTAGGGCCTGGCTCAGCTGACTCTGCTGGAGCTGGCAGAGCAAAGCTAGGGCCTGGCTCAGCCTCCTTGTCCTCTGAGTCCCCTGAGTCCTCTGAGTCCTCAGTCTGGTTGGCTGTGACATAACCCACTCAAAATGGCTGCCCAGAATCTGCTTTCCTTCTCCTTCCTAGCAGGAACTGGCCTGAAAAGCCTCTGGGAGGAATCGTATAGAGCTAGTTGGCTAGCTCCACCCCCTATTGATTTACAGATGTGACTCATCAAAGCCCCACCCACTCAGCAACAAACACACTCTCCCAAGTGTTTTTTTTTTTAAATTAAACAATCACCACTCAAAATGGCTGCCCAGAAACTGCTTTCCTTCTCCTTCCTGGTAGGAACTGGCCTGGAAAGACTCTGGGAGGAGTTGTATAGAGTCAGGGGGGAAGCAGACGGCTAAAAGGGCTGTCTTGGGGGCAAGGAAGGGGAGGGGCAGCTGCACGGTGGGTGCCCCAACCCCTTCCCGAAGTCATTGTCAGAGCGCCAGCCCCTCTGCACGGCCAGCCCTCCGACGATGACTTCCTGCCTCAGCTTTCACAAATGCTGCGGTGGAAGAGTCACCGAAGGTGTGACTTGTGGAAGGAGCGCTATTTTAGTGCTCCTTCCAAGGGTGGTGAAGCTGCGCCACGCGTCTGAGGTGTGGGTATACCTCGGCCCAGGGCGCAGCTTCCAGGGGCGGCTCACGGCCACCCGTCTGCTTAGCCCCTTAGTCAGCTAGCTCCGCCCCTATCGATTCACAGATGTGACTCACCAAAGCCCCACCTACTCAGCAACAAACACACTCCCAAGTGTTTTTTTTTAATTTAATCACTCACCTACTCAAACTGGCTGCCTAGAAACTGCTTTCCTTCTCCTTCCTGGAAGAAGAATGCCTGCCATTGACAAAGCTGCTATGGGAAGTGGTGGGGGAAGTGGCTGCTTCCCTGGTGAGGGCATGAAGGAGAATGCCCCACCTCCTCATCAGTCCAGTACATGATCCAGACAGGCACTCTCCTCCTGGCCACCATCGTTGTTTTGGAGAGCTGCGGAGGTTCGCAGGGGTATTTATGGGCAGTTGTTGCTGAGGCCAGATGGCCTTACCTGGCTCCTAGCCGATGGAGACCCTCAGAGGAGATGTTTGTATCTAGCCCCCAATGGTTGCCCTTTGGGCTACCAATTGTTATAATCAAATGGGCCATTGGGAAGGCTGACTGTTGGGGACTTGATACATTGTCAGAGATTACAGTTGGTTGTTCTTGCACTGTATTTTTCTGTGGCCAGGAAAACTGGTGCTGGGTGACCCCTCCATGGCCTTTTGTGTGTGTCTGTGGGCCTAAGCAGATGGCTTAATAGGCTGCCCTCGGCGCAGGGAAGGGCAAGGGCAGCCGCACGCTCGGCGCCCCCTCCCACTCTCGAGGTTGTCCTTGGAGCAGCTGGCCCTCCGCACGGCCGGTGCTCCGAGGAGGACCTCCCACTGCAGCGTCCGGACATGCTGTGACAGAAAAGTCGCCAAAAGTGCGCCACTGGATCAAGGCATGGGGATGCCTCAGTCCCGCAGCGCACCTTCCCAGGGTGGCCCACGGCTGCCCATCTGCTTAGGCCCTGTGTCTGTGTCTGTATCCGTGTGTGTTCCCCTTAGGCTCATGGTATGAATAACTGCATAAGAGCATAAATGCTGGCTATACGCAGAGTGAGGATAATAGGATATGTTTATTGAGCTGCTTATCATGCCATAGTACAGTAGTGCTCTAGGATCACAGATGGAGGAGAGGGGCTACTTCAGATCTTCCTGGTCTCAAAGAACTCTGCCAGGACCTCTCTCACAGCCTCCCCTTCTCTCTGCTTCACAAGGTCATTGTCTTCTATGAGTGCCCACAGGGTGGGCAGCACAAAGCGGCGCCTCTGGCGTGCTCTCTCATCTAGCACCCTTCCCTTTGTCTTGCAGATGTTGTGGAGGATGACACATGAGGCAATGATGGGGACAGCATTCTCCTCTGCTACAAGGAGTTGGGCAGTGAGGTTCCTGCAGTGAGCCTTCAGCCACCCAAAGGCCCTTTCCACCACATTTCTGGCATGATTCAGCTTCCTGTTCAGTCCTTTCTTCCTGGCATTGGTGGTGCCCTGGTAGGGCTTCATGAGCCACTTCTGAATGGGGTAGGCACTGTCAGCGAGCAAGAGGGGGCCAATCTGCTGGCCCTTCAGTGTAATGGTGGGGTTCCCTGGCATGTAGATACCAGCCTCCATGGCCTGAAAGATGATGGAGTCCTTGCCACCTTCATGTTGTGAATTGCACCTGACCAGCCCAATTCCATATCCACAAAATGTCCTCTATGATCCGATGTTCCGTGGAGGACAACAGAATAGGTGTCCTTTTGGTTGATGAACTCACTCCTCCTCCTCAAGGGTGACACAATCAGACAGTGGGCACCCGTCTATGGCACCCTTACTTGAGGGAACCCGAGGTCAGCGAATCCTTGCATGATCTGTGGTGACAAAAAGGGGGAGCAGCGGAGGATTAATGAAAAAAGTCAGGGCACTTACCAACTCATGACGTATTCTGCGCAGGTCATGTTCTGATATCAACTTGTAGCTGGCTTTGTGGGCGAGTATCCAGATGGCCATGGCAACCCTCTTCTCCACTGAGATGGCTTTCCTCATGATAGTGTCTGACCGCTTCAGTTCTGGATGCAATATTTCCACTAGCTTGTGGAAGAGGTCATGGGGCATTTGGAAACGCATCCTCCATTGCTCATCAGATCAGATGTATGTGATGAACCTGTCCCACCACTCAGTGCTTCTGGGGAACATCCATCAGCAATGTGAAGCTCTCTCATGTGGCATCAGAGTGGCAGCGGTGGCAGTACACTGTGCAATGACTGTGGCACCCGCTCTAGCAGTTATCTATTCTGTGTCTTCCGAATCATCACTGTTGTCCTCTATGCATGCAGCTGCTGCAGTGATCATTGTGGCAGCTCCTGTACTGTAGGCTGACTGCCAGTGCAGGCCATTCGGTTGACGTGGTATCCATGATCTCGCTGCTTCTCACAGTGCGCAGGTACACAGCAATGCCAACATTGCTATTAAAGGGGACATATGTATTTCGTTGTTCCCACACACATGTACATGTGCCTGAGCGAATGGAAAAAAGCAGCTGCTGCCAGCCCATGTGGTTGCTCTATCCCCATTTAGGACATCCTTGGGGCCAGCAGTGCGGTTGGTGGGGCTTCATTACAGCCTGAGAAAAGGTGCATTAACTGCCCCCCAGTGTGGTTGCTCCATCCCCATTTAGGGCATCCTCGGGGCAGGTGATGCAGTTGCTGCAGCTTAGAGAAAAGTCAGCTTCACATCACCTTTTTCAGCCCATCTGTATAGCCCCAAAGTTTCACCATATGGAAGTGGATTACAATTCTATCCATGTTGAACTTCTCAATGTGAAGTCTACGAGCCACAAACTAAAGGAGAAAACTGAATCTCTTGAAAGCAGAGATTAAACAACCAGAAAGGGAAAATTTACAAGAGCAATTTGAAACAATAGATGAGGAAGCAGAAGAAGTGACAGTCATAAATAATAATGTTAATATTTCTAATGAGCCTGATGGACACTTAACTGAGATAATAAGAGCCAAAAGGAGATAAGAATTTAACTAGGAGGAAAAGAGTAATGAAAGTTTAAAATCTTTGTTTAAATTAGCTGAGGAAAAAGCCTCAGGGTTAAAGAAAAAGACATCTGCACGGGGTCAAGAAAACGCAAAAAGAGATTGAACAACAATTGAATTGGGATGCAATGGCTCAAGTGGTTAAGATGCTGACTCTGTGCAAGATTGGCAGGTTGGCAATTCGAGGTCCGGGTGCTACATGATGGGGTGAGCTCCCACCACCAGTCCCAGCTTCTGCCAACCTAGCAGTTCAAAAACATGCAAATGCAAGCAGATAAATAGGTACCACTTCAGTGGGAAGGTAAACTGTGCAATCAAGCTGACCACATGATCACAGAGGAGTCTCTGACAATGCTGGCTCTTTTGCTTAGTAACAGAGAAGAGCACCACCCCCTATGGTTGGACACAACTTGACAACCTTGTCAATGGGGAATACTTTTACTTTTACTTTAACAATTCAATACAGAAAAAGCATGTGAATCGCAGAATTATACTTTAAGCCATTTCTTTGTAAAAATGAAATAGAAATTTCATAAATTCCAGTTAAATAAAGTTTCTGAACTTCCAGTTCTGACAGTTACTTGGAAACTAAATATTAAATGGGCCATTAATAATGAATTGGTAATCTGCCAACTAAACAGTACAACCCTGGAGGTTAAATGATTACAAAATGATTGGGAGAACCCTGAGAAAGAAGAACTAAAATGTGTTGCCAGGTATATAGAAGACATGTTAATATCTCTAGAATTAGCTGTCCTGCGTACTAGTGATGACAAAAAGACAGATGGACAGGGGTTGGCCAACGAAAGACATCAAGCAACTGAGAAGGAAGATATGACAGAAAAAGAGAAACCAGGGAACATAATAACTTATGTAGAAAAACAGATAACATCTATAAGAGACATTTTACAGTATGTTAGAAAAAAAGAGAGATTATACAGCATAAATGAAGAATCAAATTCAACGAAACAGGAAAAGTAAAAATTTTTACCAGAGAATGAAGGTTGATTCTTTGGCAGGTGAAAAGAGAGAAGTTGGAAGTAAAAAAAAACTGATCCAGTGAAAGTTCCTAAGAAGGATAACAGTGTAAATAAGATAATAAACTGGAAAACAAATGTATTGTTGTTTCTCATTAGTGTAATGGGGAAATTTTCAAACTTGTACTGAGAACGTAGAAGAAACGTTTAGAGATGAAGCTCCATCAATCTTCAATGCAGTAAAAAAGAGGGGTTAGAAGATTGAGAAGATTTGTTAATGAGTTTAATAGGAGCATATAAAGAACTAGAATTTAAAATATATGATATTTAAAGTGTTGAGAATAAAACTATTGACATGGTTTATATCTGTAAGATAACTAAGATGTTAAATTTCTAAGAGGAGTATGGTAAAATTATAATAAATAAAATAAATATTAAAGATATAGTTATGAAAGAAAAAAATATATACATAAGGGCTATTGGTTGACAAAGAAGCAAAAAAAATACATGTTTGGTGATTGTTAAGGATAAAATTGAAAGTGTCACTAATATAATGGAAAATATAACTAAGATAAAACTGTTCTGTATTTGAGTAGAGTAAAAATAAATATATAGTTAAAGAATAACTTTGAATGCAACGGGTAAACTGGTAAAGTATATATCTCATAAAGTAAGTATAAAAATGTATAATCTGTTTTAATGAAAATATTAGATAATAATATGTGTGGTTTTGAGATTAATGGTAAGCATAAAAACTAGAAAAGTGTTTAAAATTTATATATGGTTTGGTAAGTGATATCTTTGTACTCATTGACCCATATAACCATAAAATGAGCTTATATGTGTCAATGAATTTTTTTAATTGAGGTGTGTGGAGAGAAGGCAGAATAGAACATGTCTTAACAACAGCCAATAGAATGCGAGCTGGTGGCAGCCAATCAAATGGTAGGTTGGAGGTGTTAAATAAGACCGTTGCTGAAAGTTGAAGTCAGACCTGGTCTGGATGGGTAAACAGTCCAGAAGAAAGGGACTGTGAGGGCTAAAGTTCAGAAGGGAGGGATTTAGCTCTAGCACAGAACTCCAAGTGAGGGAGTTTCTGGGATTTAGGGCCTCTACAGACCTGCACAAAAGGCTGGCCTGGAGGCAGAGATGGAGAGGGGTGGCCACACGCCAGCCACCCCAACCCCAGCCTGACAACGTCCTGATGCTGTGCGCTGTTAGGCATGGCGCGCGGCATCAGGATGTCCTCCCAGCGCAGTGTCCTGACATGCTGTGCTGGAAGGGGCAATAAAGCTCTTAGGGCACTCTTTTGCTGACCCTGAAAGGAGCAGCATTTTGCCGCTCTTTTTGGGATGGCAAAAGGGAAGATTGGAGCTGCGGCATGCGGTAGCCGCAGCCCTGATCCTCCGCTTGCCGAGACGGCCTAGAGCCGCTTGTCTGCAGCCCCCCTTAGTTAGCCTGAGGGCTAGTGTAGAAATAATGTTGAAAAGATCACAGTAAATAAGGATGGTGTGAGAGTCCTAAAGATTAGTAACTGCTGTTCTTTAGAGTTAAATAGTATGTAACAAAATATAACAAGAACAAGA
>CM034703.1:133390896-133406365 GCA_020142125.1 Phrynosoma platyrhinos | reverse complement strand
TCCTCCTCCTCCTCTTGGCCCTCCTCCAGGTTTTATAAGAGAATTGTCTGTGCATATTGGCTTTTCAGATTAAAGTAAATGTGCACTTACTGTAATTTCACATATCCTCTAAACTCCCAAAATTAAAAAGATCTCGGATAATACCACTTTCTGTCCACTTTCAGACCAGTTTCTGTGCGACGTCATGTGAAATTGTCAGGCGCAAGTGCGTTTTTTGGAGGGGATTTGTGTGGGATAACCTACAGATTCCCCTGTGTGATAACGTCCTTTGAAATTCAAATCTATTCTTCCAGTCTCAGAAGCAAAGATGGCCATATGGATCAGTCACTTTTGTTTAGCATGCTTCACTTTATGGCACAGGGGTTTGCTTTTTCATCCCTATAGAAATTTCCACCTGAGAGTCAAAGTGTAAAAAGGTAGAGGACAGCTGTTTGTGCCATTCACAGGTAGATGGGGGGAAAGTTATGGCTGGTAATGGTGCTGGCAGCAGTGTGAGAGGCCAAAACTAATCACTTTTCCCATAGTTTGAACCCATTGCTCTAGGTCCTATTCTCTGGAGTAGCAGAAAACAAGCTCCTTGTGACATCCCTTCAAATATTTAAACAGGGCTATCATATCACCTCTTAAGGGTCATCCTAAGATAGAAATGGCTTGAAGGCAAATATCTCAGAGGACAGGTTCAGAATTCAAAATGACCTTAAAAAATTGGAGAGTTTGGCCAAATGTATCAAAAAGAATATCAACATGGATAAATGTAAGGTATTATATTAGGGCAGGAAAAATAAAATGCACAAATACAGGATGGATGACACCTAGCTTAAAAGCAGTGTATGTCTAAAGGATTTAGGAGTCTTAGGACTTTGTCACACGGGAGGCAAGTGTCGTCCTCCCATGACTAATGGGGGTTGCAGACTGCCAGAAATAGTGCAAATTGAGTCCACTTTTAGGGTTAGGGTTAGTGCTAGGGAATCATGGGAATTGTATTTTTTTCTGAGACGTTGAGCCTTCTCTGCCAGAGAGCTCTGGTGCCACAATAAAATACAGTTCCCATGATACCCTAACCCTAACCCTAAAAGTGGACTCAATTTGCACTATTTCTGGCAGTCTGCAACCCCCCTAAAGCAACATTAAATCCTGCTAATATTCCAAAATAACTGGAAGATTTTCAGATGACATCCTGTGACGTCACCAGTATCCCACCATTATCCTGTGAATAAAGCAGCAAAATCATGCTGCTTTTTATTCACGGAATCCATGGATCAAATGGAAACAGTCTTATGAAGAATGACTGAGGGGCTAAGGGGCCATGTAGACGGGCAACTCTGGGCTTCCCCTGCTAGTGGTGGATCGGGGCCACAGTAACCGCATGCCATGGCCCCAATCTTTCCTTTTGCCACTTCTTTTAGGGGTGGCAAAAGGCCACTCTAAGAGCTGGTGCCACAGCTCTTCTGCATGCTGTGCCGGGAGGGCATCCTGATGCCACGTGCTGTGTATGGGCATCAGGACAGTGTCAGGCTGGGGTTGGGGAGGCTGGCATGCAGATGCCCCACCCCAACTCCATCCCCAGGTAGGCCCTTTAGGCCAGTCTGCAATGCCCCTAAGTATGCTTAACCTGGAGAGGAGAAAAGGTAACATGATAACCTTCTTTAAATACCTGAGGAGTGTCATTCAGAAGATGGAGTGAGTTCTTGGTTTGCTGCTCCAGAGACTAGAATGATAACCAGTGGATTAAAATTACACACACACACACACACACACACACACACACCATATCAGTAGGCTAGTCATCTGAGGATTGGAGCATCCACAGATGCTCTCGCCTCATTATCCCCAATGGTGACACGTTTACGCAACCACACTAATGCAGTCATATGCACGTTGCATGGCCATACAAGATAATGGGACTTGAGGTCCCACACTTTTTGGTATCCATGGGGGTGGGGTGGGTCTGGAATGAAACTCCTGCCAATACAGAGGGGCAACTGTACAAGAAAGAGATTTCAACTAAACATTAGGAAGAAATGATTAAGATCTATTTGGCAGTGGAATAGACTGCCTCATATGGTGCTGGACACTCATTCTTTGGGGGCGGGTGTCTTTAAACAGAGGTTGGATATTCATCTTTCAGGTGTGTTTTAGTTGTGTAGTTCTCCATGGCAGTGAGTTGGATTTAGTCTCTGTAATTCCATGATTCTATGATCTGGAGTTAGGTGTGCACTGTGGTGACTACTTTTGCTGAAAAATAATTAGGGCAATTGAAACAGAAAGGGAAAGCAGAAAGGCTGGTTCAAATGGTACAGAAATGGAAAATGTGAACGGTAAGGTGCACATTGAGGAAAAATCTACTTATATGCTGAAAGGAGTTCAAGTGGGTTGTGGTGAATGGAGTCCTGAGTTTTCAGTGGGGAGTTCAGGAAAATGTTGCTCACATACAGAACAGTTTTGGAAAAGGACCAATTTCATGTTGGGGATCATTAGGAAAATTATTTTATTCTTTCTGCTCTGATTCTCTCACTATTTAGTTTAACTGGATGATCCCATGTTCTAGTATTGTAAGAGAGAAAGAAAAAAAAATCTTCACCCACTTTTCTCATACCTCTATCAAGTTCCTTCTCCTTTCTTTTCTTTTTCTGAAATAAAGAGGAAAGTTGTCCTCTATCATCCTCCAGGTAACTCTCTCATTCTCTTTGCAGAGACCTGAACTATATACATTATTCCAAATATTGTCTTGCTGATAGTTTTATCTTTCTTATTTCTCTGATTTTTTTATTTATAACATTTCTTTCTACAAACATGGAACCCAAGGTGGCTTAAATAGAGATTAAAACAAAATATTGTCAAAAATACTGATCATAATAAAGATTTAAAAAAAATTAAAAATACTTTCCTAATGATCCCTAACATGAAATTAAACTATGGAATTTTTACCAGAAAGTACAGTGATGCCCATCAAATATCTTTAAAGAGATATTACCTTTAAACAGATACCTTTAAAGATATATTATAGATAAATTAATAATAATAATAATAATAATAATAATAATAATAATAATAATAATAATAATAAATTTTATTTAATATCCCGCCCCTCTGAGGACAATCGGGGCGGCTTACATCATAAAATTATTAGCAACAGTTAAGAACAATTAAATTAATGAGAGATAAGGCTATAAGTTAAGAAGACTTCTAATTTAAGAGGAAGGATAGCTCTCTAAATACCAACTGCTAGAGAATATGAGATGGAGAGCAATTTTGCACTCATAGCAGAGCCAGCATGGTCTAGTGGTTTGAGCTTTGGACTATGACTCTGGAGTTCAAGGTTCAAATCCCTGCTTAGCCATGGAAACCCACTGAATGACCTTGGGAAGTTGCACTCTCTCAGCTTCCTCAGTCTCAGAGGAAGACAACAAGGGCAACCCACTTCTGAACAAATCTTTTCAAGAAATTGCTGTGATAGGGTTGCCATAAATCAGGAACAATTTGAAGGTAACAACAACAACATCCTTCTGGGTTTTCCTTAGCCATTTGGTTGGTCACAGTTAGAAGAGAACTTTGGACTAAATAGGACATTGATCTGATCTTGCAGGCCTTTTTCAAGTTCTGTCTTCTTAGATATCTGACTGGAAGGCTTAGAGAAACTTATTTTTCCCCAAACCTTAATTTATTGAATCAAATGACTCCATGGCAAACTCCCATAGCTATATGTAATATTTAATACGTTGGTGTTTGTTTTTAGTGATGATGGAAATAGTCATTTGAGCCACAATTGTGAAAATGAGGGTGTTTGTTTATTTGATTGTGTTTGACCCACAGTTGTTTTAAGATGAAGAGCAAACTGTAGGCAAACTAAACATAGGCCGAAGTGACTAACACACTGCCCTTTTGCAGCTTGAAGTTTCTCTTTTAAACAGTTTGAATTAGTAGTTGTTATTAGCATAAAATCGCCAGTTAAAACGCTTTCAGTTCATTTTTTAACAATGAAGCTAATTGCTCCTAAGTGCCCCGGTTGGGCCGAAGTGAAATGAAATGGCACTTTTGTGCTGAACTCTCCCCACATTTGGGTTCCAACCAGCACACATATAATGACCTTTAAAATAAGCCGTTACAATTCTGACATGGTACCAAACTGACACCTTGGGCTGGGATTTAATTTTGAGTTATGGCAGCATTAGAAAAACATATGATGCGGTCGTTTGTTTGTAGAAAGAAGGGGGGAAATCATAAAACCCTCTTTTTTTATGAGCTGTTGCTTGATTCGTTCCTGCAGCCCAAGTAGCAAGCTTCTAAATCAATGCACACAGCTGTTCTTGGTTCTCAGAGCTCAGCAGGTGTACTGCCCAACGCGCCTGCCATCTACCCCCACACACATCACAAATAATAATGTCTTGCACACACCATCCATCCATCACTGTTATAGCTAGACCCAGTGAGGCCACCATTCTCAGGGTAGGACGGAGGACCCCCCGCCCCAATTTTACAGTAGAAATACTCTATCCATGGACTATTAGTCACACTTTCTGGACTACTTTAATTGAATAACCTTTGGCTTTTGTGGCAGGAAGGGAGAAATGTATATAAACCTACATGCTACAGTGTTTATTTGTGTCAAAAAACAATAGGTGTACTGTGGCTGGCGAAATCAATTAGTCTTCCTCTTGCAGTAAGGGTCCACATCTGGTGTTATTTAAGTCAATATAAGGCTGGTGCTGCAGAGACTCCAAGTTCTCATTTCAACAGGTGACAGAGAAGGCATAAAAGACTAATATATACTGCAAGTGTGGAGGCAGGACTATAAAATACTGGTGGGTTTGCTTAAGAGGTAAAAACAAAGCTAACCAATAATGCAAAATAAATACTTTCCTGGGCTGGGTTGTCACTTGGAATGAGTAAAGACAGCAGGAGGTTGGGCTTGGAAAAGAAAGCTTTGCACAGAATGACAGTCAAGAAGTACTTCTCCTTTGTGTGTTGAAACTGCCAAAAGGTGAACAAATAGTTCAAGAAGATTTTTGGAAACACACCCTGGAACTTGCACTCATTGTTTCCTTTGTGGAGTTAAAGGAAGGAAAGGGATATTGGGAATTCTGTAATGAAATCTCATAGTACAGTTAGTGCGTGTGGAGGATGCTGCCAAAACCTTTAGGTGGGACCCAAAGATCCTCTTCTATATGCAGAAGGAGGCTTCCATTCTCACAAGTGCTGATAATCCCCATGCTAGAATGGGGTGGGCAAGAGTGGGCAAAGCCCAGCCCCTTCCATGTGCTTTTGTGTGTGTGTGTGTGTGTGTTCCTTCAATAAGCCCAGTACTCCCCAGAATCCCCTCCCCAGAAAAAATGGCATTGTGTTTGCAGAAAAAGTTTTTCAGACCACTATATTCTTTGAGAGAATGTACTGTATTCAAAAGCATAGGGGGGAAGCAGATGGGCAGCATGGGGCCGCCCTGGGAAGCTGCAGATCGGGGCCGAGGTATCCGCATTCCTCGGCCCTGTGGCACAGTGTCTCTGCTCCAGGAAGGAGCACTAAAATAGCGCTCCTTCCGCAAGACACCGAAAGTGCTCCGCAAAAGGCGTCCGGTACACCTTCGGTGCCTCTTCCACTGCAGCGTGTGCGAATGCTGCAGCGGAAGTGCGTCGTCGGAGTACCGGCCCTGAGGAGGGCCGGCCGCTCTGACAACGTTTTGGGGAAGGGGTTGGGGCGCTCAGCGTGAGGCTGCCCCTCCCCTCCCTGGCCTTGAAGATGGCGCTTTGCACCATCTGCTTAGGCCCATAGTCATTACCACAGTCAATGTTATATTTGTTAGTCCACAATGGTTAATGTCAGATAAATTGAAGTCTTACTAATTAATGATTAAATCACTTGTAATTTTAAAGTAATTTAGTTATTTTTAAATAATTTGAATAAATTGTACTTTTAAAAATATTTAGAAATTTTATTGTAATGATTAAATCTGAGTGGGTTTGACAATGATTACTTTTAACCAAGAAATAATGAGTGAGGGATTTAATAATATTTAGAGGAATAAGAATAATTTGATTAAGAGTGAATGGCAGGACATTTGGGAGTAGTTTAATTTGTTACCACTCAGAAATGTAATGCAAATTAAAACTGATTATTTCTATAGCTGTTTTACCTTTCCCATTAATGCCTCCTGCAAAGAAAAGCTAATTTAAGAGAAAAGCCTGGCCAACGTGGAAAATGTCCTCTGGCTCCCCAGAATTTGCCCAGTTCTTCTAGTGAAATTAATGGATGCATGAAAGGGCAGGAATGTCCAGCAAAGATTTGTGCAAGACCAATGGAAATGAATGGAAGCTGAAATATAGAGATATATCATAGAATCATAGAGTTGGAAGAGACCACAAGGGCCATCCAGTCCAACACCCTGCCACACAGGAACTCAAAATCCTGACAGATGGCCATCCAGCCTCTGTTTAAAGACCTCCAAAGAAGGAGACTCCACCACACTCCAAGGGAGTGTGTTCCACTGTCAAACCGCCCTTACTGTCAGGAAGTTCCTCCTAATGTTGAGGTGCAATCTTTTTTCCTGGAGATTACATCCATTGTTTCGGGTCCTAGTCTCTGGAGCAGCAGAAAACAAGCTTGTTCCCTCCTCAATATGACACCCCTTCCAATATTTAAACATGTCTATCATATCACCTCTCAACCTTCTTTTCTCCAGGCTAAACATCCCCAGCTCTCTAAGTTGTTCCTCATTGGGCCTGGTTTCCAGATCCTATGCACCATTTTAGTTGCCCTCCTTTGGACACTCTCCAGTTTCTCCACATCCTTTTTGAATTGTAGTGCCCAGAACTGGACACAGTATTCCAGGTGAGACCTGACCAAAGCAGAATAGAGTGGCACTATTACTTCTCTTGATCTAGACACTATACTTCTACTGATGCAGCCTAAAATTGCATTGGCCGCTTTGGCTGTGGCATCACACTGTTGACTCATGTTCAACTTATGGTGTACTAAGAATCCTAGATCCCTTTCATACGTAGTCTCCTTATGCCAGGTATACCCATCTTATATTTATGCATTTCATTTTTTTGCCCTAAGTGCAGTACCTTACATTTCTCTGTGTGGAAATTCATTTTGTTAGCTTTGGCCCAGCTTTCTAATCTATTAAGGTCATTTTGAATTTTCATCCTGTCTTCTGAGTATTAGCCATTCTTCATAATTTGGTGTCATCTGCAAATTTGAGAATACCCTCACTGGAAAGTTTGCAAATGCTACAAATAAGTATCTAATAATAATAAAAATACCAGAAATCAAGGCCAAAAAACAAACAAACCCTGACCCCTGAAGCTGATAAGTCAGTATAATTAGTAAAAGGGTAACAATACCCCACTGAAAAGTATGCAAATGCTAAAAATAAAATAATAATGGTGAATGATAAAAACTCAAGGCCAGACGCATTTCGACAACAGTCTTCCTCAGTGGCCTACAAACGTTTAAAATGTATATATGTATAACAACTCCTCAGCTCACACAATGTGACTCTGCTCAATTCAAAAACAACAATGTCCCTTTGGGGTTGGTCAGTCAACCAATTCCTAATCCACCTAACAGTTGTATTGTCTAGCCCACATTTTACTATCTTGTTTGCAAGAATATCATGGGGGACCTTATCAAAAGCCTTACTGAAATCAAGATATGCTATATCTACTGCATTCCCTTCATCTAGCCAGCTGATAATTTTATCAAAAAAAGAAATCAGATTACTCTGACATGACTTGTTTTTGAGAAACCAATGTTGACTTTTAGTGATAATGGCATTCCCTTCTAAATGTTCACAGACTCTCTGTTTAATAAGCTGTTCTAGAATCTTTCCCAGTATTGATATCAGACTAACTGGGTGATAGTTATTGGGATCCTCTTTTTTCCCCTTTTTGAAGATGGGGACAATGTTAGCCCTCCTCTAGTCTGCTGGGACTACTCCTGTTCTCCAGGAGTTCTCAAAGAATATTGCCAGTGGCTTTGAGATTACATTTGCCAGTTCTTTTAATATCCTTGGATTTATCAAAAGAAATATAGAAATTTATTTAGTCAAGTAAAAAAATCAAGAATCAAATGGAAATTATTAATGGATATAAAAGAAAGAGGAGGGTTAGGCTTACCAGATATGAAATCATATTTTGAATCAGCATGTTTAAAATGGCTAAAGCAATTGATTACACTGAATAATTAAAAGGAATCTAGAGTTGAAGGACATTATTTGAGAATTGGTTGGCATGAATATATATGGTATGGAAAGGTGAAAGCTACTGTAGAATTCAAAAACCATATTGTAAAGAAATCATTATCAGGAATGTGGAATAAAGAAAGACTAAGCCCCAAAATGCCAGGTTGGCTGTCTCCACAAGAGGCATATTGCAAATGGGAATTAGAGGTGTTAAATGGATAACATACAAGAAAATACTAAAATAAAAAAATAAAAAACGGGTGAATGGAAGATTAAAGGTAGGCAATAGTTAGAGAATGAAAGATTTAAAATTAATGACAATGGGCCTCAGCAGACGACTAATAGAGTCGTCTCCGAGGCCTGGAAGAGGAGGGGCAGCCGCACGAGCGGCGCCCATTCCTCTTCCCGAGGTTGCCCTCGGAGCTGCTGGCCCTCCTCACAGCCAGCGCGCCGAGGGCAACCTCCGGCTGCAGCGACCGCACACGCTGCAGTGGAAAAGTCAGGGAAAGTGCACCCTACACGTTTAGGGCGCACTTTCCCTGACTTCTAAAAGGAGCGCCAATTTGGCGCTCCTTTCAGGGTCGCCGCAGGAGCGCCACGGTGCGGCTGCCATGGCCCCGTGGCGCTCTGGACCAGGGCATCCTGGACGCCCTGGTCTGCATCCCCCCTATGTTATTACTAGCTAAGAGAAAGAACAATGAAGATTTAAAGCAATTTGAAGATGAGGGAGAGATATCAGAGTTTGAAAAATAATTATTCTCAGATGAAAATAATTTTATTAGTAAAATGTAATAATTGTTATTAAGATTTAATATTGGGAAGGAAGAAGTAAAACAGTGTATGATTGGTTGAACATCAGATATAAGTCATAATTTTAAAAAGAAACAATGGGAAGACATCTGGATTAAAATTTACATGTTCATACAACTTTAAGGAACATGTTCATATAACTTTAAGGAAAATTTCTTTGAAATGATGTAAATTGTATATAACCACCCCCTAAAATGGCAAAGATCCTTAAGATAGATATTGAAGAAACAGTTGGGATCATTTTTTCATCTATGGTGAAAATGTGAAAGGGTTAGAAAATTCTGGTTCAAAATTAATGTGGCTAGATATTTTTTGAAAATTAAGATAAATATGAGAACTTAACTGTATTTGTTAAATATGGTTAGCATAGAAGATAAAAAAAGAAAAAGAACACAAAAATTAGTTAAGTTTTCTTAATAAAGCTGTGAGATTGGTTTTTGCAAGGAAGTGGAAAACCAATGAAATACCAACACATTTAGAATAGATAGAAAACATCATTGAACTATCTTCTTTACATAAACTGACTAATCTGTGAAAAATAATTTAAGAAATATTTAAGAAAACATGGGATCCATTTATAGAATATATTTATCGAAAAAGAGGAGATATCAGTAGTGCTGGATTTGATGTGTAAGTTATATTGTTTTTATTCTAACATACTTAGGAAAGGAATGGTTGGGGTATTTGTTTATCAAAATAGAAATAGATAAATGAAGATTAAAAGAAAACTAGAGAGAACTAGAGAGATTCCACCTAAACATTAGGAGAAAGTTCCTGGCAGCAAGAGCTATTCAATCCATTATGGTGTTCATCCCCTGGTGGCACAGTGGTTAAATGCCTGTACTGCAGCCAATCACTTACAAACCATAAGATTGCAAGTTCAATACCAACCAGGGGCTTTCATCTTTCTGAGGTCGCTAAAATGAATACCCAGCTTTTTGGGGGCACTTAGCTCACACATTACACATTGTAAATCACTTTGGGTGTACTGATAAGCACTATAAAAATGGACTTGCTATTGCTAACAGTGGAACACATTGCCTTACAGAGTGGTGGAGTCTCTTTCTTTAGAAGTCTTAAAACAGAGGCTAGATGGCCATCTTTCAGGAGTGCTTTGATTGTGAGTTCCTATATGGGAGAAGGGGGATAGACTGGATGGCCCGTGTGGTCTCTTCCAACTCTTAGGTTTCTATTTTATTCTATTCCAGAAATCCTTCTTAAGGAAGGGAAAGATCTTAATTGATTTACTCATATACAACTTAAGAACAGATTTAAGGGCTAAGCAGACGGGCAGCATGGGACCGGCCCGGGAAGCTGCGGATCGGGGGCGAGGTATCTGCACACCTCAGCCCCACGGCACAGTGTCCCAGCCCCAGGAAGGAGCACTAAAATAGCGCTCGTTCCGCAAGACGCCGAAGGTGCGCTGCAAAAGGCTGCCGGTGCACCTTTGGTGCCTCTTCCACCGCAGCATGTGTGGACGCTGAGGCGGACAGATATCCTCAGAGTGCTGGACGTGCGGAGGTTTTGGCGCTCCTACAATGTCTTCGGGAAGGGGTTGGGGTGCCCAGTGTGTGGCTGCCCCTCCCCTTCCTTTCCCTGAAGACGGCGCTTTGCGCCATCTGCTTCCCCCCTTAATCAAAACAAGATCCAGCTGTAGAAGTTAAAGAAAATGGGTTCTATTTAGAGTGGTGTAAAGATGACTATCATGGTAATTTTTAAAAAATGTATAAATCAATCAGTAAGAGATTATATGGTGGGCTCAAAATTTTGGGCATAATGTTCAAATGGAGGTATGGGAAAAATGTGGATTTTACTTTGAGTGGTAGTTTAAAAGAAAACATTTCAAAGGTGATGTGCAGATGATATCTAACTCCAAACAAGTTGTCAAAAATGTCTAGGAATGTTTCAGATCGATGTTGGCATTATCACGATAAGAAAGGCACTTTTTCACATGTGGTGAACTTGTAAGAAAGTGAAAAGTTATTAGTCTTAGACTTATATGCTAATGCAAAATAAATTTAAAGGCTCACTTTGCAATGTCACCAGAAATGTTCTTGCTAGGTATTATGGATAAAGAATTAGACAGTAGTTATAGACTGCTTCTTATATCTATGATAACAGCAGCAATAACACTTTCAACTCAAACCTGGGCACAAACAACAGAAGAATGGATGCCAAACTATTGTGGGTTTCAAATAAAAATCTTTTCAAAGACTTGAAACCATCTATGGGCTTTTTGAGCCATAAGGAATTAATGGTGTAATAATTTGTGGTTGTGGTTACTAGTAACCTTAGTAAGGGGTGAAACAGACAGACAGAAGGGGCTGCGGCTGCCACTCACTAATCAACCTTGAAGCCACCCAAAAAAGGAGCAGCAAAGATCCCCTTCTTTTTCAGACAGCAAAAAGCTGTCTTTTCCCATCTTGCTGTGGCCCCGTGGCGACTTCATGACACTCCGGCAGCATGTGCCATGTAAATGCTGTGCCACCAGAGCATCATGAAGCTGCCCATATCTGGGCAACTAGGCAGCTTCAAGATGTCTTGGGGGTGTGTGTGTAGCATCTAAGCACCAAGCCCCAAAGCTGCCAGAAATCCAGCTTTTAGAACCAGTCTGTTCCAGTCCTAAGCTTATTTAGTTAGCTCTATAAAGGTAGAACAATATATCTTACTTTTTAATATTCTTTTTTCATTACAGTTTGGATTTGGGGGGTCATTATAGTTAGTGTTTAATGTATTAGTTATAGGGGGGATGCAGACGGGTGGCTCTGGGCCACCCCTGGAAGTGGAGGATTGAGGCCAAGGCTGCCGGACACCTTGGTCCCGATCCTCCCTTTCACCGCCTGCGAAAGGAGCGCTAAAATAGCACTCCTTCTGCAAGCCACGAAAGGGGCGCTGCAAGAGGCGTGGCCATGTGCCTCAGCATTTAGTCATGCTGCCCATATGACCCAGAGGGTCATCTTTGACAACACTGGCTCCCTCAGCTTAATAACAGAGATAAGCACCCCCCCTAAGTCAGACACAACTAAACAGTCACATCAAAGAGGAAACCTTTATACACACACATACATACACACACATCTTTTTCTTTTTTCCTATTTCCCCCTTAATATTTTTGTTGGTTGTGAATTAGATTGTCTGTATTAAAATTAATACATCAAATTTTAAACTTGTGGAAATGAGAGTAATTCATTTCATCTTCCTTTCCTACCTTTCTCTCTCTCATATACGAAACAGGTATATGATTCAACCTCTGTCATGATATATACCTGCAGCCTTTCAGAAGAAAGGCAATGGAAAATGCTGCAAGGGCAATAGAAAACAATTTAAAAGTGCTTTGTTTTCTATTCCTTGCATGCCAAAATAACAGAAACTGAAACATAAAAAGTCGTAAATGAGGTTGTGCAACATGTAATAATAGCAAAGCAGAGGGACTTGAATATCCAGCATTTTTCAAGCAATTACTTAATGCTATCCCCGCCACTGCCATATTCATAGAGAGCAGTAAAATACATTCAGCCTTCCTGTTTTCTGGGAGAGAGAACTATCAAAGACAGCTGAGCCAGTGCTGCAATATATTTATTAGCATGCTTCATGCAAAGCAATGGGATTAAAGTACCATGGTAAAACTATTCAACGCCATTAGTAGTTAGAACTGGCAGTTACAAAAACACCCCTCATTTCCCAACCTTTTCCCCTCACCCTGATATTCTGTTATTTGGAGAGCTTAGAGAGCAATGTATTTGTTTTGGAGACACACTGTCTGTAACCCCCCCCCCCATGCAATTGTTAATAAATCTTCACATTTGACTGAGTCAGCATCTGAAGAACCTCGATTGTTTTGGACAGCAGTCACATCTGACTAAGGGGCTATGCAGACGGGCAAAAAGAGGTGCTTTGAGGGTGGCTTGTAGGTGTGGTGTTTAGACGCTGCACACCTAAACGTCACCAGGAAAGCACCATCTAGCCATTGTATGCCAAAAAAAGCCTCTCCAAAAAGGAGCCACTTTTTTTCTCCCCCTTCAGCGAAGGTGCGCATCTTCGCATGTGTGTATGTATGTAGCAACACCGGTGCACCAGAAAACGGCTGTATAAATGCACTGCCACAAATGTGGTGGAAATTGACTCTGTGATCTAGAGCATGTGCCCTACAATACAGGCTTTAATTTATTTATTTATTTTTAAAAAACAGTTTATTGATTAAAAACAAAAACAAAACAAGCATACAATTTGTGGTTAAACATTAGACATTGTACAAACACTATCAAATTATACCTAAGCCAATACCTCTTAATGTCATATTATAACAGACATGTTAATAACTTGATAGTATCCTACACAAAAAAAGAAAAGTTAAAAAAAAGAAGACAGACTTCCATCTATTGGTTTGTCCAATATAAAATAGCCCATTAAATTAACTTCATCAAGTTGATCAAAAGAAAATTTTATACATTGTTCAGTATGTCAAATACTCTATATTAACTATGACGCTTCACGTCTTGTTCTCCATGCTTATCATAAAGACGTTATTGTCTAATATGACTTGAGAAGAAACAAAAGAGAACCCCAAAAAAACCCCCAATTCATTTGATATCCCACTTAACAAACAATCTATCTCTACAGTAAGGTGAAATAATAAACTTAAACCCATCTTGCCTAAAGACCGAAGAGCGATAAAAATAACAGAGTCTTATGATCATTTCCAAAATCCTTTTTGTTTAAGAAATTTAATCACCACTTCCCATTCACAGTTGATTTTCTCGTAACTGGACCCTCTAATTAAACAGGTGAGTTTATCCATATCCATAAAGTCTGCCATTTTAAATATCCCCTCCTGGAGAGTTGGAACATGTTCCGATTTCCATTTAGCAGCGTATAACATCCTAGTGGCCGAAAGAGAATAGAATATTATTTTCCCATACCTCTTTTCCAAGTTTTCATCATTACAAATTCCTAGCAAGAATAATTGGGGTTCAAAATTTAGCTTATAGTTCAACATTTCACTTCAGGAATGTCTTATCATCAACCAAAAATCAGTAGTTTTTCTACACTCCCACCATAAATGAAAGAACATGCCACTCTTTTCTTTACATTTCCAGCAGGAGTCCGGGTATGCTTTATTCACTTTGAAGAGTTGTACAGGTGTCAGGTACCAATGATAAAACATTTTAAAAAATTTCTTTTATATTAGAATTTAACGTGTATTTTGTTCTTCTCTTCCAAAATTGCTCCCACTGGTCCAAGTCTATAGTATGGCCAAAATTTTGGACCCATTTGATCATGTTGGGTTTTATTAACTCAGATTCAAATTCTAAATTTTGTAATAACCTATAAAATTTGGATATTTTGTGTTTATCAGTTGACCATACTATATCTTCAAAATGGGTATCCAGTATCCCAATTGTTCTTGTTTTCTTATCTCGTATGAAACGTTCTTTAATTTGCATATATGAAAACCAATTACTATTGTATCCTTCTAAATTTAAATCTTTTTGCAATTTTATTTCCAAATTTCCTCCTCCTCTAATGATCAAATCGTTATAAGTTAACCAATTTCCTTTATCAAATTTGTTTTCCTTCGAGACTACCTCTCCCACTGCTGTCCATCTAGGAAGAATATCCTGCCAATTTTGTTTGATTTTATGCCAGACTCTCAAAAGCGATCTACGTAAATAATGGTCGTTAGAATTTTTATGATACTTGATTTTCTCATAAAATAGATATCCATGCCAACCATAAACATTGTCAAATCCTTCCAAATCAAGATTCCTTTGATCATCTAATTTAAACCAATCTATAAGCCAAAAAAAGGAACACGTGTAATAGTAATTTTTGAAATTTGGTAAGCCTAATCCTCCTCTTTCGACAGAGTCTTGTAAAAGATTAAATTTTATTCTTGGTTTTTTTCCTTGCCATATAAATTTAGATATGTCTTGGTTCCATTTATTAAAGGGTTTGTCATTTAAAATAATTGGGATGTTCTGAAACAGAAACATAAGTTTAGGTAGGACATTCATAGAATCATAGAATCACAGAGTTGGAAGAGACCACAAGGGCCATCCAGTCCAACCCCCTGCCATGCAGGAACTCCCAATCAAAGCATCCCCGACAGATGGCCATCCAGCCTCTGCTTCAAGACCTCCAAGGAAGGAGACTCCACTACTCTCTGAGGGAGTGTGTTCCACTGTCGAACCACCCTTACTGTCAGGAAGTTCCTCCTAATGTTGAGGTGGAATCTCTTTTCTTGCAGCTTGCATCCATTGTTTCGGGTCCTAGTCTCTGGAGCAGCAGAAAACAAGCTTGTTCCCTCCTCGATATGACATCCCTTCAAATATTTAAACACGGCTATCATATCACCTCTCAGCCTTCTCTTCTCCAGGATATAGATGTCCTTTTTAAGGTGAAGAATAATTTTGGAAACGCATCAGGACTTAAATAAAATTGATAAAATTACCAGCTTGGTAGATGAAGGGAATGCTGTGG
>CM034703.1:133376306-133389502 GCA_020142125.1 Phrynosoma platyrhinos | reverse complement strand
CTGTGATGAAGTCCATGAAGATCCATTGATAGGGCCGTGATGGAGTTTCCAGTGGTTGCAAAAGACCAGGCGGTTTCCCAGGCTGGTTCTTGGCATGGTGACAGACAAGACACAAGCTAACATAGTGGAACACCTCAGCTCAGATGCGAGGCCACCACAATTCTTGGGTGAGGATGTGTAGAGTCTTTTGAATACCAAAGTGACCTATAGGATGGCTGTCATGGCATAGGCATAATACCTCCTCCTGGCAGGCTCCTGTAGAGACATAGAGCTGGTTCTGGTGGTAAAGAAGTCCCTCCTGCATGACGTAGGGGGATGATGGGTAATCCTTCTGGTGGGCTTTCACCAAGTGTCCTGACATTATCCTTCCTGAATCTGATTCTGTAAGGTCCGAGTCTTTTTCAAAGTGGCAAAATTCTCTGGCCATAGAATCTCTGGCCAAAGGTCTGCTTCAGGAGATGCCACATATTTGAGTTTTTGAGAGAGAGTGTCGGCCTGTTGGTTCTGGCCCAAGGAAAGTAGGTCAGGCAGAAGTTAAAACGAGTGAAGGAGAGGGACCACCACTTCTGCCTCTGAGTCAGCTTCCTTGCAGTTTGGAGGTACTCCAGGTTCCGGTGGTCTGTGTTCACTGGATGAGCAGCCCCTTCCAGCATATGCCACCAAACCTCAAAGGCTGCTATTATGGCCAGTAACTCCTTCTCCCAGACCATGTAGTTGCACTCCAGAGGCTTCAATGCCTCTATCATTAGTAGAATGCACTGGGCAGCACTCTAAGTCCTGAGGGCGTAGGCTGTAGTGGCTCCTATGGTGACATTGGAGGCATCTGTCTCCACGACAAAGGGTGTCTTGGAATCCAGATGCTGAAGGAGCAGTGCTGATGTAAACTTCTGCTTCATCTGCTGGAAAGCCTGCTGTGCCACTGGGGTGCACCTGAAAGAAAGCTTTCCATAGGGTAGCTGGGCAATAGGAGCTGTCTGGTCCATGTAGTTCAGAATGAACTTCCGATAGAGGTTGGTTAATCCTAGAAACCAATGGACTTCCTTCTGGTTTCTGCGAGGATGCCAGGACATCACAGCTTCAAGTTTAGCAGGGTCCATCTCGATTCCCTGGAATGAGATCCGATAGCCCAGAAAGTCCACAGCGGTGAAATCAAAAGTGCACCTCCAACTTGGCATAAAGCCGATGTTCACAGAGATGTCACAACACCACTTGTGACATCAGCATCGTGAGCTACCTGGTTGGATGAGAAGATCAAGAAGCCATCCAAGTAGATCACGGTCCAGGTAGTCGCAGAAGACTTCATTGACAAAGTGCTGGAAAATGTGGGTGCATTACACAGAATAATAGAATCATAGAATCATAGCACCGTAGAGTTGGAAGAGACCACAAGGGCCATCTAGTCCAACCCCCTGTCATGTGGGAACTCAAAATCAAAGCATCCTCAACAGATGGCCATCCAGCCTCTGTTTAAAGACCTCCAAAGAAGGAGACTCCACCACACTCCGAGGGAGTGTGTTCCACTGTCGAACAGCTCTCACTGTCGGGAAGTTCCTCCTAATACTGAGGTGGAATCTCTTTTCCTGCAGCTTGCATCCATTATTCTGGGTCCTGTTCTCTGAAGCAGCAGGAAACAAACTAGCGCCCTCCTCAATATGATATCCCTTCAAATATTTAAAGAGGGCTATCATAGCCCCTCTTAACTGTCTCTTCTCCAGGCTAAACATCCCCAGCTCCCTAAGTTGTTCCTCATAGGGCATGGTTTCCAGACCCTTCATTTTAGTCACCCTCCTCTGGACACACTCCAGTTTTTCAACATCCTTTTTGAATTGTGGTGCCCAGAACATGACACAGTATTCCAGGTTTGGCCTGACCAAAGCAGAATACAGTGGCATTATTACTTCTCTTGATCTAGACATTATACTCCTATTGATACAGCCTAAAACTGCATTGGCCTTTTTAGCTGCTGCATCACACTGTTGACTCATGTTCAACTTGTGGTCTACTTGGACTCATAGATCCCTTGCATACATAGTCTCATTGAGCCAGGTATCCCCCATTGTATATCTGTGCTTTTTGTTTTTCCGCCCTAAGTGCAATTTCTCCGTGTTGCATTTCATTTTCTTAGCTTTGGCCTAGCTTTCTAGTCTGTTCAAGTCATTTTGAATTTTGATCCTGTCTTCTGGGGTATTAGCTACTCCTCCTAATTTGGTGTCGTCTGCAAATTTGATAACTGGTCACTTCTCTCCAGGTTGAAAAGGAGCCATTGTTGAGCACCCTTTGGGTCAGCCAGTCAACCAATTACAAATCCATGTAACAGTTACTTTGTCTAGCCCACATTTTACCAGCTTGTTTGCAAGGATGTCATGGGGAACCTTGTCAAAGATCTTACTGAAATCAAGATATACTATATCCACAGCATTCCCTTCATCTACCAAGCTGGTAATTTTTTCAAAAAAAGAGATCAGATTTGTATAGCATGATTTGTTTCTCTGAAACCCATGTTGACTTTTTGTGATTATGGAATTACCTTCCAGGTGTTCACAGACTCTCTGTTTAATGATCTGCTCCATACTCTTTCCTGGTATTGATGTCAGACTAACTGGACGATAATTGGTGGGATTTTCTTTTTTTCCCTTTTTGAAGTTGGGAACAACATTTGCCCTCCTCCAGTCTGCTGGGACTTCTCCTGTTTTCCAGGAGTTCTCAAATATTATTGCCAATAGTTCCGATATTACATTTGCTGGTTCTTTTAATACCCTTGGATGTAATTCGTCTGGTCCTGGAGTCTTATATTCATTTAGATTAACCAGGTATTCCTGTACTATCTCTTTACTTATTCTGTGCTGAAATTCTCCTGTTCTGTCCTCTGCTCCATTATCCTCAGGATGAGCACCCTTTGTCTTTTCTGAGAAGACTGAAGCAAAGAAGGTGTTGAATAATTCTGTCTTTTCTCTGTCCCCTGTTAACTTTTTGCCATCTTTTCCACACAGTGGCCCTACCATTTCCTTCTTCTTCCTTTTTCTGTGGACATACCCCCCAAAGCAAGTCTGAGTTCATTCTGTGCTTTAGCTTTTCTGACACAGGCCAAAGGGCATCACCGTGTACCCATAGTGGCCATACTTTGTCTGAAAGGCTGTCTTCCATTCATCGCCGGCTTAGATCCTCATCAAATTATAAGCTCTTTGGAAGTCTAGCCTGGTGAACACTCAGGCATGTCCCAACCTTTCTAGCAGCTCTGGGATGAATGGTAGTGGGTAATGATTCCAGATTGTAATCCGATTCAATGCCTGGTAATTGTTGCAGAGATGGAGCTCTCCACACTTTTTGTGTACAAAAAGCAGAGGAGCCCCAGCAGGAGAAGTGGGTGGGTGGATGAAGCCACAACTTAAGTTTTTCTCCAGGAAGTCCCTCAAGGCCACCAACTCATGGTTGCAAACTCCAAGTCCATAAAGTT
Source organism: Phrynosoma platyrhinos (assembly GCA_020142125.1). Classification (NCBI taxonomy): domain Eukaryota; kingdom Metazoa; phylum Chordata; class Lepidosauria; order Squamata; family Phrynosomatidae; genus Phrynosoma; species Phrynosoma platyrhinos. The sequence goes on along the minus strand of CM034703.1, from coordinate 133,386,048 downwards.
GCTGGAAGCCCCAGAGTCAATCATAATCCCAACCTGGGTTGTCTTATCTTGAGTGAGCCAAAGGGTTGCAGCTGCCAGCAAGGGATCCTTTTTGAGCTGCCTGGCTGGCTCTGATGGATTGGCACCACACCTCCCCAGACTAGTGAGCCCCCAGACCTGGAGGGAATGGGTTTCCCAGAGATTGAGAAAGGCCATACCCTTTGGTTGTGCAAAGTGGCCAGCTTCACCACAGTACAAAGAGAGGCTGTTCTGGTGCCTTCAGTCCTTTTTGGTAGCAGAGAGGCAAGGCCGAGCCCCACCTAGTTGCATGGGCTTGACAGCAGTCTCTCCAAACACAGGCATGGGTCTCAGAGTTGCAGGAGATGTCCAGGTGGGCAGGATAGCAGGCCGAACAGCTACGGAAGGTGTCCAAGCAGGCTGAGCAATGGAGTGAGACACAGACCCCCAGCGAGCTCAGCAGCATTTCTCCAGCCTTCCATCGATGTGCAATGCCTGCTCAATTAACAACTGTAAAGTCTCTGGGAGTTGTGCACAGGCTAGCTCATCCAGAATGTCTTCCACTAGTCTGACCTTGAACTCATTCTGGAGGGCAGAGTCATTCCAGCCCAAATCAGGAATCAACATCTTGAAGGCAATCACATACTGCAAAACAGTACCTTGGCCTTGATGAAGACTCTGGACCTCCTGGTCATCAGTCCTCACTGGATCTGCCCAAGCTGTCTAAAACTCCCTTACAAATAAATCATAGGCATTCAGCAAAGGGCTGGTGTGCTTAATCAAAGGTATAGCCCAAGTGGCTGCAGGGACAGAGAGGAGACTGATAAGGAAGGCAACTTTCACAGTGTCTGTAGGGATATCCTCCCCTCTCACATTCATATACAACTGGCAACTAGCCAAAAAGGCTTCCAATCACTTAGGCTCCCCTAGAAACTTCTCAGGCAAAGCAATAGGCACTTTCCAATGAGGAATAGAAGGAGCCACTGGCTGCTGGAGCTGGTTAAGCTGTCCTTGCAAGGTATTTACAGCGGCCATCAGCTGCATTACTTGGGCAGTCAGTTCTTGGTTTTGCTGTTTTAGTGCATCCATTACACCTGCCTGAAGAGATTTATGGGGCAGCCGATAAGATTGTCCTGTTTACCTCTTCCGAGAACAGAACCACAGAGGAGTAAGTGAAGGAGTAGTCAAGAGTCCATTCCAAAAGTCACACAACAAGAGTCCAGTACTTAACGGCAAAGGGAGAAGCAGAAGCATAGTCACAAGGCAGTTCCAGAGGTCAGAGAACAGAGTACTCAGCAACTAGGGAGATTACAAGACTGTGAACTGCAGGGAATCATATCATCTGGAGCATTTTAAAAAGCCTCAGCATGCCTCAGCTGATCGTGAATTTGGCTTCTAGCCTAGATGAATGCCTCAAGGATTCCTTGGCTTGTCTTCACTCCACAGGTTCTAGTACCAGCAGCATAGAGTCTCCCGCTGCAGCCTCCTATTTTTCCTCTGAGACTACAGGTACCCCCAGATCTGTCTCTTCCTCAAGCTCAGAGCTCTGCCACTAAAGCAAAGTCAGACCCAGGGCAGTCCATCACATGGACAGACCTTTCCCAATTTTGCTAAGGTTATGAAGCTAACATGTCCCATTACCCTGTGCATGTTGTGAGCACAATTTGAATGTAGAGGTACATTTGATCCATTGGCACATTCTGCTTTAGCAACCATGCGGTAGAGCTTATTCTCTTTCACTGCTCTAGCACCTACATTCCCATTTTCTGAAATTATGCACTCATTCCCCTTAAAAGACAATTGATACCCATCTGATGTCAGGATGACACACTAACCAAACAATTTTGCAAGTTTGACACACACAGTACATTTTCAAATGTCCTGTTGAAACTGGGAATGTAAGCAGTTCCCATTTTATATACTTGCTGGAACCACCATCAGCAAGGCATACAGAGTTCACAGAAGTGGATTTCAAGTCTTTCAAGAACTTTAAATCATTCACCAAATGATGTGTTGTTCCACTATCAAGCAGCCACACCTCCCCTGAGTGTCTGTCTGGTTGGCAAAACAAATATTCCCTTGAACCTGAGAAGCAAACCCCTTTCTGTCCTGAGGCTTTTTATTCTCCTTCTGGCTGGCAGATGTTTCCTTGTTTGCTGCTGAAGATATCCGACAATCCTTCCGGAAATGTCCAGTCCTCCCACAGTTAAAACAGTGTTTTCCCTGCAAATCACAACTCTCTCACTCTGTGGAGATGGAGGAGATGCCTGGGTGCTGTGTACTGATGCACTGACTTTCTCTTTCCTCTGAAACCTGGTCTCAAAGTCACATCTCTGGACTTCCTCCAAAATGTGTGCCGACACTAGATCCAGGTTCAGATCTCTCTTAACAATGCTTTGCAGACTGTACATTAAGAAGTCCCAATACTTCATCAGACTTCCTATCAAAATATATGCTTTTTGACAGTCTAGAATTATCATACCTCAGTTTTCCACCTGTGCAAAAAGTTCCTGCATTTTGCTAAGATGCTCAGTTATGGAGTCACCTTCTTGTAACTTAGAGCTGTACAGTCTCTTACACCAAATCATCTTTGATAAAAAAAACTGTCAGACTTGTGCACTTCTTTTAGAGAATGCCAAACTTCAAAAGCTGTGTTTTTACCTCTTACATAATTGAGTTGACAAGGTTCTAGGGTCAGTAACAGCATTGCCCTAGCCTTTCTGTCTTCTTCTACTTGAGATGCTTTTGGGGGTGATTCCACCACAACCCAAAATCTCCTCTCACCAGAAGAGCTTCAGTGTACACACTGTACATGGCATAGTTTCCTGCTTTCAGCTTCTCAAACCGAACTGCTCTCTCCATGCTTTCACTATCTCAGCAACATTGTCAATGACATGTCATGTCTTTGCAGACCTCCAGCTCAGCTCACAGATAAAAGCTTGTAGGCATGCACAGCACTTTAACTCTTATTCTGCCAAAATCTCTGACTGTCTGGAGAACTTTGGCAAACCTTGCACACATCAGAACTTACGCAGACATCTAAGCATCATCCTTAGCACAGATTGGGCCCATAACCTTTGTTGGTGCATGTGTGACCCAAAGTTCACATGCAGAAGATTTGTGCCAGGAACAAATGCCACAGAAAGTTCTGCTGTACAGTTCATACAAGTTGTAGAAACCCTTCTCCCACACAGAAGCTGCAGACATGACAAAGAGTTCTCTTTAAGAGGTTTTTAATCTTCATTGCAATATATACATGTACTTACACTGACTGACATAATGCTCCACCACCATCCACTATACATCACACACATGGAGCATTGGAATTCCTCCCTTATATACACAATCTCTAGCAGAGATTTTAGTCCAACCCCCCAACTGGTGTGTTAGTTTCCTGTCTCACATGTGCCATGACTGCAGTATTGAAGCTTGATGACCTCATGTTCTGCCTTTGTGTCATCATCTTCCTGTGATTTAGTATCCTTCCATATGCATACTCATCATGGCTTCCTGTTGAACTCAGGTTACCTTTCACCCTTGTTCTATATCGCACCATCCAGGACATTTTCCTTCTGGATGCAGTTCATCCTGACACAGACATCTTGCCAAAGTTGGGACCTGAAGAGTGATTGCCTTGTGGCTTAAGGCCTGGGAGGCAATGGATAGTCAACAGCAGAGCAAGGCAAGCTGTTAACCAAAATGCAAGGGTCTCAAGAGGGCACCCACAATTTAAATATGCAGAAATTTAATTATCTGAAATGATGGTTGTGAGAGGTCTTTGGGTAACTGAAGCTGGGGACAGACCTGTGTATAATGATGGCAAAAAATAAACAAACTGAACTCCAGAATGCAAGGTCCAACTGTAGTTTAATTTAAACAGCAAAAAGGGAAATTAGCTTTCACACAAAAGCACACACTAGCACATACATTCAATAACTAGCTATATAAAAGGTGGTAGCAGATAGTTATTTTCAGGACTGCAAAGGGTGATACTGTACCAGTTCCAGAAGCGAAGGTTCCAGTCAAGGACTTTGCTCAGCAGCTGCCTATGAATCCAGGAATCTGAGGAGTCGGGATACTGACAGGGCGTCTGTCTGACGTCAACCGAGACCAAACTGGTGCTGTTTTGGCAGCCTGTTTTATAGGACAAAACACATCCTGGGGCAGTTTTGGTGTTAAAGTGCAGTTCTGAGGATGGAAGAATAGAACTGAAAGTCTGTAAATGACTTAATAATCACTATGTATGTCCCTGGATAAAGGAGTTTCACTCCCAGAGGAAGGTAATCTTGGACCTCTGTTCATGTGTAAGCCTGAAGTCTATCACCCATCATTACTCCTATCAGTGATGAGATTATACAGATTCTGATCTTAATTGATCTATCCTGGCTAAGTGCCTCAGCTTCCACCATGCTGAGCCAGCAAGATCTCCAAATTTAGGGTCTTTACAGACTGCCAGAAATAATGCAGCTTGTCCACTTTAACTACACTGGCTCAGTGCTAGGGAATCATGGGAACTGTAGTTTTTCTCTGAGACATTGAGCCTTCTATGTCAGAGAGTTCTGGTGTCACAACAAACTACAGTTCCCATGATTCCCTAGCACTGAGACAGGACAGTTAAAGTGATCTCAAGTTGGACTATTTCTGGCAGTCTGTAAAGGCCCTTAGTCTTTATATGACATGGCTAGTTTTCCTGCACTGGGGTGCCCTTTTAGCTACCTGCCTAAAACATCCCTTTTAATGTTAAGTTGATATCAGTGGTTGACAAAGGATGAAAGAGAACTAGTCCATGAGATAACAAAGCTACTATACATTTGGCCTTGAGAAGCTTTTGCTAGAATAGCATGTTTGCTCTCTAAATAAGAAAATGAAGCATGTATTGAAGATAATCCCATGAGGCCAGCTTTGGCTAAGTATTGGGAGTGCTTCAGGCTAAATTGACCTGTGTATTTGTTTATGATGTTTTGTTCTATATTTCTGGTCAGCCAAATATGTGTTCAGAATATAAAAGGGATGCTGCAATTTCAGTCATAATGGGCAAGGGGAAGGTATGATGGTGGAGACAGAACAAGCCAATAAGGGAGGAGAAGAAGGGGGAGGCATCTCATGGCTGCTCCTCCTTCTGATTTATCATCCAACCAACAGATTTCTGGCTACTCTACTAGAACCTCATTGGACCACAAAGTGCTGCTGCTTAACGCTATGTCAGTGACTGGAAAGAGCTGTATGATCCTGGACCTGATCCTAGACAAGAAAGCTGACTTTACACATAAAACTGAAGCTTTGTTAACTGAAGAGAGGAGTGTAAATTTGACCCAGCTATGCCCACCAGGTTTCTGGGTGCAGCAGCAGGCAAGATCTGATGAGCAGGGAAGAGGAGTCACAGTGATCTATCTTGAGTCCATTCCTCTATTGAGGTACATTGTCCAACAGTTTCCAAGTTTTGAGTGTTACACCTGACAATAGGGCAACAAGACAGGATGGGGATTCTGTTGTTGTATTGCCCACCCAGCTGTGCAACTGTCTCCCTGCCTTGAACTGCTGGAGGTGGTCTCAGAGGTGGCATTAATCCCCTGAAAATGTATTGTGTTAGGGGATTTTAACATCCATGTTGAGGATCCCTCATCAGGATCAGCTCAGGATTTCATGACTTTCATGGCAACCATGGGTCTAACTCAATTACTATCTGGCGATACACCCTTAATCTGGTTTTTGCTGTTCAGGATGATGGTGATCTGAAGGCAAGAGGTTTAAAGGAACACTCAGTATCTGGTAGTATTTAGATTTGTTGGGACTCCTCATCTCTGCAAGGGTGGAGATACCATTTTAATCTACTCACAGAGACTAATGGATCCAAAAGAATTCATAAATGCTCTAGGAAACTTTCCAGCTGATAGATTTGGTGCTTCTGTCAAATCCCTGGTTGATCTGTGGAATAGGGAGATTACCTCGACAATTGACACAGTTGATCCCAAGTGTTCTTTACTTGAGCACAGAGCACAGACTCCTTGGTTTTCTGAAGAATCCAGGGCAATAAAGCACTTGGGTAGGTGACTAGACAATGGGGTCTAGGATTCAGGATGTCATATGTTTTGTATGAAATGCCAGATTGTTTGTTATGTGATTGTTATGTGTTACATATCTAACATGGTAATTTTAAAAGATGAAATTGTGCTATGGTAATGACTGAAAAATTAATCAACAGTGATCTGTCAGTAAAAAAGCCAATACAGTTCTAATCTGCATCAAAAGAAGCACAGATCATTACTATTACTCTGGTTTGATCAGACCACAAATGGAATACTGTGTCCAAGTCTAGAAAGCCCAGTTGAACATCAACAACCTGAAGGGTTAGAAGAGAGTGACAAAGAGGATAAATGGTCTGGAAACCAAACTCTTTGAGGAACAGTTGAGAGAGGTGGGCATGTTTCCTGATGGTCAGAGCTAGCTGCCAGTCCACAATGTGTTTTACTGTGTTGTATCTGACAACAATGAAACCCCTACACTGAACAAGTTTGAGAAAGTTCTAAAATTGGCAATATTTCTGGATATTACTGATTTATTACTGATTTTGACTGGATCTCACCTATAACTGACAAATTACAACTTTACATCTTTTAGGGTCTTAGGGGGAAAAGCACTGAACTCTATTAAATTTTTCTTTTTTTTACAGTCTTTGTTATCTTGGAATGTAGACCTTGCACTAGAGCACGTAATTACAACACTATGTCCTGTGTTAAAAAGAACTTAAAGCATTAAATTGTCCATGTCAGCACCTGAATCTGACCATGAAATATAGTGCAGAGGGACCGAGAACACAGTCTGTGAGAAGGTAATGGCAGAATGTGTATTCAGGTGCACTGGGCAACTTCAGTCTGCTTTATCCATTTCTCTGGTCCCACTGTGACCATTTAATATTATTACCTGCCTTTTGCCCTTGAAATTTGCTTCCACCTCACTTTCCAAGTGATGTACTTGAAGAGTAAAGGTCAAGGCTAGAGAAAAGTGCAATAAAACATGACTTATTTTACATGGGTAATCAGAGTCCTATTAAGTTGCAAAGAAGCTTTTTTCATTTTTCATTTCATTGCATGAAAGATAGCTCTGCTGATTATTGTGCTTAAAGACAAATTGCTGCAGAACTGCTGCAAGGCTATACAAAAACTACAATTTGAAAATGGTATTAGTGGTAACCTAATTTGAAGATGGTAGACTAATTTGAAGATGGTACTAGTTTTATTCAGGATGAACAATCCCTGATCATGATCCATTTCACAAAGCTGATTGAGTGACTGAGGAATGGCAGAGTAGATGAATTTCATGTCTGACTCCCTGTGCTTCAAATCCTCCTTATGTTCAGTTCTGTTGAATGTACAGTTCTCAGTCAGTGGCTCATGCAACAGTAGTGGGACACAGAAGCAATCTAAGTAGGGCACACTTTATTGTTTTCCTGTTTGTGTTCTCTCCCACAAATCTGTCATTCTGAAGACAAGAGAGTATAGAGCCATGATGGCGAACCTATGGCACGGGTGCCAGAGATGGCACATGAAGCCATTTCCCCTAGCACACAGAGAGCAGGGAGAAGAAGGAAGAGGCACACAACTGTTATCTTCCTTCTCAGCTATCTCAGGCCTTTGGCTGCCTTTCTGGAGGCAGCTGAAGGCTAGGAATGGCATAGGGTAAGGAGGAGGAAGAGGCGAGCGCCTGTTCCTCTTCTTGCTCCCCCCGGCACCTTCAGCCATCTCTGGAGAGGCAGCTGAAGGCCTGGGAGGGTGGGAGGAAGAAGTCTCAACCTGGAAGTCCCGCCCCTGAAGGGCGAATGTCCTGCCCCCAGCACTGGGTAACACCCAGTGCTAGAAAGCCTTTTAGTTTGGGCACTTGGGCCCTAAAATGCTTGCCATCACTTGCATAGAGGAAGAATTTCAGGACCCCCCCCCCATCCCTGGCTATACCTCCAGCAATTTGCTTGTATCTTTTTTTAATTATTTTTTCTTCTTTTTCATTTTTAAACCCTGATGACCCATGAGTGACTGTATGTGTGTAGAGTTCCAGGAACTCTGCAACTTCACTGTTTCCCATTTTCTTTTTTCTTTTTAAAAGCTGAGACATCCTGGGAAGGACGGTATTATGAGTGGTGCAAGAAGAGTTTAGGTCCTCCTAGTCTCATTATTTCTCCCCAATTTTTCCACCCCCATTTTAAAAATCCCATCCCCCCCTACTTTCAATTGTTTCTAGTTTATCAGCTTGTGGTCTTGGGATTTTTTGTGTGTGTTGGGAGGAACATTCCAGAAATCCCAACCCTAACCAAATTCTAGATTTAAATTTATAATTGGCAGTATTATCACAATTTTCAATTACTAATAGATTATCTGTTCTTTGCATTTACTCCCAATAATTGTTGCTGTTGTGTGTCTTCAAATCATTTCTGATTTTACAGCAATCCTAAGGCAATCCTATCATGGGGTTTTCTTGGCAAGATTTCTTCAGAGAGGATTTGCCACCGCCTTCCTCTGAGGCTTAGAGTGTGTCTCTTGCCCAGGGTCACTCAGTGGGTTTCATGGCTAAGCTGGGAATTGAACCCTGGTCTCCAAAGTTGTAGACCAACACTCAAACCATTATACCATGCTGGTTCATACTCTCAATAATACTACTACAATTTTTATGTCCTTAAAACTGAAGCTTTGAAATGGAGCTGGCCAGAGAATTTTGGGAGTAGTAATGCAAAAAAGAATAAACTTTTCAATCGCTCCTTAAAAGTTTTGATGAAGGACAAATAAAATAAAAAAAATGCCTGTGCCTGTAAACATATAAATGACCCTCTCAGGAAATGTGTGTTTTTTGTTTCTGTTATGGAGGGATCCAGGATTCAGGACATAGAGGCCCTAAGCAGACGACTAATAAAGTCGTCTTCTGGGCAGAGAAGAGGAGGGGCAGCCGCACGAGCGGCGCCCCTTCCTCTCCCCGAGGTCGCCTCCAGATGCGCCGGCCGTCCACACGACCGGCGCATTGGGGATGACCTCACGGCGCAGCGCCCACATGCGCTGCGCCGTTTGAGCCGGGGAAAGTGCGCCCGCCGCTTTTGGGGCGCACTTTCCCTTAGATCTAAAAGGAGCACCAATTTGGTGCTCCTTTTAGATGCGCCGACGGTGCGCCGCGGTGCGGAGGCTCCGCACCGCCGGCGCTCCATCCGGCGGCGGCTCCAGGGCCTCCGTGTGCTGAGGCCCAATGATTGGTTAGATAGAAGCTATACAAGATTGAGAACTATCAGATTGGAAAATTATGTTTTCTCAATGAAATGAAAGACTTACATTTTTCAATAAGGAAAAACAAACTTGGAATAAAAATAAGAGAGGGACAAAATGCCTCAGGACGTGGGGTGTACATTTCTCCATTCATTAAGAGCCAGACTCTTTCTTACCATTAAATCAGAAAGGCATGTATCTTGACATATGAAATGGGAAATGAGGCATCTGACTGCAAGGAAACCTGGCATATTTTTAATATGAAGCCTAAAGAAAGCAACTGAAGATACAGGCAAGTCTTGATTTACATCATGGTTGTGTTCTTAACATGTGAGGTAAATTGTGATGGGCATAAATGGGGGAGGGGGCATCAGTTTCACAGGGAATCACTGGAAACCAGGTGGATATGTTCCAACAGAACTGGAATACCCATGAAATTCACAATGTTACTCAGTCACAAACTGTTAGAATCCTGTTAGTGTTCTACCAGATATAGAGTTTAGAGT
>CM034703.1:133328466-133346156 GCA_020142125.1 Phrynosoma platyrhinos | reverse complement strand
TATCAACAGAATCCAACCCTCTGACAAGGTAGAGGGAGGTAACCCCTGTAGTAATTCCAAGAATAGAACAGTTAAGGAGACCTTTGGTAAACAAAAACGCATATTAGAAACACAGAAGGTCGCACTCTGTTTTTCCCTGAATAAGATCAACATGGGACGATGGAACTCCATGAGAGCAATCAACATTTCATTAGGGCAACTCTTGCATTGTCAAGACTGATAGATCTAGATGCTATTGAATGTCTTCCCAAAGGGCCGGCCTGGAGGCAGAGATGAGGCAGGGCAGCCACACACCAGATGCCCCAACCCTATGCTGACACTGTCCTGACATCGTGCACCATTACGCATGGTGCGCGGCATCAGGACGCCCTTCCGATGCAGCGTTCAAACACGCTGTACTGGAAAGGGCGCTAAAGAGCCATGCACTGGCTCTTAGGGTGGCAAAAGGGAGGATTGGGGCTGCAGTGTGTGATTGCGACAGCCCTGATCCACAGCTAGCAGGGGCAGCCCAGAGCCTCCTGTCTACAAACTCCCTAGGTTGCCCTTTTCTGATTTTCTAGATCAACATAATGATTACAAATCTTTAATTCATCAAAACCAAGCCTTGTGACAGTCCTCAAAAAATGATGTAATTTCCCTCTTAACTTGGAACATCGCCGGTTGGGCAGTACCATCAAAAGATCAATATTTCTTTGATTATCTGTCCCAATTTGATATTCCCTTTCTCCAGGAAACCTGGGCTATAGCAGAGGTGGAGTTGGATGGCTACTGGGCTAATTCAATTTTGGCTACTCCAAGTACAGCAGGTGGGAGGCATAAAGGGGGTATTGTGACATGAGTTAGCACAACTTTATGATTTAAATGTGTACCATTACTGCCTTTTGAACCTTGGGTACTTGCCTCTTTGGTTTCATTTAACCAAGATGAAATTTTGCTTTTTAATTTATATTCCCTCTTTTGAAACACATGCCCAGATTAATATAATTTGGGAGAGCATAGAAAATTATATTTTCATTTGTTTAGATAAATATCCTACAGCATCAATAATAATTGGAGGTGATCTGAATGCTACAATGGGCCCTAATGATTCTACATTATTTCGCCAATTTAAATCTTTTATGAAGAAAATATCTTATTGGGTCTTAAGAGAATTTAAAGATTTAAAATCTAATTGGGCAGGTTTATGTGCTAGATAAATGGCCTCTCATCTAGAGCTACACTTGGGGGGGGGGAAGCAGACGGGCGGCCCTGGGCCGCCCCGGGAAGCTGTGCCGCGGGGCCGAGGTATCCCCACACCTCAGCCCCATGGCGCAGCTTTGCCACCCCTGGAAGTCACTGAAGGTGCACAAGTCGCTGAAAGTGCACCACAAAAGGCTGGTGGCGCACCTTCGGTGACTCTTCCACCACAGCGTTTGTGGACACTGCAGCGGGAAGGCATTGTTGGAGTGCCGGCCATGTGGAGGGGCCGGTGCTCCGATGATGCCTTTGGGAAGGGGTTGGGGCACCCACCGTGTGGCTGCCCCTCCCCTTCCTTGCCCCCAAAACAGCCCTTTGAGCTGTCTGCTTCCCCCCATACTCAATGGCTCTGTTGCAGGGGACCATCCAGCAGAATATACTTATTGGGGCAGGAAAAAGCTCTATAGTAGATTACTGGATGGTCTCAAGTGATCTTCTAAATACTATACAGTGGCTGGTAACAAAACCAGGTTTAGAAAGTGATAACCATCCTCTAGTACTATCTATGTTACATCCCTGGAAACAAGTTAGAGCAAAAATAACCTTCCCTCCAAGGCTCGATAGAAATAATACTGTGGTTAGAATCAAGTGGAATGATAATAATGCAAGATAGTTAGTAATTGGATGGCAGCTCCAGAAACTATGAAACTTTATGCAAACTTGTTAAATAATAACTCTCAAAAACCATAACCAGAAAGCTACAAAATGTTAATGGTAACTTATCCTTTTTTCATAAAAGGATACAACAACATCCTGGCAACTGGAGAGTGAAACATAAAAATTGGTTTGATCAGGAGTGTGTTCAGATGAAACACGAAAATGGTAAGACCTACAAAAACAGTAGAAATCAGCCCTCTGAGGATCAAGTAAAGGTTCTAAAAAATCTTAAAGCCCAGTATAAATCCCTCTTAAAAGAAAAGAAAAAGGCAGCATTGCAGGAGACCTGGCAGAAACTTGTCTATTCAGTTAAAATGAGAGATTCAGCTCTTTTCTGGCAGGTCATGGGAGGGATGGGAAGATCATTGTCCCCTCCATTGAATCAGGTTCCAATTCATGCTTGGGAGGAATTTTAGAGAGTTATATGTAGATCCAGCCAATACAGTCAATGAGAACCAGTTCGATCTCAAGCAAGCACAGAAATGGCCACCAGTTTCAATCCAAGAAGTCTCTTGATTGATCGAATTGCTTAAGGTTAACAAGGCCCCAGGTGCAGATTGTGTAATGCCTGAAATGATCAAAAAGAACTCAAGCTGGTGGGCACCTCTACTAGCATCATTGTTTTCATTTATAGACCAGACTGGTTACATTCTAAGAGACTGAAGATTAGCAATAATCATTTCTATTTACAATTAAAAAATACAACTTTGGATAGGCACCTGCTCGTCCTTATGCAAAAATTATATTCTAATTCCTCGATAAGAGTGAGGTATAATCTTCTCGGAACACTCTCTGGCTTAGTAAATGTGCAGACAGGAGTCCAGCAGGGCTGTATTCTTGCCCCCACTCTGTTCAACCTTTATATTAATTCATTTATAGACCTCTTGCATAGCATGGATACTCATGCACCCAACCTGGCACAGCACAAAATTCCGATCCTTCTCTATGCTGGTGATGCTGTTTTAATTTCACAAACTCCCATTGGATTGAAAAGAGCAATTGCTGCAACACTATGCTACTGTAGACAAAATCATTTGGTTCTTAACTTTGATAAATCACAAATTTTTGTCTTTGCTAAGAGAGCTAGGCAGTATTCTTGGAAAGTAGAAGGACATAAATTAGAACAGATTATCACATTCAAATATTTCAGAATGGTTTTCCACTCTAAAGGTATTTTGAATGCCCATCAGAATTATGCAACACAATCAGCCCTTAGGTCAATGAATGCCATTAAGCATTTTTTTTTACACTGGTGGAGGTCAATTAGTACTTGCAGCTTTAAAACTTTTTGAGGCCAAAACACTGGCTCAAATCTTGTATAGGGCTCAAATAGGAATTTACATAAAGAAGGTACCACAGGAAGTAATCCAAACAAAATTCCTGCAGTCAATTTTAGGTGCACCCAATGGTACATCAAATGCTCTGCTAAGACTTGAGACAAGAATGGCATTAATCAAAATGAGGGCCCGGAAGCTGATGATAAACTACTGGCTAAAAATTCAATTTTCTCCAGTGGGTTTAACCCCATTAGTTGTGATAGATAATTTTGCCTCACCATGGAAAAAAGCAGTAGAACTTAAACTGGCTTCTTATGGAGTTTCTCCTTTATTCTTGTTATCTTGTTCTTGATCAAGCTAAACAAACAGTTGCTCAAAGAATAAAGGATGTGGAATCTCAGAATGAGCTTGATAGACCCCTACAACATAACAGATTTTGGATAAATAAAGGAGTATGGGAACCTGCAAGTTATCTACCAAATCTAACGTTTCCCAGATTGAGAACTGCTTTTTTCAAAGCTAGATTTAACATTCTCCTATCTTCACTACTCCAAGACAGATTCAGTAAAGTTCCCATAAATGAGTGCACTTGTCCATGCGAAGTAGAAGTAGAATCTATTTCACATGTACTGTTATGCTGTAAATTTTATGAGGATACCAGGTCAATTTATATTACACCTTTAGTAGAAAAATGGCCAGGGCATCCAGATAATTTCTATGTGAATTATCTACTTCAGGATCTAAACCCTTATATTACATGTAGAATTGCTAAATTTTGTGTTGCTTCAATGAAAATGAGAAAAATTCAGACAAAAATATCTCCCTATTTTAAATAGATTTCTAAAGGAAAATTGTCAGGGGAAATACAAACTCTGTACTCCACTTTAATTTACAGTACTTCATTTTATATTACTCTATTGTACTGTGTCACTTAGAAGTCCATTGTTGTACTTATGTACTTGGCCTTGTAACCTTTCTAAATTTTGCTGGTCATTGACCAAACAAAATATGTCTGTCTATGCCATGCTGCCCCTCAGTCAGCATGATGCCCCCAGACATCTCTGCAAAAGTACAAGGGATATGGAGATGACACGTCAGAACGGACATAGTAAAGTTGACATCCCTAAAATATTGCCGTTGCTTCTTTGCTATTTGTACAAAGGATGTTAGCATATTTTACTTTCATGGAATCATGAAACTCATAAAATCACAGGAGAGTGTGTTTTCGTATTATTTTATCTTATTTTACTTTGTGTCACTTGAAGTTCATTGTTGCACTTATGTATTATGCTTTGTATTTTCTTTTAAATCTTGCTGGCCACTGACCGAATAAATATATGTATGTTTACTGACCTACGAAAGGATGGAAGGCTGAGTGGACCTTGGAGCCCCTGGGATCAAACTCACAACCTTGTGGCTGCAGTACCAGCATTTAACCACTATGCCACCAGGGCTCCAGTTTAAAAACAGTGACAGGGGTAACTCCCCCCCCCCCATTACATTTCACCATTAAAAACCATCCATTAATGAAGTTATTATCACAGTAAGGGTGGCAGAGCACAAGCACCATAACTGTGCTTGACTTTGTTTTGCATGGGCTGGAGATGATTTTGAGTTAAAAATGCACTACAGGGAGGATTAATTCACTTTCCCCTGTACCACAAACTTGATCCATTCTACCATTGCCCCATGACTAATTTTTACATTTTAGAAAAAAAAATACCAAGAATTCTCATCACAGACATTCCATGTTATGTGTGGTTTGGCCTCATTAAGAGCACACATTATGTCTGTATAGGGAAGCTGCAAAAACATGGCCTCTCTCTAGTAAGTGGTCCCCAAACCAGTAGTAATTTATAAATATTTGCAATGTGGAATGCTATTATCATGACCTGACCTTCCATAAGTCTGGTCTCCAGTGTCTATCACTGGCTAGCCACACTGATAGCGTAAAGCTGCATGTGGCTACTGAAAAAAAGAAGTTCCACGGAGATTGATAGGAATTATTTTCAGGTAAGGATTTCAGGTCTTTGGCCCAAACCAGGGGTTCCCAACCTGTGCTCCAAAGAGCCCTTAGGGTTCCACGTACACTTCCTAAGTGCTCCACAACTGCTCTAGGAAAATGAAAGGAATAAAAATTGATAAAATTAAAGATTAAGAATATATTCTTATATACACTCCTAAATACCATTAACTTGTAAGACATAGGTTAGCCCTCTTAGGGTCTCTGCCATAGAAATAAGGGCTCAGTGAGTCAAAAAGGTTGGGAACCTCTCCCCTAAAGGCATCACATCCCATCTGATCTTAAGTAGGGTCAGCCCTGGTTAGTACTTGGATAAAATACTGCCAATGATTACCAGGTGCGGTAGCCTATATTTCAGAGGAAGGAACTGGCAAAACAACAACAATAATAAAAAATAATTTCTTACCTGCCTCTCCCCATGGATCAAGGCAGGGGAAAACAACAATTAACAAACTAGTAATGTCAGTTAAAACACACTTCAATTTAAAAGAACACATAAGATGTACACATATTAAAACAATCCACATTTAAAATTCCTCATTTAAAATTCACAGTTTAAAAATCATCTGGATAAGCTTGCCAGAAGACTCTGGTTCTCTGCGTAGTTTGTTTAAGAAAACCCTCCAAAATATATGGGGTTGCCATAAGCCAACAGGCAACTTGAAGGCACATATACATGCACAAAGATTTTAGCCTGAAGCCAGCAAAAGCGGGGAGAGAGACAGTAATTTGTACTAGTTCCAATTTTATTTTAGCTTTCTTGGATATAGTTCTTTCAGTTGGAAGAAAGGGTGAAAAAGAAATGTGGGTTACAGAGATTTAAAATAAACCAACACAGAGATGGTGGTGCCCTGTGTGGTAAGTAATTCCACACTTTTTAGCTGCTGCAGGAATCAGAGGAAATATAATGCTTGATCTGGCCTGAAGTCTCTGCACAACATTATCTACTTTCTATACTAATTTTAATGACACTTAAAAAATAATTTGTATGTTGTTCATATTTACATATGTCACAGACTGTTTTTTCTCTTTAAAAAATCAGCTGGCAATGTATTGGTTTCATTGCCAAAAAGTGTTGTTGTTTTGGGGTTGTTGTTTTAACTTCCAGTGTCTGTAAATGTCTGATGGATGCCAAGCATGTTCTTGGCCCTTATGCTGCAACTCCTCTTTTTTTTTTAATGGATGTCTGCAAAGAACAAGAAAACAGAAGGTTTTGTTTCCATCTTGGTCCTTGTTGGAAGCTGTGCTCATATTTATATATCTTGGCCACTGAGATGGAAACTGAAATTTTAAACAGAAATTAAGTCTCTAGAAGTGTAGGTAGTGGAAAGCATGAAGGGTTGTCATAGGAGGAAAAGCAGATAAAGTGCTCTCATGCTCAGTAATCCATATTTTCTATGTTTTGCTTAACACACATGCCAAGAACATTCTCCTCATGTTCTTAACAAAAAGAAAGGGCAAGGAGAACAGGATGAAATTACTCCTATTGCTCTTGCCACAGAGCATGGAGGTGGATCATTTTGTCCATGGAAGTTTCCCAACTGGCCTCCACCCTGTAATGTAATGTAGCTGCCAAGAAAGACCCCAAATTCCACTGTTCAGCTGTGAAGACATTCCCTCAGAGGGTGGTGGAGTCTCCTTCTCTGGAGGTTTTTAAACTGAGGCTGGATGGCCATCTCTTGGGGGTGCTTTGATGGTGTCTTCCTGCATGGCAAAAGGGGGTTGGACTGGATGACCTTGTGGTCTCTTAACCCAAACTTTTAAAAAATGTTGGGGGAAATTGAATCATTATGTGTGTAAAATTGAAAATGATTTAATTTCACCTGGTTTTCTGCCTGGGAAGCAACAGCAGATCTGGGTGTAAATTGTGGGTGCAATTTTCTGGTTCTACCAGTGCTAAATAGGATTAAAGAGTGTTTACTGTTGTTGGCAGTGCTGATGGTATGATATTTTACTCATACCCTCTATGTAAAGGTGGGGCCAGGAAGCCTTGAGTGCAGAATGAAATAGGTGGTATCCCAGATGTTGTTGGACTGCAACTCCCATCAACCTTAGTGTCAAAGTCTCCCTTCCGGGCTCTCTGTCATGTTAACATTGTTTATGCTATGCTGTGCCCATATCAGAAGAGGTCTAGTGCTGGTGGTGGGGAGTAGCAGTTCTGGCAAAAGATGTGTTACTGTTCTGATGTTTTTCAATGAACTCTTTCCAGTTCATCCATGAAGTGTGATCATTGAATTAAGATAGAGATTGGGCAACACACTTAGTTAGAATTATCAATGGTGAGGAGTGCTGTGCGTGTGTGTGGACTTACATGGAACATGTGAAATCGAAGGCTTTCACAGCCAGCATCCATTGGTTTTTGTGGGTTTTTCAGGCTGTGAGGCTGTATTCCAGAAGAATGTATTCCTGATGTTTCACCTGCATCTGTGGCTGGCATCTTCATAAATGGTGGCATGGAGATGTGTGTGGTATATATTCTGTGTGACCCTTGGTTGAAAGGATTAGCATGTAAATCTGTGTATTGTTCTGTTGAGGCAAGGCCTCTGGGTGGGAGGATATGTGAGGAGGATTCTTGCCTCAACAGAATAATACACAGATTTACATGCTAATCCTCTCAACCAAGGGTCACACAGTATATATACCCCATACACCTCCATGCCACCATTCTCTGAAGATGCCAGCCACAGATGCAAGTGAAACATCTGGAATACATTCTTCTAGAACACGGTCTCACAGTCCGAAAAACCCACAAAAACCTTTATATGGAACACTTTGAAAAGCAAATGCTGGAAACAATCCCAAAAACCCCTCCACAACATGGTTCCGATATGTGGGTGATACTTTCACCTTTTGTGGCCACAGGGAAAAAGATCTAACCATGTTTTTAAACCATCTGAACAACATCCATTTGAACTTCCAATTCACTATGGAAAAAGAAAAGGAAGGAACATTGCCATTGTTGCATGTCCTGGTCATCCACAAACCAAACCAAAGTTTGGGTCACACAGTATGCAGAAAACATGCACACACAGACAGATACCTACACAAGAACTCCAACCATCACCCAGGACAAAAAAGAAGCACAATAAAAACATTGCTAGACCAGGCAAAAAGGATGTGTGAACCCCACTTCCTGGAAGATTAATTGAAGCATCTAGACTGGGCTCTACAAGCTAATGGTTACTCCAGCTCAGACATCAGAAGGGCAGCCAGACCCAGGAAAACCCATAGGCATGAAGACAAACAACCACCCAAAGGAATTTTTTTTTACCATATATCAAAGGAGTCACAGACAGAATAATGTAGCAGAAAAATGGGACTAGAGACCTCTCAGAGTAAGAAAAGTGAGCTGTTTTATTAAAAATAAAATTAAAAAAGTAATAGTAGTGGGTTCAGCAGGAAATAACCTTCTAAAGCTGCTGAGCCCTGAACTAAGCAACGGAAGACCTTTTTATAAGATCACACATATACAAAGAGCATTTCTCCCTCCTCCCACCTTGGGTAACTAGTTTCACAATATTCAGCACTTCTTACTCGGGCAAAGATTGTTTTCAGTACAGGAAAATGTTTACAGAACACAGAGGATACTTATAGAACTGGAGGTCTTATCAGAGTGAACGTTGACTGTGGTACAGAACATTGCCTGTGCTTAGCTAAAAGGTGGCAACCAGATAGACAGAAAAATTTTCAGTCTCATCTAGAGTCCCAGTTGATTATCTAGATTGACCCCAAATAGCAATCATAGGCAATCATAGACAGTCATTTTAAAATACAATTTTTCAGCTATAAGCAATTGACTGCTTCATTCCCCCCTTAAAAGCATAATTCAATGCAATTATAGCTTTTCCCATAGGTTGATACCACAACAGCAGGATACATCATCAGTTAAAATCATTTTGAACCATGAGTACATAAAGGGCAGCAATTCTGGAGATTGACTTATGGAACATTCCTAACAAACAGCATAAGAGGCACGGTATACAAAGGAACAGAATCACTATGACCAGGACAGGCAGTATCATTACAAACAACCCTTTTATCTAACCAAAGTCTGGGAGCCATGATGTTAACCAATCAAACCATTTATCTGATCCTTGTTTTATGTTTGCCACTATCTTATGCAAATCATCAATTTGGGCATCTATAGCTTTGCTATTGTCAGTCAAATTGAAACAACAGAGCTTTCTGTGTGTTTCACAGCCTAGATGGTGGTGCAAGAAGAGATAGTCTATACCTGCACATTTTTCTAAAATGACATTTCTCGGTTCTTGCTGTTCTTTATTAAGCAAAGATAATGCCCTTGAGGTGGCATTTATACTTTTAGCTAGAACACAAGCAAGCTTGTTGATCTAAAAAACCATTAATCATTGCTAGGGTTGGCACTCCCACCAGGGATGTAGCCAACACTATTTGTTCTCCCCTGGACAGTAAATGTACTTTTACAACTGCTAGTCAATGGGGTAGCCACACATGGGCAGCAGTGTAGGTGCTAAAAAATAGTGCTGGGTGCTATTTGGCCATGAGGAAAGAATGGTACCAAGTGGCTCAGACAGCATGGATGAGTATCAAATAGTTTAGCAGGGATATAAAACCAAGTCCTGGTCCCACAGGTCCAGAACCACCCATGGTGCAAAATTACATGGACATAATTGAAACTTATATTTTGGGTGTGTTATATTAAATGGTTGCCCCAAAATGGTCTTACATTTTTTTAATTTTGGTTGAGGAATTAACCACTCAAGCACAAGATGAATTTATTCTACTAGCCACCACAGGGGTGCACAAGGCAAATTCTATGGGTGAAATTAAACCTATCCCTTCTAGGTAGAATAGCCACCATTAAAATGGCGATATTGCCCAGGATGATCGATCTCCCTTCCTGTATTTTCGAGCCTCCACTGATAGAAGGCATTTGTCAGTGAATGGAGAGAGTCAACTTTGGATATTACACATACAACACACACACACCTCCATCCCCTTTGACATTTCCCAAACTATTCCAGAGTGTCCTCCACAGTTTTAAAGAAAAGTGGGGAGATGTTGTTTTTAATTGTCAAGATGTCAACATTGGCTAAGAACAACCCTATGAATGAGAGACCTCCATGTTCCCTATCATCAACCACCTTGCTCAGGCCTTGCAGACTCAGAGCCATGGCTTCTTCGATTGAGTCCATTCATATGGAATTTGGCCTTCCTCTTTTTCATGCTGCCTTGTACCTTGCCAGTAATTATTGGAATTAATG
Source organism: Phrynosoma platyrhinos (assembly GCA_020142125.1). NCBI lineage: Eukaryota > Metazoa > Chordata > Lepidosauria > Squamata > Phrynosomatidae > Phrynosoma > Phrynosoma platyrhinos. The sequence continues at coordinate 133,335,720 of CM034703.1, read as the reverse complement.
GCATGTACAATCCTAATGTTAGTATTTAATAATATGTCTTTATTCTTCAGGGCTTTTCTACTTCCTTTGTAGCTGCCCTAACTAAGAGGCTGTACAGACAGCCCCTAAGGGCTGTCTGTACAGCCCTTAGGATCAGGGTCATGGCAACCGCACACCGCGGCCCCGATCTGGCACTTTGCCGCTGGCAAATGTTGCTCCTTTTTAAAGCAGCAAAAGCCACCCTTGCAGCCACAGCGGTGGCTTTTCCATGTTCCTTTGGTGCAGTGTGTATGAATGCTGGGCCAAGGGAGTGCCCTGATACTTCCTGCCATGTGGGGGGGCCCATGGCATGACAGTGGCATTGGGGCAGAGTTGGGGCAACAGGCGTGTAGTTGCTACACCCCAACTCCACCCCCAGTGGCTGGTCTGTATTCCCCCTAAGTCCTAGTCTTCTTCTGATTTTTTGACAATCAATCTCCATTCTGATTGATGATTGAGCCAAGGTATGGAAAATCTTAAACCATTTTAATGCCTTCATCATTTGTTTCAAAGTCATGGAAATAATCTGTGGTCATTATTTTTGTTTTCTTAATGTTCATCTGTGGACCTATGCACTTTCTTTATTTACTTGCATCAGGAATTGCTCCAAGTCTTTACTATTTTCTGCTTGCAATATGGTATCATCTACATATTTTAAATTGTTGATGTTCTTTCCTTCAATTTTCACGCTTTCTTCCTCCAAGTCTAATTTAACATATATGTTTGGCATACAAATTGAGCAGATTCAAACTACAAGAAAAGAGATTTTACCTAAACATTAGAAAGAATTTCCTGATGGTGAGAGCTGTTCAACAGTGGAAGATGCTACCTTTAAATGTGGTGGCATCTCCTTCTTTGGACATTTTTAAGCAGAGGTTGGATGATCATCTGTTGGGAGTGCTTTGGTTGTGTATTCCTGCATGGCAGGAAGTTAAACTGGTTGGCCTTTGGGGTCTTTTCCAGCTCTATAATTCTATGAGATAGGGTGATAAGATGCAGCCCCACCCCCGCCTCGTCAATTGCATGTCAGGATGGTGGAGGAGATGACTTTACAAACTGAAGCCAGATAGATAAAGATTTAAGATAAAATGAGAGGATTCAAGTAAATCAATTCACTTTCGAAAAGGGGTCTCTTGCTGCTGCAGAAGTTTTCATAAAATTTTCTTCTGTTTACAGGAAAGAGCTGACTAGAGACAATCATTTGAAGGTTTTAAGTTCTCTGTTATTACGTCATATGGAAATTTGTCAGAGCTGATGTGGCCATGTGTTAATAGTGAAAGGGCAGGTTTTTAGAGAATTTCCAGGCCTTGAAAAAATAAGGCCTGTCTGGTGGGGAGATGGGAGGTGGAATTATGGCAAACCCTGGTAGGCCGTGTAGAGTCCTTGGCCCCAAGTTCTTCCTAAGCCTAAGCAAGGCTGGAGGATGGCAATTAAACCAAACCCAGTGCTCTTCCCCTTGACAGCCTGTCAAGCTCCAACAAAACTTTTCTTAAAATGCCCAGAGAACTTCTGGCTTCCTCTCTGACTATAACCCACTTTGTGTTTTCTTTACAGTTCCTCTTGATCGTCTTGTTATCTGTCATCTTGCAGAAATGCAGGCATTGTTCTGAAATCACCCTGCCAAATTGTGTCTTTTTAGTTCATTGCCTTTCTTCAACCACCCTCCATTTCTTCACCCATATTATGCTCCATGTTTAGTAATGCATGCTCCAAACATAAGCTATCTATAAATTGCTTGATTTACTTGTAAAGTTAGTGAGAAAGGATTTCCATGGAAGAAACCTTATGCAAACCTCATAAGTCCAATTCTAACCACCTCAGTTTCAATTCAGTTTGAATCTATTCCCCTAGAGATTTTATAACAGTGAATTAAGACAAATGGGATTAAAACGTCATTCGTCTCTGAGCTGTTTCCCACCCATGTTAGCTTAGAGAAAGTGGAGGAAAGAAAAGCAAAGAAAAGCAAAATGCTGCTCTGGTGTACATATCTCATATATGCAGAGCAGAGCAGGTTTAATCTTTTAGCAAGCTGCTTGTGAGAGCCAAAGCATTAAGTAATTTCCCTGGGGAGGGATAAAAATGAATTCTGAATCCAAAGATCTGGCAAAAAACATGAGAAGGAAGGAAAAGTGGTATAAAGAAGCAAGAGAATGGTCAGAAAAGAGAAGAGGTGTGCTGCCTCCCTGGGGCAGCTTGTCAACATCTTGAATTGTGGTTGCCCAGAACTGTACACAATATGCCAGTTGAGGTCTAACCAAAACAGAATAGAGTAGAACTATTGCTTCCCTCAATTTAGATCAGGGGTAGGCAACCTAAGGCCTGGGGGCCGGATGCCGCCCCCGTAGGCCTTTGGACCGGCCCCAGGCCGGTCCTGCCGCCGCTGCCTTCCGCCGCCTGCCATGATGATATTGATTATTGTTGTTATTACTTGTTCTTGGGGTTTTCTTGGCAAAATATCCACAGGGGTTTTGCCATGGCTTTTCTGGGGCTGAGAGAGTGTGCATGCATATATTTTTAAAATTTTTTAATTTTTATTTTTTTTTAATTTTTATTTATTTATTTATTTTTGGTGCTTTGGCCCCCCCTCCCAATTGTCTGAGGGACAGCAACCCGGCCCCCTGCTCAAAAAGGTTGCCTACCCTGATCTAGATACTCTTACTCCTATTGATGCAGCCCAGTTCTAGTTCATTTAAGTGGTCTTCTTTGTACAAGTCTTGCCTTGATTCAGGGCTGAAAGAGGTGAACACAGGTTGAAACCATGGCAGTCACATGCCATGGCCCCATCTGCCTTCAATCCAGGTGTCAAAAAGGCAGCTTTTGCTGCCCATCTGCAGCTCCATGGCAGCTTCAAACTGCTCCAGTGGTGTGTGGCATATAAACACAGTGCTGCCAAAGTGCCTGGAAGCCAGTGACTTCTGTATGCCATGCCCCCAAGGCTCCTGGAAATCAGCTTTTCATGGCAGTCTGTTCAGGCTCTGAGTTTCCAGGGATCTACCACAGTCTCTCTCTCTCTTTTTTAATTCAATGCATTTTACCATCTTCGGTTCTCAAGCTTTACTAACACTTTTACACCTGGTGGAACATCACCAGCTACTCTTGGGTGTTGATAATTGTTGATAATTGAAAAATTATAGCCACATATCTCCAGAAAAAAAATCAGCTGGTGAAGTGTGGTCTGATAAATTTAACATTGGGTGCCGGTCATAAAAGTTGATGAGCCCAAACAGAAAACAAAATGGCTAGAGCAATGACAGGTGGATTTACAGTACATTGCCTACATAGCCTGTGCAGAAACCTTCCCTTGTAATACAAACACAAATTTTACAACACATTTATCCCAGCCTCTGGATTTGCCAGGAGAATGGAAAGTGGGACTGATAGAGATACTGTACTCCAACAGTTGGTATGCCATCAATGAACATGCAATGTTTCAATTTTCTAACCATTTAAGGCAACGGGAGTTCCACTAGCAGAAAGGATATTACAAGGACATTGTGGATATTCTGAAAACTATGAATTAGTGCTATACGATCACCTGCTGAAGTATGGCTTGACTATGATCCTCTGTCTGGTAGTACCATTTAGAGGTGCTGAAATGTATAACTTTTCAGTAAGTGATGACTTAAGCCACATATTGGGGATGCCAAATTTTCTCAAGTCTTCAGGGAAAGTATTTTTCCCTGGAGATATTAGACAAAGATTCACCTCATTGTGTCTATTCACAAATATCTGTCATTAATTCAGATTTTCAATGTCCAGTCAATCAAGCTTTGTAGGCAAAACATGTTAGAATATGGATGGGATATACAGTCAAAGTAGAAATGTAGAGATGTGTGTGTGAAAATTTCTTATGGGAACAGTGTCTAATGAAAAAAAAAGAGGACTCAGCTAGCAGGTGGCTTGAAGCCAAAACATGTGCACACAGTACAGAATAATAAAAACACTTTGAGCCTGAGAACATGATATTAACAGATAAACATATGAGCTTAGTTAGTTATCTTGAGAACCAGGTCACATGGGGGATGACACAAATCTAGAGGCTGGGTTACATAAGGTTAATATCCAAAGGCGGAGTATGGGAAGGGCCAAGAGTTTCCTTTGTTCACCTTTGTTTATATATTTGCTATGTGTTCTTTTGAACTGTAACTGTAACTATTCTATTGCTAATTGTACAACAACATCTACAAGATGTTGATCCTTTGCCATCAGCAGGATGGATTGTATATTTTTATTTTCTGTTTTTTCTTTATGGAACAATAAAGCTTTAATTTGTATTTATAAATGTGTCTTCATGGAGATAGCATTTCCAGGATGGCTGGTGAAGGAAGCTGGTTCCTGAACTCTGCTGCATTTCAATCACATCACACCCAAATTCCAAAGGCTTTTATCGCTGTCATCAGAAACAGCAACTATCAGCATCACATCTTGGTCAAAACTAAAGATCCACTACCCAACAAGATAATAAAGGCAGTTGAACCAATAAACTCTGCTCCCCATATTTCAGCCTGTCTCCATGACAACCTTCGAACAATTCCTCATCTCCCACCTGCATTCCAATAGTTAAACAATTTCAGCACACAGAGTCTTGACAGATACTGCCCTGCAATATCACCCCACCAAGTACAAATCATAACTCCTCAGAATATTAAGATCAAGTACAAATCACAACTCCTCAGAATACAGTCATTCCACAACATAAACAAAAAATAAAGATATGGCAGATTCTATAGATTCTGACGTCATCATTGAACATCAGATTGTGAGGGATTTCTCTGTACTATTGCTATCTGTATACCTGTTCAAAGGAAACATCAGAATTGTATTACATATGATAAGCCACATTACCATTAGCAAAGGTAAAGGTGTTCCCCATTGACAAGGTTGTCAAGTTGTGTCTGACCATAGTGGGTGGTGCTCATCTCCATTACTAAGCTGAAGAGCCAGTGTTGTCAGAGACTACTCTGTGACCATATGGCCAGCATGATTGCACAGAGTGCTGTTTACCTTTCCACTGAGAAGTGGTACCTATTTATCTACTTGCATTTGCATGCTTTCAAACTGCTAGGTTGGCAGAAGCTCATCCCATCATGCAGCACTCGGGCCTTGAACTGCCAACCTGCTGATCTTGTAATCAACAGAGTCAGCTTCTTAACCACTTGAGCCACTGCATCCCACTGTTACCATTACATTCCCATTAGTTAGCACCATACTGACACTTAACCATTGTAATAAAGAGTGATCAGAATAATCATGTGTCATTCTGTTTTAGGAAGGTGATTGAGAGGTTGCACATTTTCCCTAGAAAAGAATGGCAGTAAATTTTATTTTTAATTTCCAGCCCTTCTTTACAAAGTATCCCCTCATTAAAACCTTTGAAGTGTCCCACACCATATTTAATGGGATTTCATTCTCTAAATTTTCCTAGAAGAAAAATTGAAGTTGCTTTTGGGCATTTTTAACAATATTTTCATTCTTGAAGAGATTGATATTTAGTCTCCATCTAAATTCTTTTTCCCCATTTTTCATGGTCATTACAATTGGATTATGATCAGACCAAACAGCTGGTAATATTTCTACTTTAAATATTCTTTTACATAATAGTGTTGAAACCATAAACATATCAGTCCTTGACCAGGAATTGTGGATATGCGAAAAGAAGGTATAATTTTTTGTGCTGTTGTATAACACTCTCCATATATCCTTCAATGCTAGCCTATCTCTTAAATAAAAAAAAACTTTTTGGTAATTTTATTTGCTTTAATTTGATCTTTTTCGTGGAGGTTCTATCGATTTGAGGGTCTATCACCCCCTTCCAATCTCCCATAATAATTATCAATTCATTACTCCAGTTCTCCAATTTATGTGTCAATTGGTCATAAAATTTCCCTTTATTCACCAATGGTGCATTCACCTAATATTAACAATTTCTCACCCTTCAAATTGACTTCTACTACTACATGCTGCCCATTTGGGTCTACAAATAATTCTTTAGATTCAATTCTTTGATTAATATACATAACCACACCATTTTTTATATTTAACAGCCGATACATATCCTTTCCCTAATTTCTGGTTCTTCAAATGCTTTACATCTTTTAGTCTAATGGGTGTTTCCTGTAAGGAGATAATGTCTGCTTTCAATTTTTGAAGGTGATGGTAAATCTTTTATCTTTTCTGTGGAGTATTCAGGCCTTTTATGTTCCATGAAGGGTCTTTATATTATCCATCAACAATCAGAAGCCCTTTATCTATCTTATTCTACTAAGCTCTCCCCTATATTCCATCTATATCTCTTTCTTCTAAAGATTCTCCTTCTCTACTCTGTTGGTTATCATCAGGGTCATCTAGCATTTCATCATCTGACACTTCTGGTTCATTTCTATATCTCCAATTTTCAGCTTCTTGATCCTCCTGTTTCTCATTCTCCTTGGAGTCTCCCTCAGTTCCTTCTTCTCCTCTATCTCTTACTTTACTTCTTTGTATTACTCCTTCCCTATACCTTCTCTGAATCAGGGAATTCTCTTCTTTATCATTTCCTTTGTTTCTAGTCTTTCTTTGCTTCTCTTCTTGGTCCCAGAATCTCCTTGCCTCATCTACTGTCTTTATCACCAACCTTCTCTTTCTAAACCAAAAAGGTCAGCCCTTCTGGTTGGCCCCATCTATATGGTATACATTCTTGCCTCAGAAAGGCAGTCAAAAATGTATATTCTTTTCTTTTTTCAGCAACCTTGCCAGTATATCTTTAAGAATTTGTACTTGTTTCCCCTCTATCTCAAAAGGCATCTCGTTATGTGTCCTCAAAAGTAAATTGCATGTCTATTTACAAATAAAGTAGATAACAATGTCCCTCAGCAGATGCTTTTGTTTTGCCACCATTGAATTAAATAAAAAAGCTCCATGAATTTCAAATTGAAATTGTTGGCCATCCTTATTAAGAAATTCTGCCAGTCTAGGGACTAATATTTCCAGCAAATTTTCAGTTTTACTTTCTGGGACCCCTCTTATCTTGACACATTTTCTTCTTAATTTCTGATCCCACACCGCTTTCTCATCTAAGTCCTGTAATCTTCCTTTTCTAATGTCTTCTAATTCTCCCCCTAATCTATCATTTGTATGTTCCAAATTATCAATCCTGTGGTTAGCTATGGTCAATTCACCTGTTATCTTCTTTATTGTTTGGTTTATCCCCTGTAGCTCTGTCTTTATTTCTTGTCATATCTCAGCTTTAAAATCTTT
>CM034703.1:133273028-133294903 GCA_020142125.1 Phrynosoma platyrhinos | reverse complement strand
TCAAACTGGCTTTAGGACAGGATATGGAGTTGAGACCACCATGATTGCACTGGCTGATGACTTCCACTTGGGTATCAACAGGGGTAGTGTGACCCTGTTGGTGCTCTTGGACCTCTCAGCAGCCTTTGACATGATAGACCACTCCATCCTTTGGATCACCTGAAAGAGTTAGGAATTGGAGGCACTGCTTTGCAGTTGTTCTGTTCCTTCCTCTTGGGCAGATCCCAGAGGGTGAGGCTCAGAGACAGTTGCTCATCTAAAATCCTGTCCCCGATGCTGCACCCTTTCCTGGAGACTAGGGATATGAAGCCGCTGGGAGAGATCATTTGGAGGCATGGAGCACGGTGTCATCAGTAAACTGATGACACCCAGATATACTTCTCCATGACCCGGTCGTCGGTTCAGACTTCAGATGGCATCTCTCCTCTCAATGATTGTCTTAAAGCGGTAATGGACTGGATGAGGAAAAACAGATTGAGACTGAATCCAGACAAAACAGAGGTACTAACAGTTGCGAGCCTGAAACCAGGTCTAGGAATACAACTTCCAGTCCTGGATGGAGTCACACTGTTCTCCAAGGACTGTGTTCGCAGTCTGGTGGGTACTCCTAGATTCATCGTTTCACATGACAAATCAGGTGAATGCGACCGTCAGGAGTGCCTGCTATCAGCTTCAGCTGATACACCAGCTGCACCCTTTCCTGGAGACTAGGGATCTTGAAACTGTGGTACATGCTCTGGTAACCTCCTGTCTTGATTTTTGTAATGAGCTCTACATGGGGCTACCCTTGTACTTAACTCAGAAACTTCAATTAGTTCAAAATATGGCAGCCAGGTTAGTTACTGGTATATCTAGGAGAAAGCACATTACATCAGTGCAGATATCTCTCCACTGGCTGCCTATTAGTTTCCGGGCACAGTACAAGGTGTTGGTTATGACCTTTAAAGCCCTACATGGCTTGGGTCCAACCTATCTCTGGGACCACCTCCTTTCATACGATCCTCCCCTTGCACTTTGGTCCTCTTGGAGGAACCTGTTACAGCCTATAAGAACCAGGTTGTCAGTGATTTCCCAGAGAAATTTCTCTGCCTCCACTCCCAGATTATGGAATGGTCTGCTGGATGAGATCCGTCTCATTTCCACTCTTGACTGCTTTAAAAAAAACAATAAAGATGGATCTTTTCCAGCAGGCCTTCCCTGAATAATGTCCTGGCCCAGAAGACAAAGACTCTGGCCATTCACTCCTCCAACCACCATTGTTTAGTCGAGCTGCTATTTTAAAGAATTGCATGTTTTTATTCATTCGGTATTTTAATTCTGCATTAGTTTAATATATTTTTAAGGGGTGTTTGGGTTAGGGAATGGGTTGTTGGATTTTGTTTTAACTTGTTGTGATGTTTTTAACTTGTTGTATGCCGCCCCGATTGTGTTGCAGAGGGGTGGGATAATAATAATAATAATAATAATAATAATAATAATAATAATAATAATAATAATAATAATAATAAATAGTAATAATAATAATCTTCCAATAAAATTTGGAAGGAGTCTGGTTGTTTTTGATGGTGCATCCACAGATCCTCTTCTGTTTGCTGTATTGGCCTGTGCTTTTGCAGTTTGCAGCCCCATAATAGTTGCCATCTTAGCTCTATGATTTCTGGACTTTGAGTTACTTTTGTTGATGCTCCTTCTTTTCTTGGTGGTCTTCATGTTGTAAGTTTATTTAAGCGATTATTGATTGTTACTGTAAAAATAAGTTTTTTAATTATTTTCCAATGTTTAGTCCTTCTATGATGAAGTATGATAATCTACAAAAATGTGGCCTAGTGCATTACAAGTATTAATCCATTTTTGAATAAAAAAAGGTTTAAATCAAATTGTCCAGTTTTCAGTGAAGTTTTCTGTAGTTTTGTCTTTGCTTATTTCCAATTTTTAATAGAATGTTGTACATTGCTATTCTTTTATTTTGTCCTCTTTGTACTACTTTCAATTAGTGCTTTCAGTTTGTCACAGTAAACACAATAAAAAATTAAGTCTAATTAACAGCTATCTCAGTAACTATACATGTTACTCTCTATATAGTAAGACTGTAAGCTGTCTTACTTTCTGCCACCTATCAAAACCTTGTACTATAGGTTCTTAAATTTCAAGGAAAATTCCAATTAATGTATGCCTGGAGATTACAGAAGGAGGGGGGAAATAGAAGCAGAACCAAACACAAAACAAATTACAATCTTTCAGGGATGCTTTGATTGGAAGTTCCTGCATGGCAGGGGGTTGGAATGGATGGTCCTTGTGGTCTCTTCCAACTCTATGATTCTATGATTCTATGATTCTATGATACAAATCCTGGAGAAACTATATCAGAGAGTAACAAATTGTAATGTCTAACAACAAATATAATGCAATATATAACAAATATAATTCTTAATTAATTCCCAATTATAGATCAAGCAGTAATAGGAACAGAAGAAAAGGAAAAGGGACAGAGAAGAAAAGGAGAAAGAGAAGAGAAGGTAATGCACAGACCTATAATGTTATTTATATCTCGGGGGGGATGCAGACTGGCAGTTTAGGCTGGCCTGGGGGTGGAGTTGGAGTGGGGCGACCGCACGCCGGCTGCCCCAATTCTGCCCTGACTCCAGGCACCCAACTGCACAGTGCACGGCATCAGGGTGCCCTCTTGGTGCAGTATGCAGACACACTGTGCCAAAGGGGTGCAAAAGAGTCACAGATGTGGTTCTAAGGGTGGCTTTTTGCCACCCCAAAAAGGAGCAGCATTTGTCCACTCTTTGGGGGGCAGCAAAAAGGAGGATCAGAGCCTCACCGTGTGGTTGCCACAGCCCCAGTCCACCACTCCCAGGGGTGGCACAGAGCCGCCCCTTGTGGGCTGTCTGCATCGGCCCTCAGTCTGTTATATTATCAAGCTCTGTGTAATGTCCAAATTTGTTGTGGGTTTGTATATGTGCTACAGCTTTTTAAATTTAGGCTTAATCTGTTAAACTAGACAACACTGTAGTAGTTTCCATTATTCACTAGTATTTGTAACAAATTATAGTAAAATATGGTAAACTATAATTAATTATAAGTAGGTTATATCATCTAGATAACTTATAGTTATTTCATTCTTAAATTATTTAAACAAATAAATCCAAGTTGGTAGTCTGTTACCAGTTGTTCATTCTTGTAATTTCTTCCTGTTGCTGGTTGGGTTGCAAATAATTGCTTCACCCCGAACTGGTATCTCTTGTTTCTCTTTTTTGCTTGTTAAATCTTATTCACTTATTTAACTTTTTTCTCTGCTTCCCCGATTGTTCTCCACATTCCTCAACCATCTGTTCATCATTTTTGAGGTCTTTAATCTATTATTCGAGTAAACCCTCTGTATTGCATGTCCCATGTTATTCCCCGTTCTTCCATTCTCTTCCCTCCATGTTAGTTCTGTTGCTCAAGAGGAGATGTGATGTGTGTTATATGTTGCTCTCTTCCATTCATCTGTTTTCCTTTTACAGCTGTAAAAGAATTGTTTAGATAAGTTCAAAATGTTTAAAACCAGATGTTGGTCTGTTGTGATGTTATAGCATCAAATTGTTTTTCTTTAATCTCTGCCTTTGTCTCTTTCTTCATCCCTGTCTCCTTCATCTTTCTATGCTTAGCTGCTGCATTGCACTGCACCTCTTGTTCCAGCCCTCGTATCGCAGTTTTAGTTCAATTCAGTTGTGATTAGTTTAGTGAAGTTAAAGAGGGAGTGTCTGTTATTGATCACAGTTGTAGCTAATTGTGATTGGATTAGGTTACTTCATTTGTTGATTAGTTCCACACTTACTAAATAGAGTCCTTGTTGATTATTTTGTTCTCTTACAACATAAAAATAAAGTGAATAAATAAATATTATTTCATTTTTGCTATGTTGTGCTAGGACTTCAAGTTCATCTTGTTTATTTCCCATGCTCTTGGCATTGGCGTAGAGACATGTAAGATCATGGATCATTCTCCTAATGTAATTATTACCCTCCCACTGTTGGGTCCTTGCAGTATATGCCTTGTTCTCTGTATAACCATTCAGCTATTATCTCCAGCCCTTGATGAAATCCCACCTTCCAAAATACTGTCTACCTACCCTACATTAACCAGTTTAAAGCCCCCTGACCAAGTTTTTGAGACTATTGGCAAAAACATTTCTGCCAACTGGTGTGAGGTGCAGCCTATCCTTGCCAAAAGTCCTCCCTCTTGAAACCACAAGCCATGATCCAAAAATCCAAATTGTTTTTGGTGGCACAATCTGTGAAGACAGTTGCTCACTGTGGAGCCAGTAGTTCACTGTGGAGCCAGTTGCTCCTCTCCCTTCCTGGACCTGGACTTCCAGTGGGAGCAGAGATTATATGACAACCTGTACATCCAGTTCTTTCAGCATCCTACAAAGAGACTCATAATGCCTCATAATGCCTTATGATATTCTTAAGGCTGTGCCTTACAGTATCATTGGTTCCAACATTGACCAAAAGGAAGGGGTAGAATAATAGAATCATAAAGTTGGAAAAGACTACAAGGACCATCCGGGCCAAACCCCTGCCATGCAGGAACTCTCAATCAAAACATCCCAAACAGATGACCATCCAACCTCTGTTTAAAGAGTGCTAAGGATCCCACGGACAGCCAAAAGGGCAAACAAGTGGGTCCTAGAGCAGATCAAACTGGAAACCTTCCTGGAAGCCAAGATGACCAAACTGAGACTGTTGTACTTCCAACACATCATGAGAAGAGACCACTCTTTGGGGGAAAAATAATGCTGAGGAAAGTGGAGGGAAATAGGAAGAGAGGAAGGCCACATGCTAGATGGATGGACTCTATTAAGGAGTTCACGGGTATGGATCTGCAGGAATTAAGCAAAGCATTGGAGGATAGATGGTCTTGGAGATGTCTTATCCATAGAGTCACCATGAGTCAAGATCAACTCGAGGGCAGTTAATAACAGCGAAAGAAGGGAAGTCCACCACACTCCAAGGGAATGTGTTCCACTGTTGAACAGCTCTTACTGTCAGGAAATTCCTCCTAATGTTTAGGTAGAATCTGCTTCTCTTCCTCATCATCCCAGGGAGAGTGTTTCAAACTGTTTCTGTAGCTGCAAGCTTGCATAATGATCCCTGGCTTCCCTTCTTCCACGTGTCACATTCCTCCAACTTCCTCCTGTGTATGGGAGCTGACCTCCTTCCCAGAAACATCCTCTGTGTGTTCCCCATTCATGACAGTCTGTTTTACTCTGACCAGGAAAAACTTGCTCCCTAATATGCTGAAATGTACATACTTTGGCCTCCAGTTACTGGACTTTCTCTTCCAACAGGGCTACCAACTTGCACTAGGTGCAGGTGAAGTTTCCCACATCCTTCACAAGAATATAAACATACCAGAACTGTTGCAGGTGACTGCAGCAGGTCCCTCACTGTCCATGTTTAGATGTCATAAGTAGGTACTGCAACAGGACTCTGGGCTTCCCCCTCAAAAACTCCCCAGTTGGTTTCACCTGTTCACCAAGTTCTGTCAGCGAGCTCAAGAGACTGGGGCTGTAGTTACATATAGAACTACTGGCTGCAAGCTCCTTCCCCAGGCAAGCCCTGACTCATTTCCTCTGAGTAAAAGCCCCTTCTCTCTGAGACTAGGTGCTCAGGACCTGGGTCTACACCCAACAGAACAATAGTGAGCACACAATCACACCTCTCCTCAGCTTACAAAAACAATCCAACTAGCCCAACAGACAAAGATGACAAAGTATAGTAGGACAATAGACACTTCTGTACACACAAGAAAGCCTCCGCTAGGCCAAAACAAAACAGTCTTACCCCAAATGACCTTCACCCTTGACTAAACAAACTCTCCCAAAAGACTCTCTGGGATTGGAGAGTTAGATCCTAAATAGAGCAGCAAAAAGTGCTGGCATCGGGGAGGCATGGGAGTGTGGTGGCTGCATGCCCTGACTATACCCCAAGCCAGCGTCCTGCCTCCAGCCCACCCAGACAGTGGGCAGCATTGGGATGTTTCTGCAGTGCATTATTTACACACACTGCAGTGCAGAAACGTGGAAAAGCTGCTGTCCCAGTGGCAAAAGCATTTTTTCCCCATTCCTAAAATAAGTAGCATTTTGCCACTTCTTTTGTGCTCAGGGAGAGCCCAGAGCCAAAAGCAGAAAAAAGCCCACAACAAATCCCTTTAAAAATAGTGAAAAGTAAAGGAAAACCTCTCAAACACAGCTACCAGCTCACCAACTCTGTGCTCTGAGACTGAAGGGTAATTATTTGTAAATTACTCAAACTGTTTCTTTAATCTTTTCTTTTCTATATAGTGTTTTGTGTGTATTTTTTTTTTTTTTGCAAAATCTAGATTTATATTTTAACCAATTTTAATAGGGTTCATCTTACAAAATAATTATTAAATTCTTTTTTGGTCTGCATCTTATTATAACATAATTAAGCGTGTCAGCCAAAATTCAGTTCAATTTGTAATACCCTCTAATTGTAATCTACTTTTTCTTTTGAAATTAGGTGAAGCCATTTGAAAGAAATATCAAGACATCTAACACTTTATCTTTTAGAAATGAAAAATAGCTCCTGAAGTCACTCAGAAGAAAGTCAAAGCTGCATGGACAGTGTCTTCCTCCTGTTGACCATGAGAAACCACCAGCCTTTTTGTTCATGATTACCCCAATAGCAGATTCATTCCTTCATACCTTTCCTATCTAGAGTGAGGGTAGTGCAATATATTACCCTTAATCTGATCTGGCTGTGTTTATTTTTAGTAACAGTGTCACAATATTTATTTATTTATTTATTTAAAATAACAATTTTGTAAGATGCAATGATTTTATTTATAAATAAAAACAAACAGAAATTTCCGAACAGAGAAATGTGTTAACATTGTGATGTCATCACATTTTTGACATTGTGATGTCATTAAAGTCATAATATGATTCCTGACCAACTGGGATAACATTATGAAGTTGAAGACGTCCTATACCAGAAAAGCTGTCCTGAAAGGACAGCAAACAGCCAATGAAGTAAAATGGCAAATATAAATGTTAATGGGTCTTTGGGAGAACATTTCAGACCTCTCAATCAGAGTTCCAATTTTCAAACAAAAAAGCAGTTTCTGGTGAAGCCTAGTTGAAAAATATATCAAGACATTTGCTAACAGAACAGATTGTGGGAGGACATGAGAGTAGGATTCCTTTTATATGAATGACTAGAGTTCCAATTCAGGCAAATCTTTATTTCTACTTTGTGCGCCAAAAGTTTGAAATAATGCTTCTGGTAGATCTGGGAGGGTGTTGCATGCACTGCATTATGTTAACTATTTTTATGTAAATTTTTTAGCCAAGAAGTCCTGACAATGATGCCCATACATTAAAATACAAAATAGAACAATAAAATATCAGTGCAAAACAATGCCCTGTACTGATATCCTATATGAAGAAAAACCAGCAGAAGTACCAAACTGGTGCTACAGTTGTCATAAAATGGATAACATGGTGTTCACCATCCACTGGTAAGGAAAGGCTAAACCCTCTTTGAAAAGGAGGGGGATTCTAATCCCTAGGAATGACCATGGAGAAGTCCTAATCATGCATTCCACCATCTGACTTTGATCAATATTCCAATGTGAAGTAGTGTTTCCTTCAAAGACCTCTGCAAATGAGCAGGCTCATATGGAAAAAACTGGCCTTCAGCTATCATGGATCCATGGCATTTAGGGCTTTAAAGGACAAAACATGTGAAAATAATAATGCAAGCATTTCAAAAAGTATAAGAGTATGAACCACTGAAACCATGGCAGAAGCAATTGCATTAGTTTTCATTTCCAAATATTTCTCAACAGAGCTGTAATATTCTAATTTGGATGTAATCAATTGGCAGTGGCAGGAGCTGCTTTTTCTTGGAAAAGCAAAACAGCTTCAATTATATACCACTTATATCATGCTAAGGGATGTCTAAGCAGTTTACAACTGTAACCTCATTGCCCCCCAACAGTTGGGTACTCATTTTAGTGACCTCAGAAGGATGAAGGCCTGAATCAAGCCTGAGCCCTGGCTAGTATTGAACTTGCAACCTTGTGGTTTATGAGTGAGTGGCTGCAGTACAAGCATTTAACCACTGCACCACCAGGGCTCTTATAAGTCACAAATGGCATAAGATGTTTGTATGGAAAATATCCATCACATTCTACAAACACTGCAGGCACGTCTACAGACACAGTAATTACTGTGATGGCTTAGTCAGAGGAATGAGTGTCCTCTTATGAAAATAGTACAAAATAAATCATAGTTCTATACAAAAGTACTTAAAAAGTAACAACTTCATTTATTTCAGAGAATTCTGAGTACTGTGATGAAGGTTCTTCAGGGCTTAGAGAGTTACAGACAGTTCTTATTTTCCATTTAGATTCATAATCCATATGCCACAGATTTGGATTTTTCTCTTTCTTCTGTGAAACGGATGAAAGGAAAAACACAAAAATGAGGCTGAACTAATATTATACTCTACTCTGGTCCTGTATGCCCTTCATGGCCATACAGAGGGCTTCAGAGGTGGGAGGGGGGCCCCTCTGAACTCTGCAGTGGGAAGAAGAGAAAACCAACTTCTGCAGAACCAAAACAAAGAGTCCATATCATGTTTTAAAAAAACAGCACACAAACGGAGTGAAGCATGTTTATCTTTCTTTCTCCATATGATGTTGATGCACTTTCATTCTCTTCCAGTCATAAAAGCATAGGAGAGAATGACAAAAACATCCCTTTTACCAAATAGTTTTTTCCAGCTTGACAAAAGAAACTTTATGACACTTTTATGATCCTCTCCCATGCTTTGGGAACAGAACTCTGCTGACATCATGCAGAGACAGAAAGATAAACATGCTTCTCTCCCTTTGCCTGCTAGGTTAGTTTTCAATGTGATAAGGCTCAAGACAGATGTAGTGATAAGGGAAACTTAACATGTGGGCATATTCCTAACATAATACCAGCCCATGTTGGGTGACACAGACTTGGGCCTGTGGATTTGTATGGGAATATAGACAAACACTTGTGTAGACATCAGAAGATAGAAGTAGGGCCTTTGCAGACTGCTAGAAATAGTGTAAAATGAGTCCACTTTAAGGGTTAGGGATAGGGAATCATGGGAACTGTATTTTATTGTGGCACAAGAGCTCTCTGACAGAGAAGGCTCAATGTCTCAGAAAAAAAATTCCCATGATTCCCTAGCACTAACCCTAACCCTAAAAGTGGACTCAATTTGCACTATTTCTGGCAGTCTGCAACCCCCCATAGTCTCTTTTCCAAAGGAAGTCAAACCCTTGGTAAAACTACTCTTAGAACTACTCACTACTCAGGGAAGTGAGCAACAACTACTCAGGTCAAGGCTAAATATAATCAAGTACACAAGTTCTGTAATCTTTAGCATGTGGTTCATGAAATAGTACCCAAGAAGGCTAGACCAGAAGGTTTTTGGACCTCAAATTCCAAAAACCTTAACCAACATCATCAATGGTAAGAAAATACTGAGAGCTGCAGTCTAGAAACATCAGAAGGTCTACTTCAGGGGTAGGCAACCTTTCCCCTTTAAGGGTGGAGGGACTTCAGCTCCCAGAAGCCTCAGCCATGTTGGCCAATAGTCCCATGTTGGCCAATAGCTGCTGGGATTCTGGGAGTTGAAGTCCCTCGGCCCTTAAAGGGGAAAGGTTGCCTATCCCTGGTCTACATTATTACCATGGTAAGGGCAATGAGACAAGAAATTATATATACAATGAAGAGATGAAGCCATGCAAAATATCAGTGCTTCCCAATTGGATTCTTTCTACTGTTTTCTGAGCCTTTGTTATGAGCTGCTAGTATCCTTGAGGGAAAGAAGCTTTGGTCTTCATAGGTTTCTATCACATTATCCTTCCAGAAGAGATTACCAGAGCAATCTCCTGCACATTTATTCAGATGTAAGCTCCACTGTGTTCTCAATGTGTAAGTTTGTAGCCATGTTATGCTCTTTTATGATTTGAGGGGTGCTGCCCGGTGCAGCTGTGTTCCAGTGCCAGTGTGCTAAGTTGCAGCCAATTTAAATCAAATCTGACACCCCACACCTTGCTGTTTTCTCAGCCTGCCTATTCCAAAATTTTTCTTCCAGGTCTGACAGAATCTGTATTCACAGGGCTGCCCTAGAATAACAAGTTTTCATTTTAGAAATGGTTGTACAGGGAGTTTTGTGGTGTGGCAGCCTGCCAAACAGTGAACGTTTAGCAAAGAGAGCTCACTATTGGGCTGTTAATTTGACATACAGAATAGAATCGTTAGGCTCTCTCTGAACTCTTCAGGCTCCCAGTAGTAAATTATACCTAACATTTGGCTTCAACTTTAAGCCATTTGGGTATAAAATCTAACTTCAGCAAGTCTGATCTGTCAAACAACCATTTATTCCCTTTAGCCCAATCATTTCCCCCTGCTGGATTGTGTGATCATTATTTGCATCTTTAGAGTGTGACTTACAAAACTTTCAGAATTGGCACTTAATATGGTTAGATAAAAAAATAAAATATATAATATTGGCAAGTAAAATGCCCTAGATGGAAGAAAATTAAAGCAAGCCACACTTTCTTTCTTTCTTTTTAATTGGTTTTTATTGTTAAGTACAACAAAGATATTTACACAGGGTGTCAGATGTCATAGCTGAAAATGAGGACAAGGCACCACAAAAGATAGAGCATTCAAGAAAAATGTAGGACATTACAAAATAAAAGCTAAGGACATGTCATGCTCAAAATGTACAAATGTACAAATGTACAAAAGTACAAATTCCATTAAATAATACTTCCTACTCTTGAAAAATTGCAGCTCATTAAATCAA
Source organism: Phrynosoma platyrhinos (assembly GCA_020142125.1). NCBI lineage: Eukaryota > Metazoa > Chordata > Lepidosauria > Squamata > Phrynosomatidae > Phrynosoma > Phrynosoma platyrhinos. The sequence goes on along the minus strand of CM034703.1, from coordinate 133,284,026 downwards.
TCTGATATTCACTTCCATCATTCCCCTCCCTCCCCACCCCAATCCTCTACTTGTATCTTCTATTCACTCTGCTATACCTCTTTCTAGTTACTTTGTGATTCAGGTTTAAACTTCTTTAGTTGCTATCCAGCACTTAATATAAATTGTTGTTACCTTCTTACTAAACACACAGACATCTTAAAATATAAACAATACATAATTATAATTTACTTAATCTATAAAGCCTAATGTATATTCCTCTCCCTATCTTAGTTTTAAATAGGCTCTTAAAGGTTTCCAGTCTTCCACAAAGCCTGATGTTGTTCCTTGTTTTAATCAGCAAGTCAGCTTGTCCATTTCAGCCAAATCATATAACATGAGAAGTCATCTGTCGAGAGAAAGGATTTTAGTGTCTTTCCATTTCTGCACAAATGTGAGCCTTGCCACCGACACCATATACAATATTCTTCTTGCATATTTCTTCTTCAGAGTGATCTTCCGTCATATTTAATACATAGAATTCAGCCCTTAATTGAAGTTTAACTTTTAGATTTTCTGACATTAATGTATTTATTTCTGTCTAGAACATCTTAGCTTTTTTACAAGACCACCAGATATAGAAAAATGTACTGACCTCTCTTATGCACTACCAGCATTTATTACTTTGGCCTTTGTACATCTTGAAAGGTGCCATCTGTAAAATATTTTCCTTTAGGTCAAAATTCATGTTCTTTCCCATTCTTTCTAATTGTATTGGGTGACCAATGTTCTGAACCTATTTGATCATGTTATCTTTAACAATTTCATCTTCCATGTCTATGTTTAGTAACAATTAATACATATTTGCAATAGTTTGAGTGCTTTCCAAGCTCATTATCCTGTCAAAATCATCCAGTTTTAATTCCATTTTACATCTTTTAGTAAGCTTTCCATGCAAGTACCAAATACAGTCCAACCCTTGTTCTAGTTCTTCTTTTGTTTTTAGTCTAATTTTACTTCTGTCCACTAATAATAAGTCTTTATAAGTTAACCAACCTGTTTCTTTGATCTTTTTAATTTAAATAATGCTTTGTGCTGAGATACCCATAATGGAAAGTTCTTGTTTTGTTTTTGTTTTGCAAAATATTTTAACAAACTCCAGGAGAACATGATTACTCCCACCTAAGAATCCCACCATTTAACCAGGTCATCCCTGTAACTTAGGATCAGATCTCAAATAGTGGATCCTCTTGTTGCCTCTTTCACCTTTTGGACAATGAAATTGTCTTCTAGGCAAATGAGGAATTTCCTAGACCTAAAGTTTTGGCTGAGTTTGACTTCCAGCAAATATCAGAATAGTTGAAGTCACCCATCACTACTACATCTCTCCTTTCTGAGTGTGTGGTCATCTGTTCTAGAAAGGCATCACCCAGTTCCTCCATCTGATTTGGGAGTCTGTAGTTTCTCACCCCTTTAATTTTGATCCAGATGCTCTCCACCTGGCTTCCAGAATTTAAGTTCTTGACTTCTTCATTGGTGTGAATGTCCCTGACATATAATGCTATTCCTCCTCCTTTCCTGTTTGACCCATTTCTCTTAAAAAGTTATACCCCTCTACATTCCAACCATGAGATTCATCCCACCAGGTTTCAGTGATGCCTATTATATCATATTTGCTTTGTTGTGCTAGGAGTTCAAGTTCATCTTGTTTATTTCCCATGCTCTGGGAATTAGTGTAAAGACATCTAAGACCATGTGTCCTCCCTGCTTGTTGCCTGTGTAATTTTTTTGGGGGGCCTCCCACTCTTGGGTCCTTCACTGTTTGCCTGGTTCCCTCTATGAAAGCTTGACTATTTTCTCCACCCTTTTTGCCTTCCAGAATACAGTCTTCCTCACCCACATAATTCAGTTTAAAGCCCTCCTGATCAAATTTTTGAGACTATTGGCAAAAATGTTTCTGCCAGCTGGCATGAATCCCATAGGGACTTGTACCCACTTTAAAACTGGCCAGGTTTGAACTTTTAGGCATTTTTCCTAAATATATTTTGCAATTTTTTTGCAAATATATTCAGGACCACAGGTGAGAATATATTTATTTAGAGGCTAGAGAAACAGCAGGAGGGTGTGAGAGCATTTGCTCTCAGCTTTTTCCATCCATAGTCCTCCTGCAGTTAGTATTGCTATACATAGGTAAAAACAATCTTTGACAGGAAGGATTCAGCCCAGATGCACAAAGCACATCAACCAAAAAAGCTGCCATGTTGTGATTGACAGCAAGCTTTTGAGCCCACAGACAAGGAGTCAAAGCTCTGTAACAATAGCAGCCCATTTGCCTACTTTCCTCCAATAGTTTTTGCTACAATTGCTTGTGGTGCATGCACTTATATCCTATGTTGATATTACATGGAACAAGGGGATAATTGGGTCTGTGGTTGTTTGCTGCAATGTATCTGCAATTTTGTCTTCTTGCCAGAAAGAAACTTCAAAGAAAAATGAAGAGACCCAGAGGAAACACATTGAAGGATAGTCACAGTTATGTGCAGATCATATAGAAGGGATTCAAACTGGTCCCACAAAGCAATCATGTCCTATATCTTCATGAAGATAGCAGCAGATGCCCAAACAGGAAATCAGCAGCAAGAAGCCCTTGTGGGCACAAAGCAGGATCTAAATATCCACTCCACAGAGGTAGAATTTGTGATTATGGAGAGAAACCACCAAAGCTCTGTCTATCCATCCAGTTCCAGAGCTTCCTCTTCCCATATTGCCCTCAGATGCCGAGTGAGCCACACACTGCTGTCCATGAATTCCTCTTTAGGACTGGTAAATATCACTCCTCTGCAACCCTAAGCCTCTATTACCCCATTTTCATACCTCTATTTTGGTTAGTTCTCTTTGAATTACTGTTGGGTGTGTGGTTGCACACTTGGAGAGCTCAAAATAAAAACCTTTATTCCTTAAACCTGGAGTCCTCCTGCAGTTAGTACTGCTATACATAGGTGAAAACAATCAGGTTATTCAATCGCTCTCAAGTCTCCTTTGTGCTAAGCAATTTAAGGAAATACTGACACAGTTGGTGGGGTCCTCCCAGAGTTATTATTTTTTGGGGTTACAATTCCATCCTGTTTCATAAATCTCCCTTTTGTAATGGTTGAAGAGATGTTGCTGTTTGATCATAGAAATACTTTTGCTTATTCTGGACTCTCTGATAGTCCTGATATACACCAGTAGGAATCTTGGGATGTAGTTAGTTAGTTGTTACTGAAAGTTCATTTCTTAACATCCTGCCCATTAGCATTTGTCCAGGCCAGTAATTGGTGTATTCTGATATTCCAAATGCAGATCCATAAATTGTCTCCTACCTTCTTTATAAGCTGCTTTATAGACTGGATTGCTCATTCTACCATTCTGTTAGATTATACACACCCTAGACTACTAAAATGTTGCTCAAACCCCCACTATTTGGCAAAATTTTGCAATTGTTGACTAACTAAGGATGTATTATTACTCACAACTGGTGATGAAAATTTATGTCTTTATTCTTTCTGACTCTCAAGGTGGACATTGTTATTCATCTTGTTGCTTTGTGGAGAACTTGGTCATCCCTCACAGACATGCAAACTATTCTGACAAATTCTTGAAGAATGAGGGTTATAAAACAATCAACTGGCTTTCCCTGCCTAACTCTTCTTGCATTAGTGGTGTGAACCATGAATTTCCAGTTCATAGTGTCTAACATGGAAAAATAGCCTGTGTTTATTCATATTCTTTACAATGGAATCCTCTCTCCCCTATCTCTCAAATTGTCTTGACTGAGACTCACACAATTAAAATGAACAGTTCAGCTTGAACAGTTCCTGTTTCTTTTATTACATAAGTAATAAACAAAACAAAATGAGGACAACAAGCAAAATTTCTCACTGAAGTGCCTACACCATTCATTTTGCAAATGAAGTGTCTGCAAATACTCACACCTCAGTTGAGTAGGTGACAAATTTCAGAGCTCATAAATACTTGAGTTGAGCAATGAGAAAACCCAAATCCCATATGTTTAATGAACAGCAATGAGCTTTTGTCACATCCCTACTCACAATTGTTTTTGGTATTCCAAGGCAAGGATACCCAGATTTAAGTCTACCAATCATAGTTCTTTCAGGTAAACTTAATATTTCTGAATATTTTGAAAAGTAATCAGGCACAAGAAGGAGAATCATACAAGGGATTAGTAAAGATGTTGAATAGCACTGGGCACAGGACAAGAACCTGTGGCACCCCATTGGTCACTTCTTCAGGATGAAGAGCAGTCATCAGTGAGAACCCTTTGGATTCAACCAATCAGCTAATTTGGGTGCCTCAAGGTTCTGTCCAGGGCCCAGTGTTATTTAACATCTTTACAAATGACTTAAATGATGAAATAAAAGACATGCTTATCAAATTTGCAGATGATACTAAATGGGAGGGGGCGTTAGCTAATACCTGAGATGATATAATCAGAATTAAAAATTACCTTGACACATTCAGTTGCTGGGCCAAAATTAACAAAATGAATGTCAGCAGGAATAAAAGCAAACATCTAGGCAGGAAAAATTAGATACACAAAAATAGGAAGGGTGACACCAGGCTTAAAAGTAGTACATATGTAAAGAAAGTCATACTGTTGGTAGGCCACAAGTGATGTGATGTAACAACTAAAAAGCCATTGTAATTCTTGGCTTCTTCAACAGGAGTATAATGTCCAGATCATAGGATGTAGTAGTGCTACTCTATTCTGCTTGGGTCACCTGGAATATTGTGTCCAGTTCTGGGTGTAACAGTTCAAGAAAGCTATAGGCAAGTTAGAATGTTTCAATTAAGACCACAAAGTGCTGGTTACATAGGTTTAGGGTAATTTTGCATAACATATATGAAACATGGGGGAAGGTGATGGAGGAGGACCCAGCATCTTCCACTGCTCTGCTTAGGTCTTGCAGAACAGAATATGGTGAAATAGATTTGGAAAGGGTGAGTCAGGCAAGACTGTATTTTATCACCCTGTTTTTTCAACTTGTATGTAGAAAATATCATACAAGGAGCAGGTTTAGACACAGAAGAAGGAACAACATGGAAAACATCACGGATTTGGAACAATTACTAAGGAAGTCCAAGAACGAAAGTGTAAAGGCAAGCTAACAGCTGAACATACAACAATAAAAAGCATTTATAATTTCCTACTTATTTTTATTATTGAACATAAATAATAAAAAGCATTTACAAATAAAAAAAACTATTGTTATCTTTATGTAAGTACCTGAAAATACTAGAAAGATCCCAAAGGCTTATGTGTACCTTCTTAATCCTTTTAGCTCTCATATTGTTATTGTTATTGTTGTTATTATTTTAAAAAATTTAGCTGGTATTCATGAAGAATAAAAGACATGACGGTGACATCCATTTCAGAAGACTTTGACCTTAATTTGCTTAGAGGAAGTGAAACCTACCCTTAAGGCTGCATCTTTATCTATATACGGTCGGTCCTCTGTATCCACAGATTTTTATCCATGGATTCAAACATCCATGGCTTAAAAATATTCAAATACATATAAATTCTAAAAAGTAGACCTTCATTTTGCCATTTTCTCTAAGGGGAACCATTTTACTATACCATTTAATTTAATGGGACTTGAGCATCCACAGATTTTGGTATCTATGGAGGGTCCTGGAACCAAACTCCAGTGGATAACAAGGGCCCAGTGTATTATATACCTAGGAATAAGTTTTTAAATTGGCTTCTGACATTCAAAAGTCTGCACCATATCCTTCTTGCTCAAAAATAGATCTGAAAATGGAATGAGTTAATGATAGAGCCACTGAACATGCTGAACATGGCTGCTAGAATGGATGAAATGCCTTTGGTTTCATAATTGTCACTTCTTCTCAATTTTTCCTTTTCCTGCTAGTCTGCTGTATCAGCATTTTTTCTGCTGCAAGGAAACCATGGGAGGAATACCTGGGAGTGAACATGATAAAACAAACGTGTCTGTTGCCATAAATCAGCAGGATTTTAGCATCTGATGACAAAGATAATTCCTGTCAGAAAAGAGCTGAACTGACCCTTCCCAAACTGTCATCAAAACAGGGCTATAAAAATCACAGCTGTCACCAAAGCATGCCTGGCCTCCTGAGGAACATGCCATCCTGCGGACTCATCTGCAGTGTTCATGGCCAAATTCCCAGCCCACAGTCACATACCAGATGACATTTTGTCACATCTCTTGCTGGTGCATCTGTTCCGGAGTCTTTACTCTTCCTAAATCTCTTTATCCCACCTCACCCTAACCCCTTTGCTCTGAAAAGAAATGAGGATGCAAGCAATAAGTACTGACCTGCAAGCTTGAGAGGGCAGATGCTTCAGAATCAAGGAAGCTTAAAGTCCAGTTAAACCCTTGTACCACCTGACAAGGCCAAGAAGACAAAACATTGCACTTTGGTTTATTATGGACCAGTCATACAATTCCATTCATTTTGACCTTTAATAAGCAGTTTTCCGACAAATCTTCAAAGCCCACTTCCCTATGAGAAGCATATATTCACACACACACCAGATGTGAGTTCTAATTTTATGACTTTGTCCTCTCCTTCTTTGAGGACACTTTTGGAAGGCTTGAACTGTTTCTTAATTTTTAAAATGTTCAGAATCCTTTCAAAATGTATGCTTTATGGAATCTAAAAACAAATAAGGAGTTCATGACTGATGGAAATTAATGACAAAAAAATCTTCTTGAAGTGTTTTTAGTATGAAACAATGCTTGCTGGTCTTATTACAATGCTATGTGATAAGCAAAGCAAAATGATCAGCCTAATTTCCACTAAAGTGAAAAAAATCTGTCTTGGACTGCACACTGAAGTGGATTTGTATGACAATTCATCCTGATAGTGATTTAAAAAAATCCCTACAGATAGAAATCTAGCATATCAGTGGGTAGGCTAATCTAGAATTTTTCTTCTTAACCTTCAGTTCTCTGTATGGAAAGAACATGCTTTCATAAACTCATAGTATTGGGCCACCTAGTCCACCCAAATTCTGCCATGAAGGAAGATACAGTCAAAGCACTCCTTATGACAGATGTTTTTGTTGGTGTAATATGCCTTTAAACAACAGAAAAAAAATATTTTGATTGACTGCATAGTGACTCACAGCCAACACTCTATATTAGTGGACCAGGAGACTGGTCACATGTCAGATGATAGTTGAGAATTAAGAGTTGGATTGTTCAGTTGATTGTGAGCTTTTGTTGGAGCAGCAGGTTATTGCTGTGAGGTACTGTGTTTTAGTTTGTAGCTGTGAAGCAGACTTTGAAGTTGATTGAAGTCAGAAATGAGTGTGTGTTGTTGTTGTTGTTGTTGTTGTTTTTATAGGGATGCAGTGGCTCAAGTGGTTAAGATGCTGACTCTGTTGATTGCAAGATCAACAGGTTGGCAGTTTGAAGTCCAGATGCTGTGTGATGTGGTGAGCTCCCGTCACTAGTCCCAGCTTCTGCCAACCTAGCAGTTTGAAAGCATGCAAATGCAAATAGATAAATAGGTACCATTTCTCAGTGGGAAGGTAAACAGCATTCTGTGCAATCATGCTGGCCACATGATCATACAGTAGTCTCTGACAACACTGGCTCTTCAGCTTAGTAATGGAGATGAGCACTGCCCCTACAGTTGGACACGACTTGACAACCTTGTCAACAGGGAATGCCTTTACCTTTTTTATATGTTGCTTTTATAACTGAAGATTGCACAGAATGCTGTTTACCTTCCCACTGAGACAGGAGTTAGAATAGAAGCTTTGGCATGCATGGGATGTTCAAACTCTGGTGGAAGCTAGAGGTTTGGATAAGGAGGGAAGTTGGATCAAGATACATGCCTTAAATAATAATGAAGAAACGTATGTACATTTATATGAATAGCTCACTGATTTATAATGGTGGGATTTGATTGTATAGACAGGTTAATTTATTATTGATAACTATAAATGTATAAGGTGCTGGTGACTTGTATTTGTAAAAAGGGTGAGAAAAGAACTGCATATTTTACTCCAAGGTTGTTATGTTCGGGGGTGATGTGAAGGCAATACATTTATATGGCTCATGCCAAGTGCCAGACTCCGGGACAGTTGCAACTTACATCATGGGAATGGACAAAGCATGGGAAGATTTGAGTTAAGGTGATCAATCATATAGATACATGATCACAAGAGGAGTGATCCTATTATGTATTATAAAAATGTCCAACTACATTGTAACCTCAGACCTGATCTAAAAGTCACAGATCTGCCTGTTATGGTGTTCTTCTCTTCAGTAAAAAATATTCTTTGACTAGGAGTTGGAATCTGTCTTTTTGGTCTGGAAGAAGACCTGTGGGCAAGTTTGCCCTCTATTCTTTCAGCCAAGTCATTGATAAAAATGTTGAATAGCACTGGGCCCAGGACAGAACCCCTGTGGCACCCCACTGGTCACTCCTCTCTAGGATGAAGAGGAGCCATTGGTCAAGTCCACCTAACAATTGCATTGTTTAGCCCATAGTTTACTAGTTTTGGTTTTTTTTGAAAAAATATCATGGGCAACTTTTCAAATTGCTTACTGAAATCAAGATATGCTACATCTCTTCAACTACCAAACTTGTAACTCTCTCTATATATATGTAAAAAAGGTACAGTAATATTATTCCAGTAAAGGCTTGTTTTTGAGAAACCCATGTTGACTTTTTGTGATCATATCATTCTCTTCTAAGTATTTACATACTGTCTCTTTAATGATCTGTTCTAGAATCTTTCCTGGTATTGATGTCAGACTAACTAGGTGGTAATTATTTGGGTCCTTCCCCCTCCCTTTTGAAGATGGATACAACATTTGCCCTCCTCCAGTCTGCTGGGACTTTTCCTGTTCTAAAGGAATGCTAAAAAAATTATTGACAGTGGCTCTGAGATTACTTCTGCCAGTTGTTTTTATATTCTTGGATGAATTTCATCTGGCCCTGGATATTTGAATTCATTTAGCTTAACGAGGTATTCCTGTACTATCTCTTTACCCATTCAGTGCTGCATTTCCCCTATTGTGTCCTCTGCTTCATTTTCCCTAGGTTGAGCTCTGTTTTCCTTTCAGGAGAAGATGGAGACAAATTGTTTTCTCTGTCCCTATTAGCATTTCACCATTTTCCCCATGCAATGGCCCTACCTTTTCCTTGTTCTTCCTTTTGTTATGAACATTTTTTTTAAAAAGCCCTTTTTATTGTTTTTAACCTCTCTAGCAAGCCCATACTCATTCTGAACTTTAGCTTTTCTAATTTTACCCTACAGGTGCTAGCTATTTATTTGAATTCCTCTTTGGTGATTTCCCCTCTTTGCCATTTCTTATTCATGTCCTGTTTAAAACCTAGTGCAGTTGAAAGTTCTTTAGTAATCCACACTGTTTTCAAGACACATCCCATTTTTCCTCCTCAGTGGAACTGTTTGAAATTCTGCATTCAATATCTCCCTTTTGAGAAACCCTCATCCACCTTTTAAAATTTCCCCCTCCTTTTATTGTGTTCTTGGGGGGGGAATCAGACGGGCAGCACGGGGCCACCCCAGGAAGCTGCGGATCGGGGCCGAGGTATCCACACACCTCAGCCACACGGTGCAGCATCCCAGTCCCAGGAAGGAGTGCTAAAATAGCGCTCCTTCCGCAAGATGCTGAAGGTGCACCGCAAAAGGCCTCCGGCACATCTTCGACACCTCTTCTGCTGCAGCGTGAGCAGACGCTGCAGCGGAAGTGTGTCGTAGGAGCACCGGCCGTGCAGAGGGCTGGCCGCTCTGACAACGTTTTTGGGAAGGGGTTGGGGAGCCCAGCATGAGGCTGCCCCTCCCCTTCCTGGCCTTGAAGATGGCACTTTGCACCATCTGCTTAGGCCCTTGTATTATTTATTTTGTTCTTTTATAACATTTGGGCTATATCTCCAGCCCTAGATGAACTCCTGCCCTCAATAATATTTTCCCTTTCCCCACATAACTCAGTTTAAAGTCCTCCTGATCAGATTTTTCAGACTCTTGGCAAAAATATTCCTACCCACTTCTGTGAGGTGCAACCCATCTCTTGCCAGAAGTCCATCATCATGAAACTGACAAATTGGTCCAATAAGCCCAGTCATTTCTGGTGGAACCAGTTGTTCACCTTTACTATTTTCCTTTCTCTTCCCTGGACCATGCTCTTCCACTGGGAGAAATAATGGGATGACAACCTGTGCATCCAGCTCTTTCAGTTTCGTACCCAGAGCCTCATACTCCTTTATGATGTATGATATATGCAAGGTTATGACTTGCAGTGTCATTGGTTCCCACATGGATAATGGTCAGGGGGCTTGACAAGTCTTGTCAGCCTCCTTGTTACATTCTGGATTTTTATCCCAGAAAGACAGCACACCTCACAAGATATCTTCACAGATTATTCACACCTCACAGATTATGGAATGGCCTGCTGAATGAGATCTGCCCTAACTGAAAGAAAGCTTTATTTTTTTTTATTATATCTTTTTTAGAAAATTTAAAACAAAAGAACAAACAAACAAACAAACACAACACAAACAAAGTTACTCATAAAACAAACACGTCACAACATTCAAACACTTAACTTCCATAGCTTTGTAAGGGATCACGTATATCCTTCTCAACAAGACCTCTTAAACTATCCACTTTATATTAACTATATTAGCTACATATCTACCTTAATTAATTACCTTAACTCTTACTGATTACTATATATCATAATCTATTATCCCTCTTCGGTGCGTTATTTTCCATACTTGCCCAATAGCAGAAGAACCATTTTGTATTTTCTTCTAGTGTCCTCAGACCCATCCTAGGCCCTTATCAAACGCTGGCCAGCAAGCGAAGTAAAAACGAAGTTAAAGCGAAGTAGACAGATTCCGAAAGGAATCTGTTTCGCCTGCGCGGCCATAACACAATGTTTCTGGCCTCGAGAAGGCGGCAGTGCGGCCATTGCGCAATGTTTGGGGCCTTGCCAGCACCGGCGGAGGAGA
>CM034703.1:133186660-133207100 GCA_020142125.1 Phrynosoma platyrhinos | reverse complement strand
GGGTGGGGCTTGTGGGGCCACAGACAACTAAAAGGCTGCACTTTGCCCCCCTCTGGTCACTGTTGTGTAGTCTGGCAGTGCCAAAGGAGGACCTTGAATTAAAGTGCCCTGGAAAGGGTAATCTGTGAATGTAGTGGTATTTGGCTCAAGCCAGACAAGGGTTTTGGGGTGAGGAAGTTCAGATATTTGAAAGCAATAGTAAAGAAAGAATCATCATTCACCACTGTACAACTTGTACTGCTCCCAGTATTGGTTGTGCTCACACAGGTTGATTGGAAATGGGGGTATGTAAAGATATTTATAGTGCCACAGTATCTGTTTACCCAGTACATTAAACGATACCCCTACCATGCTGCTTTCAGCTCTTAAAAATAATTCTCTGCCTCCAGCCTGATATCTAAGAGAGGTTCCCTAGGCAATAGTATAGAAATTTCACCTTACTTATGGGGATCTTAAATCTTTGAAGAATTGTTATCAATGGCAGAAAACCTTTTGTTGTAAGGAGCCTACCCTGCCCTGTCTGCACTGCATAGTATTCCTGTGTCAGAAATGACAGAGCTTCCTTTTCTCAGTGCTTTCTTCCCAAAAGTAGCAGGTGCAGTTGTGCCATCTGAAGAGAGGAAATGGCTGTGGTCACAAAAGCAGCAATTAATTTCCTTCAGGTTTACACGCAGGTGGAAATTATCCCCAGAATGTGGACGATTGAATTTGGGAATCACTGGAATCCAGCTACATATTCCCTGCACACATTTTGTCAATGATCTTTTCATGCACTGATTACAGAAGGTCATAAACTAGTATTATATAGAGGTGATGGTGGCAGATCTGTAAGTAAACTGGATTGTTATTGATTTCCTGCACACACACAAAAGTTGTGGCGGGATTTAAACACAAAATAGGCAGACAAGAGAGGAACTTGAAGCTGTCCTCTCTTTGTGCTCCTTCAAATAAATGGAGAGAAGCACTTCAGGAGGAGGTTGTGGGATAGTAAAGAAAGAATTGAGTACCCCTGCTTAAAATGTCTTCCACCTCACTCCTGCTTTATGGGGAGCCAGCACAAGTCATATCCAGACACATGTCATGTTGCTTTGAAGGATGGTACAAGGTGAGAAATATCTGAGGAAACTAACAGGACACTAAACGGATTGTTTACCTGTTGCATACATCATGGGGTGCACATGCATCTTGTGAAACCCACCACTTGCCTAACCATTATTAGCATTGTTAGCATGTCTGTGTTGTGTAGGAAAGAAAATTGCACACAGGAGCCAGCAACAGCTCTTATAGCCTTAGAAAATGACCACTGCATAGTTACTAGAATCCTTGTATCTTTTTTTCTAAAAAAAAAAATTTAACAATGAGAATCTGGATCAAGCTCAACTATATTTTTTAAAGTCAGTTTAAAGTGTTAATAGATTTTGGGATCCTCCCAACCCAGCCTCATAACATCTCACTACCATATGCATTTAATTAATTTCAAACCTGTTTTGTCCCAATAACAAATCAATCTTGGTGATAATCATGTCATTCTTTAATAGTTTAGCTTCTCCAGAGCCCTTAGGTTTTGAAGTCCCAGTTTAACATTTGCTCCTATTTTTTGCAAACTGCATAGTAAAGTTTTACGGTTTAATGGTTTAAGTCAGTCTGATTTTCTTGAGCATCAAGACATATTGGGAAGCTTCAGTATCTCCCTTTTGCCTGATCTCTCAGCTAGAGAAAGGACAGCCTTTTGGGGGAAGGAGGAGGAGGACATGGCCTTTTAAATACATTAAATTAATTGCTGAATAATAAGTGAACAGTCCTATAAATACCATTGATCCAGTGATTCTGTGATCCATCTAGTGGAATTAAACCATGACTTCCCAGCCTGGCTTGAAGCTGCATATTCAATAATGTCACTGAGGAGGAATCTCATAGAAAGCAACAGTAGGTGGTTGCCATACAGGACACATTCAGTATTTTCAAATGTCAATGAGAAAATGTGGAATTCTATGGAAGCTCATTAGGGGATTCCTTGATGAGAGGATCAACATTTATTTTAATTTTTCCTACTGCACGAGAAGCCAGAATCAAAAAATCATAGAGTTGGAAGAGACCTCAAGGGCCATCCAGTCCAACCCCTTTCAGCCATGCAGGAAAACATAATCAAAGCCCTCTTTGTGAAAAATGGCCATCCAGACTTGGTTTAAAAACCTCCAAAGAAGGAGAGTCCACCATTTTCTGAGGGAGTGTGTTCCACTGTCAAACAGCTCTCACTGTCAGGAGGTTCCTCCTAATGTTTAGGTGGAATTTCAATCAGTCAGTCAACTTTTATTGCTTTTGGCCAATCAGTTGGATTCTCTTTGTTTGAATCCATTGTTCCAGATCCTATTCTCTGTAGCAGCAGAAAACAAGCTTGCTCCACCCTCAATATGACACCCTTCAAATACTTAAACAGGGCTATGATATTACCTCTTAACTTTCTCTTCTCCAGGCTAAGCATTCTCAGCTCCCTAAGTCTCTCTCCTCATTAGGGCTTTATGGCTTCCAAACCTTTCACCATTTTAGTCACCCTCCTTTGGACACACTTCTGCTTCTCAACCTCCTTTTTGAATTGTGGTGCCCAGAACTGGACAAAGTATTCCAAGTGAGGCCTGACCAAAGCAGAATAGAGTGGTACCATTATCTCTCTTCAGTTAGACACTTGCTAGGTGTCCCCCGTCCTGTATCTGTGCATTTCATTTTTTCACTCTAAGTGTAGTACCTTTTATTTGTCTGTACTGAAATTCATTTTGTTAGTTTTGATCCAGCTTTATAATCTATTAAGGTCATTTTGAATTTTGATCGTCTCCTCTGGAGTATTAGCTACTCCAACAGTATACTTGTTGCAAATATAATCTTCAGGTAATGATGACTATATATGTAGACATCATCAGATAGGTAATATAGAAATTAGTTAGACTACATCATTGGAAGCACAAGATGGAGATGTTTGTGAAAACAAGAGCAGATTGTGGCACAGATTATTAATTGCTGACATCAAAAAAATAGAGTAAATATTAAAAAGACCATTAAATCTACTGCACTGCCAAAAGACAACCTAAAGTGTATTTCTCAGGTTATCTGATGTGCATCAAATACACTTGTATGCAGAAAATATCATATGAAGAGCAAGTTCAGACTTAGAAGGAGTAAAGAGGAGGACAGGTTGCATACCTGTAACTAGTTCTTCAAGTGGTCATCTGTGAACTCACACAACTGGGTTACCCTGCTCCTATGCAGAGCCTCTTTTGGAGCATTCTACAGCATTCAAAAGAGCATGGGTAGTCACCTCACTCACCTCTGCCAGCCCTATATAAAGAGCTCCCATCAAAGCCCAACATTTCCATAGGATGCCAATGCAGCCATTCATGGAAACCAGCAAGACATAATGAGGGGAAGACAAGCGTGGTTGTGTGAATTCACAGATGACCACTCAAAGAACTACAGTTACAAGTAAGCAACTTCACCTTCTTTGTGGTCTCTGTGACTCACATAATGGAGAGACTTGCAAGCTACAAGATGTTGGAGGTAGGAGTGTTCAACACTAAGGAAACTTGGCTGGAATCAAATAAATACAATCATACAAAACAGAAAAAAAATTATTTTAGTGCAATTAGTTAAGCAATGAATGGAGAACAGCCTTCCCAAATACAGTGTCAGCTCAAGATCTCAATTCCACTTTGTAGTGTGAAATAAAAGTCATAGGCTAGGACCAAGTAGCCACACGGCAAATGTCCTCAGTTGGAACACCAACCAGGAAGGCACGAGAGGCAACAACTGCCCTGGTGGATTGGGCTCAGACCCGAGTTGGGGAGGGGGATTTCTTCAAGCCAGTTCATATGACAATTGGATCGTCAATGCTACCCACTTCAATAAATATTGCAAGGAGATAGGCAGCCCCTTCCACAACTCTTAAGTAGCAAACAAATAGGGAGAGGTACAGAAGGCAGCAGTCCTGTTCACTTAAAAGGCTAATGTCCTCCATACATCAAGGTAGTGCCAGTACCTCTCACAGTGTGAAGTAGGGTTCTGATACAGGGAAGGCAAGAAGGTAATGTTGGGTCTCAACACAATCCTGTCTGGATGAAACTGACAATATGGATTGTCCACCCACAGGGCACAAAGCTCACCTGCCCTCCAAGGTGTCACAATGGCAACCAAGAAGGCAGTCTTTCATGACAACAACAAAATGCCATCAGCTCGTACTGTCTTCCACAAAGTCCAAAGCCCACTTGGGTTTTGATCCCAACACCGGGGGATGAAGGTGCTTGTATCCTTTCAAAAACTTTCTAATGAAAGGATGTGTAAAACAAGAAGGCTTGCTCAGAAATTGAAAAAAATGCTGAAATGGTAGCCAAGTAACAACAAATTGAAGACAAAGAGAGGCCTCAATTTGACAAAGAACAGCAAAACAGAGGAAATATCCATAGGTTTTTGTGGGTTTTTTGGGCTGTGTGGCCATGTTCTAGAAGAGTTTCTTTCTGACGTTTCGCCAGCATCTGTCTCATGAAAAACCACTTCTGAGACAACAATGACTCAAGTTACAGGTGTCGCTTCAACAGCCAAACACAAAGAAGGAGGTTAGGGTGAGGAATGCTCCTTCGGTCTCTTCTTGTTGTGATTATGTTTCAGTCCAGTCTCAACATCAATAGACTTCCCAAGGTCAAGGGGCACTGTGAAGACTTGTCTCCATTACCATCTCTATCTAGCCTTCTTAGGAGTCTTATGTAGTTATTTTATTGTAAAGTTTTAAAATTATTTTATCTGTGAGCCACCTTTAGTCCCTTTCTGGGAGAAAAGTGGCATAGAAGTGAAATTAAATGAAATAAAAGAAGAGATGAAACAATCCAAAATTAAACGAGAGAGAGTGCTGGAAGATGAGACTACGAGGGAAGAGCTGAGGATAAGTATGGATGGTGTGGGCCTAACGACAGAGGTGGATTCAGGACAAAAGGATGTTCAGCTACCATCAACCTAGCAAGGGCTCATGCTTAGGAATCATGATGATGGGATGCAGAATGATGGGCAACATGGATGCAGCTATTATTCATACCCTTAGAGCCACTCCCATTGTGAGATAACTGCTCCAAACTGAAAGATAATGTGAATGATTAGAGGCCAGAAAGAGGATTTTTTCTGAGAAGCAATGTGAATAGCTACAGCAACTGAAACATAACAGACACATTTTTTTAAAAAAATGCTAAAGCATGTGCAATTGTGGAAAATATATATCTGTGTATGGATTTCCCCAGAGGCTATGTAAGAAGGAACTGTGTTTTCTTTTCATCATGTAGTGCTGGGAAAGCTGTGGTGCTCTCAGTGCTGTTGAACTCCAGCTGGCTGAGGCTGACCAGATTTCCAGTCCAACAATAACTGGAGAACCACAACTACTGCAGTCCTGTGGCAGAGGATCCATTTTGACTCTCTAGATTTCAGTTTTCCTAAAGGAAAAAAGGTACACCTACTTTTCAGGCTATTTGGAAAGAATGATTAGTATTTCTATCTGTCAAAGGCCTATAAAATGCTAATGAGCCCAGAGATGATCAATATAGCCCTGAACCACCTTGTGAGCTACAGGAAACTTCTTCAAGAGCTGTGTGAACCAAGCAAGAGAAGATATAAATTACTCTTAGGCAATTAGTACTTCTGAGTTTCATGTTATGCATAGCTAAAAAAAATGCAAGAGAAGTTAAACATTGCATATAAAATCTTAGCACTGGAAGGGATCACAAGAGCCATCTCCACCAACCTAGTCCCTGAACCAAGAAGGAATATACAGCTAAATCACTCCTGAGAGAATTTAGTCACCAAATCTGCCAAATCTATCCCTGCTCCTAGGGCCATTCTGGCAGTCATTTTCTCAAGCCGGAAAACTCCCAGCTGTGAAAAGAGCCACGCTGAGTGCCTCTGGGAGCAGGGATGGACCTGGGTCGCATTTGGGCAGCAAATTTGACAGCAAAATCCTTGTGCCAATATCAGGATGCCACACAATTTAAATTTTAAGCCGGATCAGGCAAGCTGTACCATTTAACTTTGTGATAAGCTTGCAAGACAGAAATCTTAGCCCAAGGGGGTATTCCCAGATCATGGCAAAATGAGGAATTATCCATTCTTACCTATTTAGGTATAATGAACATTTAATCTAGCCCACTTGCTTCTAGCAAGAAGATGGATGCAGAGCAGAGGGTGAATCCTGATGCCAAACTGTCTGGAAGCGAAGGAAGGAACTAGCTAAGTAAACACAGACACACAGAGAGTCTTTGCAAATTGCAGCAAAAAAGCAGTTACAGTCTGCAAATCTAGCGAGATGTGGCTCCCTTAGCTGAGCTGGAAATTTGCATGCAGCCCTTTCCCTTCAATAAATAAAAAGAAAGAGAAATCCATGGATGACAGAAAAATACTACAAGCAATAGAGAAGAGAAGAAAAACAAAAGGGAGATAGGAACAAGCTAAGAATTATGAATGCAACAGTACAACGGCTTATACAGAAAGATAATGAAAATTACTACAATGACCAATGCAGAGAAATAGAAGACAATAACAAAAAGGGAAGAATGAGATCTATTTCACAAGATCCAGGAAATCAAAGGAAAATTCAAACCAAGGACTGGGATGATCTATGTCAATAAAAAATAATATGATTCAAGACCAGGAATGAAAGATACTGGAGGAAATACACAGAAGAATTATACAAAAGAGATGACAAAATGAAGGGCACATGGAATGAAGAGCCATATGAAGATGAACCCAAAATTCTAAAAAGTGAGGTGGAAACTGCAATAAGAAAAATAGCAAAAAAACAAATCACCAGGAACAGATGATATTCCAATTGAACTGCTGCAATCCACGCTAACAGAGTCAACTTTAATGCTGACCAACATATTTCAACAGATATGGAAAACAAAACAATGGCCAACACACTGCAGCAACTATAGAACCATAGCACTGATCTCCCATGCAAATAAAATCATGTTCAAAATTCTACAGCATAGACTCCAACCATACATGGAAAGAGAAATCCCAGAGGTCCAATCGGGGTTCAGGAAAGGGACTACATTGCAAACATACAATGGCTAATGGAATACACCAGGGAATTCCAAAAGAAAATCTGCATGTGCTTTATAGACTATAGCAAAGCCTGCATAGACTGCATAGACTGCATATATAGACTGCATAGATCATGAAAGGCTATGGAATTCCATAGCCTTCCACATGGGAGTGCCAACACATCTGATAGTCCTGATGAGGAATCTGTACTCAGGACAAGCGGCTACTGTCAGAACAGAACACAGAGAAACTGAATGGTTCTCAATTGGCAAAGGGGTCAGACAAGGCTGTATCCTTTCACCCTATCTGTTCAACTTGCATGCAGAACATATTATAAGAAAGGCAGGCTTGGACACAGAAGGAGGAGTGAAAATATGAGGAAGGAATATCAACACTCTAAGATTTGCAGATGATACCATAATACTAGCAGAAAATCTCACAGACCTGGAATACCTATTAAGGGAGATCAAAGAAGAAAGTGCAAAGGCAGGCTTGAACATAAAGAAAACAAAAATAATGACCATCCAGGACCTTCACAAGTTCAACCTAGACAATGAAGAAATAGAAATAGTAAAAGAATTCCCATACCTGGGATCAAGCATTGATAGAAATGGAGACTGCAGTTAGGGAATCAGAAGGAGACTAAGAATGGGGAGGGTGGCTATGAAAGAACTAGAAAAGATTCTAAAATGCAAAGATATACAACTCAGCACAAAAATTAGACTCATACAAGCCATTGTATTTCCTATTAACATGTATGGATGTGAGAGCTGGACAGTTAAGAAAGATTATAGGAAGAAAATCAATGCATTTGAGATGTGGTGCTGGAGAAGAGTGCTGAGGATCCCATGGACAGACAAAAGGACAAACAAATGGGTCCTAGAGTGGATCAAGCCGGAAACCTCCCTAGAAGCCAAGATGACCAAACTGAGTCTGTCGTATTTTGGACACATCATGAGAAAAGAGGACTCTCTGGAAAAACCAGTAATGCTGGGAAAGGTGGAGGGAAGTAGGAAGAAGGACACATGCTAGATGGATGGACTCTATTAAGGAGGTCATGGGTATGGGGTTATAAGAATTAAGCAAAGCAATAAAGGACAGGAGGTCTTGTAGATGTCTCATCCATAGGGTAGCCATGAGTCGAGATTGACTCTAGGGCAGTTAACAACAACAACAAAGAGCTCACCCAAAAACCTGGAGAATTTGCACCCTCACTTCCTGCCTGGAGATGGCCCAAAAGTACTGGAGATGCAGTGCCATGCCCTGAGATCTGACAACCTTATTTAAAGCATGCTACATTTATGATTTTGACAAGCAAGTTCTGAAATGGGGACAAAATGTAGTTGATGCTATCTTGACTAACAGCCAAAGCAACAGTTGCTGGAAGTCTGCAGGGAGCTGAACAGTCACGTGGTATTGGCTTGCCTCCTGGTTTTTCAGCTGCCAAACTTCATTTAAAGAAGCTAAAAATACATGAAATATTTTCCTTTCCTTAGATTACTTGACTATGTCAGCAGTTGTTGTAGTTGCTATGAGTGTGTTATCTGATAACTAACAGGGTGGAAGGTTATCAGTGCAAGGGGTAATAGCTCATCCAGTGAGCAGAATGCCACAGTAGCTTCAAATACAAAAGTGTTCACACAGAATCATAGTTCTGATAGAAATCATATTTAATTTAATGAGTTGTACTCAGACTTACACATAAGAGATTGTGAGAGGCCTCCAAGTCACTTCTCCCCTCCACCCAGACCAAAGAAGATTAATACAGATTTTGGGGGAGTGGGATGGGTAATGCTATGAGGCCTAAACATAACATAATTTAGGGACCCAGCATATCTTAATCCATTCCTACCTGTACCCTACAAGGCATAGGGTGATTTTACATGATCTTGTTGTAGTTAGGTGCCAAACTACACAAGATGCAGGACACACTGTGTTCTGGTTTCTCTGATTTTCTTTCCCTTTCCTTTCCTTTCTTTACTTTCCCACAACCATTACTTTAACACATATCCTAACAAACAGAACATAATACCTCAGGGTCACACTTCATTGCAGAATTCACATAGAATCAAACCTACAAGATAGATATTTTTATGCCATTGTCAACTGAAGAGTTTTAAACAATATCCTCAAGTTTCAGCTACTTGCTACACAAAGATGGTTTTTTTAAAAAATACAAAAACAGTTAAGACCAAAATTGTTCCAATATATCTATTACATTTTGCCTTTTCAGTCCAATGTACTAGGGCAAAAGAAAGTCCATGACATTTTGTGTCTGAAACATAGGAACTTATCCCATGGCTAAATAAAACATTTTACCTGAATCGAATTTAATTTTAAATCGGGCTGCATCCAGACTATATCACAAAGATTTTGCTGCTGAAATCACTGCCTGAATGCAACCCAGGTCCATCCCCGCTTCCAGGAGTGCTCTGGTGGCCATTTTTCAAGCTGGAAAACTCCCAGTTTTGAAAAGAGGTGCCTGGGAGTGGGGATGGACTTAGGCTGTATTCAGGCAGTGATTTCGGGAGCAAAATCTTTGTGATAGGGTCCAGAAAAATGCTTTATTTTAGCTATGCAATAAGCCTCATAAAATTATAGAATCATAGAGACTACAAGGGCCATCCAGTCCAACCCTATTCTGCCATGCAGGAACTCACAATCAAAGTACCCCTGACAGATAATCATCTAGCGTCTGTTTAAAGACCTCCAAAGAAGAAGACTCCACCACATGCCAAGGGACTGTCAATCAGCTCTTACTGTCAGGAAGTTCCTCCTAATGTTTAGGCCAGGGGTCCCCGGACTTTTTGATCCGGGGGCTGGTTCGCTGGCCCCCAGATCTTCTGGGGGGCCGGAGGTGTGCGCACACATGTGCACAACTCCGGACACCATTTTGTGTTCCAAAATGGTGTCCGGAGTCACACACATGCACACGACTCTGGACACCATTTTGGAACACAAAATGGTGCCTGAGTAGTGCACATGCGTGTGCAACGCCTGATCCCATTTTGTGTTCCAAAATGGAGCCCGGAGTTGGGCGCATGTGCGTATGACGCCGTGCACATGTGCACTACTCCAGACACCATTTTGGAAGACAAAATGTTATCTGCCAGCGGGCGCGAGTGGCGGCAGCGGTGCGGTGGCAGGACCAGCTGCAGGCTGATAGGAAGGCCTCGACGGGCCAGGTCCGGCCCATGGGCCATAGTTTGAGGACCCCTGGTTTAGGCAGAATCTCTTTTCGTGTAGCTTGCATTGTTCCGAGTCCTATTTTCTGGAGCAGCAGGGGGGAAAAAACTTGCTCCATCCTCAATATGATATCCTTTCAAATATTTAAACAAGGCTGTCATATCACCTCTTGTAGAGAGGCTGGTGTGAGGGCAACAGTGGGAGGGAAGCAAATGCACACTCATTTGATCCTGTCTCAAAAAGGACCAAGTGAAGACATTGATCTCATACCATGTAGGCATGGAAGGATCCTGGGCCCTTTCTCACCATGGTTATGGGGCTATTATTCCTTAGCCTCATAGTAGTGCCTCACCAAATTACAACTTCCAAGATCCCAGAAGATGCAGCCATGGCAGTTGAAGTAGAAACACATTGCTATAATTGTGTAGCCCAAAAGGTCCCCTGTTGCAACAGGTGCCCATAGAAAGTTCATCACAGAGCAGCCAGAGACATAACTTAGAAACACTAAAAAGGAAACAAAGAAAAAGTGCCAAAAATCATTGGACTGCTCCTCTCATAAAGCATTCATTACCACAAAACCCATGGGAAAAGGAGAGAAGCATTTAGGGCAAGGAATTCAAGGAACCTTTCCAAAGTCAAAGCATGGGACCCCCTGGAGACCATGATCTAAAGACATTGCCTACTTTTCTTGGTGGGGGTTTATCAAGGGCAAGGGAAACCTTGGGGGAACGGCAACATCCCATCTCAGTAGGCTGCCACTTCAGAGCAAGGAAAACCTTAAGAGATTCTGTACACTCACAAAGTAGCTGAGACAGGAAAATAAGAGCAAGGCACAGAGTCACTGATAAACTGACTGCTTTTCAGGATATGTGGACTATCTTTGTTGAGCAGCTGTGAACACAATGTACATCAGGAATATGTCAGGTAAACCAGGAGAATATGACACAGAAGTGTAATGGCACTCCAGTGCTAAGACTTCATACCCACTGATATTTCCCTGGACAGGCATCCTAACGCACTATAGGAAACAGTATAGCATTGTTACAGTGTAGTGACAATGGTAGTTGAATCATGTTCCCACAATGAATTAATTGTGGTGGGAGCTCTGCTGACCAAAGATCTAACATAAATTGGTACCATTTAACAGAATCAAGCATATATATGACCATTACACATTGTTTTCTTTGTAGTAAGGTGGTGCACGTTGTGTAGGAAATATTATTGCAAAAAACCAGACAAAGACAACTCTGGTTGTCTGCAAACTGGCTGTCACAAAGAGTGGGTCTTCTACATGCATGCAACAATGTGTTACAAATGCTGAAGATTTATTTAGTATTTTGCCACAGTTGTGGATGTTTTTCCATGTCAATGTGCCAGGAATTCATAGTAGCTAGAAACTGAGGGAAGATAGAGCTGGAGTGTATTTCTAGGAGGTGGAAATTTGATCCTGTGGCTGTGAAAAGGCCAGTCTGGTCTCAGGAATGCCTTCTTGTCTACCATCTTCTTGGTGACTAGGCAGAAGATGGCATTCTGGCATCCAGTGTCCCCCCGCCACCCAACCTACTAATCTGCAGTGAGGCTGCCGCAAGGATTCCTATTCTGACTCTTGTCCATAGACTCATCTGCACTAGAATAATACTCATTTCTTTTTCCCCAACAAATTCTTCCACTAGGTTATCCTTCTAATAAATTAAGTCTTAGTCAGCCTTAGTTTTTTAATTTACTATTGTCATGCCCTGCTTGGAGGCATACCCTGCTAAGAACTTGGAAAAGGAGAGAGAGAGGGAGGAACTTGATCCTGAGCCTAGTCCCAGTTCCTCATTGTCTGTGCCAACAAGGCTGATGCCAAAGAGGACAGTCAGGAGTCTGGCACCCAGGCAGTAAAGTCTCCTGCTAATTTGGGCAGTGAGGAAGAGAAGCAGGCCAACTTACCTGTGCCTTCTTACAACCAGCAAAGATCAGAAAGGACAGGGCTTCATCATTCTAGGAGGCTTTATGAGAAACACCAAGTAATCAGAAAGCAGCTAGACTAGGAAGTGCTGAAGATAAAAGCCTAGAAAGAATGCCAGAATCTTTGTCAGAGGACCTTATCACACGGGGGTCTAAAGTGCTCGCATCCCCATGCGATCGCGCTTCCATACCCCGGCTGATCAAACGACGTCGCAGGGAGGCCCCGCCCATCCCCGTAGCATCCCGATCACATCCCTGTGCTATAGTGCTTCCTCTTTCCAGCTGATCAAACGACGTCGCAGGGAGGCCCCGCCCACCCCCGTCGCATCCCGGTCGCATCCCTGTGCAACTGCGCTTCCTGTCGCCGGCTGATCAAACGACGTCACAGGTAAGCCGCTCGCATCCCCGTCCCAATGCAGCATGATGCTGCATCATCCAGGCATCATCCCCATTCTTTTGAATGCCTGGTCGAAACGGGAATTACATTTCCTGCGACTAGAATGATGCTGGGATGATGCTGCTTTCTGGCCAAGGAAGCGCGATGGGACGGGAATGCGAGTGCTTCAGTCCCCGTGGGATAAGGTCCAGAGGTTAAGTGACATTCTTGGTGGAAAGTACTCTCATTGTGTACTCCTTGTTTGCTTGTTTCTTTGGATTGAATCTTCAGACCTTTGCCTGACCTTGCTGCTCTCTGGAACCCTGACCATTGAACTGACTGACGACTCCGGCTCTTTGGACTTCTGAACTCTTTGGTATTATCTAAGACCTTGCTTTGTATACTTTGGATTTGAATTGTCTGAAATGCTGTGTCTTGGTTGCAACCCCCTATCTGATAACTAAGGCTGTTGCTATCAGCTGCTGGCTGCCTTCCC
The DNA here is from genome assembly GCA_020142125.1 of Phrynosoma platyrhinos. Taxonomy (NCBI): domain Eukaryota; kingdom Metazoa; phylum Chordata; class Lepidosauria; order Squamata; family Phrynosomatidae; genus Phrynosoma; species Phrynosoma platyrhinos. Next base: position 133,194,024 of record CM034703.1, on the reverse strand, counting down.
AGACAATTATGCTGTTTATATAGTTTTAATCTGACTTGTGCAGGGGGGTGGGAGGAGGATTTGATAGTTTTATTGGTATTGTGACTAGTCCTGGAGGAACCATTTTGAGGGTAGAAAGCAAGCAAAGCAAAGCAAAGCAGCTTCAATTATATACCACTTCATACCACGCTATGAGGTGTCTAGGCAGTTTACAACTGTAAGCTCATTGCCCCCCAACAGTTGGGTACTCATTTTAGTGACTTTGGAAGGATGCAGGCCTGAGTCTAGCCTGAGCCCTGGCTAGTATTGAACTCTCAATTTTGTGGTCTATGAGTGAGTGGCTGCAGTACAGGCATTTAACTACTGCACCACCAGGGCTCCTTTAACATTCTAGATAAATAAATTCTAGGGCAAGTACTTCTAGGAAAACAGCAAAGCCCCCTTGCAAAGGATTCTTAAAATCTACCTCAGACTGCAATTCTTAGGATGGGAGAGGTGGCAGGGAACTGTAATAGTTAAGCTGGCATAGAACTTATAATATAGACATGCTTAAAAGCAAGAGAAGTCAATAAACTGCACCATTCCTCTCTGCTTTATTGCTTGATCATCCCCCAGAAGATAGGTTACCCTCAGCTCTTTGCCAGGCTTGCCTGATGGTTACTCAAACAACTGCGACTGAGAATAGTTTGCATGCCAGAAAGGAAATCCTCAAGGGATTCTGGGATGGATGCAGTGGAAATTCTGTCCCTTTTCCCAGGAAAAATAACTGCAAAGGTTTATTTCAGAGTTGGCCTTTGCTGAGGGCAGGGATCACCTAACAGTGCTCCTTGTTCCTTGGAAGTGACAATAAGCTGCCAAAACCAGCAGGGAAACTGGGAAGAAACAGTAAACAGACAAACAAGCAACATCATCTCCATTGTCAGCAAACCAGAGATGAAACCAGATGAGAGGAAGCAGCAAGCCAGCCATCTAAAACTCTTATTTACTCAGCTGAAACCATACTATGTTCTTCATACTACTAAGTTGACTCAATTTACACCAACATCTTTTTTTTAATCACTAGGTGATTAATTACTCCTCCTCAAAGAACACATGAAGCCCCCTTATGCTGAATCAGCTCCATATTTTGGTGGCCTTCTATGACCAACTCTGCATTTTCAGGAAGAGGAAGCATTTCAGGAAGATGATGCCATGTCACCCTGAGTGACCAGATGTCCTAACCACAAAGGAGGACAAGACACTGCAAATGTAGGACATTAAAGAGAAATGGAGGGCATTCCTTCCCTTCCCATAGGGGAGGTAGCCTAATACAAACCAGCTATATAGCACTTTTCTTTTTTCTATCTTTGCCCAGCTGTCAAGAGTCTAAGGGGGACGAGTAATTCAGCTGGTAACCATATGCATGTTATAAAGTTCTGCTGTTCTTTCATTGCCACCATCCTGGTGCCCATTATAAAATGGCTCACCTTGCTGTTTTTGCATGGTGGTGAAATCTTCAAAGGTGAGAGTGCGCACAGGGGGCCTCCAGAATGCATAGGTTTCCATAATGGCCTCCAGCCCAGTTCTGTAAAATGAAAGGAGGGGAAGAAAGAGCAAAATATCAGTGAGCTGGTAGATCTCCCTGAACAAATGAGTACAACCTGACAGTCATTTTGATAGCCATTATTAATTCATGTGTTGTGCAAAACTCTGCATTGTTATAGCCCAAATATTTAATGATACAACAGATGCTTCCCAATTTTTCTCTTTTTCATTCTCCTCTTGGTTCCTAAACCATTCAGTCTTTTGTGATGAAGAGTTTTAGAGATGAATTCTGCAGTGCTTCTTTGATCAGGAAGCTGATTTTTCCAAGCTGTGCAGAAGTGAATCTGCCACAGATGTAATGGAGCTAAACCCATGCTACCCCTGGGAGGCAGACCAATAAATTAAGCCACACATGCAAAAAAAAAAAAAGAGAGAGAGAGAGAGAGAGAGAGAGAAAGCTGGAGGTCACACCAAGGCCTGTAGCAGGACTGGAAACTGAACTCAGGGCTCAGGCTGACATCCTGAATTATGGACCATGACATTAAAGAAGAGTTTGGGGAAATCAGCAGAAGCACAGAGTTACTGGGAGAGCCTGGTTAATTTTCTCAATCAACTCACTTTTGCTTTACACTTGTCCCTCCATATTTGCTGCTTTGACTTTTGTATATTTGATTATTAACATATTTTATTAATAGGTTCTCTCTAGGAACATCTAGGTCCTCTAGCACAACTCTATAGTCAACTTTAACCAAAAGTCGCACTTAAGGACCTAGAGATTCCTAGAGAGAACACTCCACTAGGCATTTGTAGCTCCTCCACTGCAATTCTATGGCAGATGTTGACCCAGAGTTGCCCTGGAGGACCTAGAGATTCATAGAGAGTTGTTCTCTCAGGTAAAAACATAGTGTTTTTGTTATTTGTGGGTTTCCCCACATTCATGAGGTTCCTGTGCCCTAACCCAAATGAATGGAGGGGGACAAGTGTATTTCCTAATGTCAGACTACTTACAGTTCATTGAATTTGAGGATGGGTCAGGTTCAGTTTCTGGATCCTCTTAAGGGAGTCCTTCAGTTCAGAGAAAAGGTACTTGCAGCTCAAAACATTTCCTATACATGACTCTATTCAGTAAACTTTCCAAAGTCACTCTGGAAGCGTAGATGTTTTACATAAATTGGGTATGTGTGCAATGGCATCCCTAGGCTTGGTGTCACTCTGTGTGGTCACTCATGGTGTCACCCCCATTGACTTCCTCCCATTTCACACCATCCAGAATCCTTAGGAATGCTTTTTTGCACTCATGTTGCTTGTAAATCATCATTCCCATTTACCACTGAATGTCATGCTAATAGCTGTGACAGAAACAACTAGCAAAATTAAAATTAGACCTTCAAATTACAATATCGTATATACAACCTAAATGTATTTACATATACATAGGGAAGATGTGGTTAAAAGGTGGTGTTTTTTAAAGATAATTTTAAAAGAATTTAAAAATTCAAAAATTTCATTTTTAAAATTTTGAAATTTTAATTTTAAAAAATTCTGGACCCCCTCCTTCCTCCTCCCACTGAACTCCCCTCCCCACCATCTCTTTAAGCATTTTGAAGGGAAGCAGATGAATGTCACAGCCCATTTCTGCCAAAAAGTAGATGTTTGAGGAGCAGTAATGTCACCCTCCACCTTTTAGGGTGTCACCTGGTGCAGTCTGCCCCTCTACTCATGCCACTGTGTATGTGTGTCTACTAAAAGACTGTTTTCAACATCTAATTTAGGTTAGGAGTTGTTGTTGTACAGTGTTTGTAAGCTGCTGGAAAGAAAAACAGAGGCTGCTATTCCACAAAGTAGCCTCACAGTAGCACAGAATACATATTTCACAAAACCTCTCCAGTTAATGGGGAGGCCATACAAAGCTCAAGGGCAAGCCATTGATACAAGAATGTGGCCTTTAATTATTGAAGCCAGTGCAGTCCATCACAGTTGCACTGCTAGAAAAGTTGAAAAGAGCCAGCTGCAGACCTGAAACCTAGACAGACTATTCCTAGGGTAGGGCTACAGACCAACCAGACTGCTTTCCTATCTGGGATGTTGTATATGGCATCAACATATATACAAGATAATCCACCTTCTGTCAGAGTTCACCCCCCTTTTTTGGGGGGGGAGGTGATGGAGGGGGGCTTATGGGTTCAATAAGGGGCGGGTGGGTTGTACAGTTAATACAATCTGTTTACATTGTATTAACATATCTTTATGTAAATTTAATGTTGTAAGCCGCCCCGATTGCTCTGCAGAGGGGAAGGATATAAATAAATATTATTATTATTATTATTATTATTATTATTATTATTATTATTATTATATCTAACTATTCTTTTTCTCTGTCCTTCAAATGTGTCACTCATCTCAAAGCCTCAAGAAGTCATCAATTTTCTAATTTTTTTTCTGCATGTTTACTCAACCACACAAATAAATATACTATGGTATTTATAAAACTGAGAGCCAGCATGGTGTAGTGGTTTCAGCATTGGACAGTGATTTTGGAGACCAGGGTTCAAATCCCAGCTCCACCACAGAAATCCACTGGGTAACTTTGGGCAAGTGACACTGTTTCAGCCTCAGGGAAGACAATAGCAAACCCCCTCTGAATCTTGCCAAGAAACCCTTAGGGTCACCATAACTTGGAAATGAATTGAAAGCACACAACAACAATTCATGAAACCACAGGATTTCACTTAAGTATGGACCCAATCTGTCTCTAGCAGAGCCAGAGCTAGCACCCAGCATCCTGACAGCTGCCCACATCTCAGGGTCCATTGATGCTGACCTCACCACAACTTTATCCTTTCTAATTGCCTGTTCCCTCACTTAACAGGCATATCCATTTGTGACAGCGCTATATCTGGAAAGCCACCTGCCCTGTTCAATATCCAATTGTACACCATGTAGGACAGTTCCTCAGATGCAGTCAGTAGAATCATACTTGGAAGGTACCACAAGGGGCATCCAGTCCAACCCCCTTCAGACATGCAGGAACACACAATTTATGCAATCCCAAAAGATGGAAATTCAACCTCTGTTTAGAAACCTCCAAATAAAGTCCACCACCCTCTGAAGCAGTCTATTCCACTTTTTCAAAAAGCTCCTATAATCACGATGTTCTTCCTAATGTTTTGGTGGAATCTTTCTTATAATTTGAATCCAAAGACTATGTGATCACTATCACCAAGTAAGTCTACAGCTGGGAGATAGATTATGTAATGACCACTACTACTATCTCACTAGTTGCTATCAATTATGTGTTGGGGTGACAATGTGTCACTGCCAAATCTCTTAAACTCTTTTACATTGTGTGCCACCATGACACCAATTATGTGTGAAGATCCTCAAACTCCTATCTTACAAAAGACTCACACACTAGAACTCTCTTCAACTGCTATAAAGCTGTTTTAAAATCCCAGCAGTTTGACACCAATTGTCAATTGATAACTACACCACCACTATCTGAAGTGTCATAAATAATAAAAGGTATTTTCTTTTTGGTAGCATTTTATTAATGTTTGGTAGTGTGGATGATGTTATCTGTAAGCACACTTCAGGCAACTACTTGTTGAAACAAAAGAACAAATTTTATTTATAAGCAATGTTGAATACAGTATCTTTCTTGTAGGATGTCATCCAAGCTTGTTACAGTGTATCAATTGCTTCAGTAGTTACAAAGTTTAACAGTTTCTTTCACTTGACTTTATAAATGTTCCCTTATAGTCTTAGTTCCCACAGAACCTTTATCTAGCCTCTGTATCTCTTAGCCCTTCTAGTTAACTGTTACACCAACAGCCTCTCTAAGGGCCTTTACAGACTGCCAGAAATAATGCACCTTGAAGCCACTTTAACTGTCCTGGCTCAGTGCTAAGGAATCATGGGAACTGTAGTTTATTGTGGCACCAGAGCTCTCTGACAGAGAAGGCTCAATATCTCAGAAAAAAATACAATTCCCATGATTCCCTAGCACTAAGCCAGAGCAGTTAAAGTCGACTCAATTTCTATTTCTAGCAGTCTGCAAATGCCTTCAGCAAACTTTACAAAATGCTTATAGACAAAAAACAAGAGGGAGAGTTGCATTGAAGGACCAGAAGATTCCTAAAGAGGTGTTCTCTTAGGTGAAAAGAATAGTGTGTTTTTTATTTGTGGTTTTCCCAAATTCACAGGGGTCTTCCCCCCCTAACCCCAGTGAATATGGAGGGACCACTGTATATATCCCACAGGATACTATCACATACACTTTAACTCTGGATTCCAGTCCTTAGCTTGGGTAACTAAAACCCTTCTAACTGCACCTCACAGTGTCTTCTTCAGCCTCCTTGGCCACTAACCCCTCAGGGTACAATGATACACACTCTCCTCACACATGGCTCTGCCTCTCTATTTATACTCACTCCTGGAAGCAGCCCCCACCTTTTCTAGCTTCACTCCTATTTGCTGTTCTCACCATTCCAAACTGCCTGTGTTCTTCACAGATGGCAGTATGCCAATAAATAATAATAATAATAATAATAATAATAATAATAATAATAATAAAATTTATTTATATCCCGCCCTTTGGGAACCCAATCAGGGCGGCTTACAAGGATAAAAACATATACAATACTCAAACCCAGTACCCCCTCCCCCCTTAAAACAGTATTAAAAGATATTCTATTGCTTCCTCTTTTTTTCCAGTGCCATTTCTTTGACCAGAGATCACTGGCTTTCCACCAAAACTTGAAACAATAGGGGAAATTCAACAAAAGTTACACAGAAAGCAATGGGACATTGGACTTTATTACACAGGAGGCAAGCATCCTCTTCCCATCATTAAATCATCATTAAATCCCATCACAATGCAATAATGGGATGATTTTCACACAACATTGCCATTATCACACCATTATCCCACGAATAAAGGATGTGAAAATCCCGTTATTGTACAATATTGATAGGACTTAATGGTGATTTAATAACAGGAGGAGGATGCTTGCCTTCTATGTGATGAAGTCCATTTAACTGCTCTATTGTTCTTGATGGGATACACATACAAGTTACTTCACCAGGCTGTGTCTCAAGGTCTAAATAGTAGTCTTATGTATCCTAGGCATCCTAACCTTCAACTTTAGAAACTGAGGCATTGACACAAAAGAAAGAATATTTTGAAATATGTAATTGCCATGGAGCCCTTTCATTCAGACAACCACCTTTTTAGAAAATCTGGGAAAATTTGGCAGAAACATCTTCAACCCACCAAGGCCTAGGACTAAATTTAAATGTATTTTCCAAAATTTCACACACATGCACCATTTGTTCATTTTATAATAATATATAATAATAATAAATTTTTATTTATAGCCCGCCCCTCTGCACAGCAATCGGGGGAGGGGGGTTACAGGATTTAAAACAGTCAAAGTTAAAGCATTCCCTCATCCCACACCCCAACCCTCCCATCCCCTTAAAATAAAATTAAACCAAGAGAGAGTTAAAAACAACAATACCATAAAATGATAAAACAGTGGAACAAGGAGTCACTAATAATAATTTTACTCAAAAAGTAGAGGAAGGGAGTGTGCTGCTGAACTATGATTGTACTTTTTAATTTCTAAGAAGTTAGCAGGTGGTATTAGTAAGAATAAACAGTAGAGATACTCTAAGGAGGCAACCTAAGAATTTGTTTAGGGCAGTAGAGGGATCGATCCCCAGGGGAGACATGAGAGTTGCTCAAGGGGGACACAAGACTTGGAAGCCCTGATCTCTCTTCCTCCTCTTCCCAAACCTTTTCTGTCCTAGAGGGGAATCATAGAATCATAGAATCATAGAGTTGGAAGAAACCACAAGGG
>CM034703.1:133146464-133160757 GCA_020142125.1 Phrynosoma platyrhinos | reverse complement strand
CATAGTTCTCTGCTGTTAATTTTGGAAATTTTGCAAGCTCCATTTTAATTTTTCCCTTTTTAATCCAGCACAAGCCTTGAAAAACTGCTTGCCCCTCCCAGCTGCCTTTCCAGGACACTGTCTCTTTAAAACTGCAGCCTTTAAACCAGCTGGTTAATTACTGCTTTCTCTTGCCACTTTAACAGCTCCGAGACAGTCCATTGAATTAATTGCTTTGAGATAAGGAGGGTTTCTACTTACAAGCTTTGTGTTGATTGCTGGCCATAATTCAGGCTTGAAATTCCACCTGGTCCTCCTCTAGCCGCTTTGCCATCCGCTTCAAGCTGGCAAAGTTGAGAGAAAGAAAAAAAAATAGCTCCTGCCTTTTAAAATTCCAGGCTTGGCTTCAGAGGTCTCGATGTGTCGAAAAACCATCCTCTGCTACCACTTGTTGAATTGTGTTGATGGATGTATAGCAAACAGTCCATGAAGCCAATCACCACAATCTGGTAACTTCGGCAAGCTTCTTTTATTGTAAAAACAGCATGAGCAAAAAAACAAATAATAATAATAACATCTTCACTTTAGCCAGAATGGCTAAACAGGAACAAAGCCTATCTGCTACATGGTTCAAAGTTAGTTAAGCTGCATCATCAGGAAAATATTTTAATTAGTCCATTACAGCTTAAAGGTGAAAAGACAAGTGACAAACTTTTCAGGATCACAACTTTCAGCCCCCAATTCTCCACCCCTTTGGGTATAGCCCTTACAGACTCATTGGTTGATGATGCATGACGTGTGTTAGCCCAACCTTTAATTACCATATTAAATAATGTGACTGCAGTTCCCATAACATTCCCATGTTTATGAGACCTCTTATTGTAAACAAAACTCTTTCTCACAGAACTGTAGCTTGTTAACTGCTTGTTTGGGCTAAAGCACACCTGGACTGATAATTGTGATTCTGGACTCAGAAAACAACTTTTCTCAGCAAGGAAAAAATACAGACACACATCTTTACATTTCAACATTTTTTAACATTGACTATATGTCCCATCAAATTCTAACACTCTCAGCCTCAGGGAAAGGCAATGGCAAACCTCTTAATAAATCTTGCCAAGAAAACTCCATGATAGGATTGCCATAAGTAAGAAATGACTTGAAGGAATACAACAACAATCTGTTGCTTATACTTAATGCTAGAAATACCCTCCACTTTAATGAGAGAAGGAATAGGTAACTGGAGCAGTAGATCACACATTTCAACAGTCTAGTTTTGATTAGAGCTAGTGTGGTGCACCAGTTTTAGTGCAGGGCTAGGACCAGGGTTCAAATCCTTCTCAGCCATAGAAACCCACTGGGTCCTCATCCTGAGGGGAAAGCAATGGGAAACCCCCCTCTGAACAAATCTTGCCAAGAAAAGCCTATGATAGGGATGCCATAAATTGGCAACAACTTGCAGGCACACAACAAGAACGAATCTGTTGATAAGAGAGCCAGTTTGATGTAGTAGTTTGAATGTTGGACAATGATTTGAAGATATGGATTTGAATCCCTGCTTAAACCCAATGGATGACCTTAGGCAGGTCACATATTCTCAGATGATGATGGTAAACCCTCTCTAAAGAAATCTGCTAAGAACACCCCCTGACAGGTTCAGCTTAGGGTTTCCATAAGTTGAAAAAAACTTGAAGCCACACAACAACAACAACAATCTGTTGATGAGAAAAAGCCAAGGCACCAGGTTCCATCTGATATTGGAAGCTAAGCAGGTCAGCCCTGGTTAGTACTTTGATGGGAGACCACCATGGATGGAAAGGACATCTGAAATTTTCCCCAACCTCTTTTCTTTCATTTTTAAGGGGTGAGGGGTAGGATTGTAATGTGTGTGTGTGTGTATTTGTATTTGTATTTGTATTAGATCTGAATACCCTAAAAGTAGTAAATCCAATCTAATCTTGGAAACTAAGCAGGGTCAGCTCTAAGGAGGATTTGGATGGGAGACTAACAATGAATTCCAGATACTGTGTGCTATATTTCAGCAGAAGGAATTGGCAAAACCACCTCTGAGGATTCCTTGCCAAGAAAACCCTATGAAATTGATGGGGTTGACAGGTAATTTGAAGGCACAGACACACAAAAACTTCTGTTGGTGATTGCATCTCACTTGCTTTACAAACGACCATTTACAGGATTGCAAACAAATTTCCTACAGATAGAAAGATTTTGGGCAGTTCAAACTATAAGCACAAACCCAAACATCATACTGAATAAAGAATTTGCATATCTTATGAGATTTCATGGCTGAAAGTTTGAACTCGGTCCTTAAAAAGAAAGACAGGTGGCTGTGGAATGGGTTGGGGGGTATTTCCACCATAAGGGCTCATGTATTAAAGTTGCCAAGTCAGATAAGAAGGAAGCTGGACTTTCCAGGACTTCAGTGAAGATAGGAGGCTGGAGCATGTATTCAAGCACACACAACATATTTCACAGAGTTAAGCAACTTCAGGATCAAGTGTAAGGGTAACTGTAAGGCCAAGAAAAGCAAGGCACTTTCTGGGGCAGTTTCAGGTGGCAGAGTGGGAGACACCAGGAGGTTCATTTGCACACCTTGTATTAAAATGATGATGGGAACTGGACAGTGTTGGCATCACTAGGGTTGGTGTCACCCTTTGTTGTAACTCATGGTGTCACCTCCCCATTGATCTCCTCCCATACTACACCCATACAGAATTCTTAGTAATGTTCTTGTACTAATTTACTCATGAATCATAATTCCCATATATCACTGACATCCCATATATCACTGAATGTAATGGTAATAGTTGTGACATAAACAACTCACAAAATTTAAGCTATACCTTTAAATTACAGTGTCATATATATTCACAGAATAAATGTGTTTGCCTATACCTAGTTTCATGTGGTTAAACTGAAATTTTGGTAAATGTGATTTAAAGAAAATTTAAAATTAAAAAAATAAAAATGTAAAAATATAATTTTTTAATTTTAATTTTAAAAAACCTGGGGTCTCTTCTTTCTTCTCCCACTGAGATTCACACCACTCACACCATCTCTTTAGCATTTTAATGAGACACAAGCAAACACCACAGCCTGTTTCTGCCAAAATGCAAGTATTTGCAGATCAATGGTGTCACCCTCCTCAGGTGTCTCCTGGTGTCGTCCGCATCCCCCTAATGATGCCATTGGAACCGGGCAATATTAGTGCAACTTGTGTTCCATGGTGATTTACAAGAGAAGAGGAGTTTGCCCCTGGAGGAATCAAGGATTAGCAATGATACTTTCCTGCTCATCCTAACCTATGTGCTCCAGTAGTTTGTCTTCAGTGTTTGGAAATACCAGTGGAAAATTCATGATTACCTAAAAATTTCTTCATGAATTACAGGAAAGATAGATTCTCATTCACTCACAGCCTGTCTTCATTGTGTATCTCTGAGAATATGCAGAGGGCACGTTCATGCATCAAAAGATATAGTGAGCACACACCAGGAGGTTAGCTCTAGAAAGTCATAGCTATGTTTAGCTCTAGGAAGCATTGTTCTATGTGTGTATCTTCCCTCCAAGCATCACAAGGATTCCACTGTGGAAGAAGGCCTGATTTCAGAACCAGACAGCTTTCGTGGATCTCTGTCCATCTGGCCAAGCAGGTTAAGCACCCTGAAGAGTCAGATTACCCAGTGCCTAGGACCTTTGAAATCCTTGCCATGCAGTGCAATACTTTTTGTGCCTACACAGACTTCAGTCCCATTGTTTACACAGGGGCTAATTGACAGGTGAGTAACATATAAGACTGGAGCTTTAGGTATCAGCAAAGCCTCTACACCAGGGCTAGGGAAATTGTTGCCCTCCATGTGTTAATGAACAACTATTCCCATGATCCTTCAATAGTGGCCATGCTGGATGGGGCTGCTACAAGCTGTTCAGATAGCTAGGCTATCTACATAGTACAAGTGATGTACTTCTACATAGTACAAATGGTGATGTTTGACACAAGGTTTTAAGTACTGTAGCTTCATTCTATGGAATCCTGGGATGTGTATTTACAAGGTCTTCAGCCTTCTCTGCCAAAGACAGCTGGTGTGTCAAAAAACTACAAATCCCAGGATTCTGTAGAATGGAATCATGGCAGTTAAAGTGGAGTCAGACTACATTATTTCCACAGTGTAGATGTGCCCAACATATGGAATCTCTCAGTCCTGAATATACAGTGCTGTAGAAGTAAAAGGCTCCAGGCTCTAGCCTGTTTCATTCTCCAGCTGCAAAGACTGGGATGGGATTTAGAACAGTTGTTGTTTGTGATGGACAGAGGTAATAAGACCCCAGGCCCCAAGCCATGTGAGAGCTTCAAAGGGATGCACAAGGACTTTAAATTAAACTCAGGAATGGACCAGGAACCAGTAGAGCTGTTTTAAGCATCCAGTTCCAGTTAGCAGCATAGTGACAAAACATTTAACTTGCCACACTTTCTGAATGATCAATAAACTGGAGCAATCTAGCATGAAGGTTATCAAGTATGGTTACTGAGACTATAAAATGTTTCTTTGCCTTGAAGAACTGCAGGTGGCATGGCCAGCCTCAGCTGATGAAAGGAACTAGGGCCTCCAGTACCCCAGCAAGAAGCCCCAGAGAGCAACATTGGTCCTATGGATTAATCTAATCCTATCTAAAATTAGTTAGATGCTGCTCCCTGAAAAGATAAGGCCTCTTATATAAATTGCAAAATCGAGGTTTCCTTTTTTGAATATATATAAAAGTAAAAAGTTTCCCTCAAACCCATCCTCAATTTCTTCCTCTCTGGGGTCTCCCCCCTCCCTCACTTTCCCCCTCTCTCCTCCCTCACTTTTCCCATTCTGGTGTTTACTTGCTCCTTTCTTCTTTCTTCCTACCCACCATCTCTAATTACAGTTAAGATAGGTCCAGAGCAAACTATGTCTCATACATGTTGTTCCTGTTATTGTTAACTGCCCTCAAGTTGTCACTGAATCAAGTTGTCCAAGCCTCTGCTCTGTTGAAGTCCTGCAAATTCATACCCATGACTCCTTAATAGAGTCCACCCATCTGGCACGTGGCATTCCCCTCTTTTTGTTCCCTTTTACCTTTCCTAGCATTATTGGTTTTTCTACTGAGTCATGCCTTCTCATGGTGTGGCCAAAGTACGACAGCCTCAGTTTAGTCATCTTGTCTTTCAAGAGGATTTCTGGCTTTATCTGCTCAAGAACTCACTTACAAATATGATACATACTTGATCATTAAAACTGCAAATAGCATAGATAGCATTTGGGATCCCTCACTTGTATTCCACTACTGATATTAACAAACCTCACTTCTTGCCTAGGAGAGGGGGAGAAAAATGTGTATGCTCTGAGACTCTCAGCAGTTTCAGATTAAGAATTCCCTACTCTTAAAGCACTGAGCATCTTAGAAGATATCTGCTTATTGCTATACTTGGGGCAGATCAGGGGCCCCTAACTGAAACAAATCACTCCATTAACAAAGAAGGCATGTGAAGAGAGAATGGATATGAATGTCTTGATGGAGCTGGAAAGAAAAGGGGGACAGATGAGAGAGTCAAACTGAATTGAACAGATTTTAAAATGAGATCCCATACTTTGGGAGAGCATTCCTCAAACTGATGTTCCAAGATGTGCTGGAATCCTACCATTTGCAGGTAAAAACCCTATTATTGGCTTCTTATTCCAAGTGGGGAACATTTCAGGTTGGAGGCAGACAACTTTTAAAGGACAAAAAGAGACTTCAGAAGGAGCCAGCAACAAAATGTGTTCTCCTAAAATCAATAATGAACTCTGTAAATCCCATGGCTTGACCAACACCAATCTTTTAATCAACAAATTAATTAACAATTCTTATTGATTAAACAAATCTAATTATTAGTGTTTCTGCTAGTGAATTAATTTTCCAATTTCTAATTTTTAACCATTATCAAGTTGATTTTAACATCCAACATTCCAAGCTCTGACAGTATATATTTTAAGGATGAAGTGGCTCTACTCACACTCCACATCTCAATGGCACTCATAAAGATGCTGCCTTTGAATCTAAGGCCTCACACAGTGGACCATGGCGCCAATGGCAGTTGGTATCTTCCAGGCATTAATCTAATCCCCTTTAAACCTATCTAAGCTTGTGGCCTTCACCACATCAGCTTTTTACAGTGATATCTATGTGTCGCATGAAAAAGGACTCCCTTTTGTTTATACTGACTACACTGCCAAATTCTATTATTATAAAAAAGAAGAAGAAACATTATTTCTCTTTGCACAATACTAATACTTCCTTATGCATGACAGATATCTCTGATCCTAATTTAACTGACCCATCAATACTCACTTTCAGTTCAAAAAACAACTTGTGCAGTGTTTCCTCACACTTCTTCACACAACTCCAGTCGTGCCTCAGTCATGTGAATGAAGCGGTAATGGCTTCTCTACAAGTGGTATATTCCCTTTATTTATTTATTTATTTATTTACTAACTAGCATGACTGTTGTGAGAATGGGGTTTGTACAGGAAAGACCTTGGAAGGGCAGCTATGAAGGAGCTAGACAAGATCTTCACATGTAAATAATATCACTGAATATTAAAGTTAGAATTATCCATGTCATTTTATTTCTAATTTATATATATGGCTGTATGACTGTGATAGTTGGACAGTGAAGAAAGCTGACAGGAAGAAAATAAACTCATTTTGAAACATGGTGCTGGAAGAGAGTTCTACAGATACCATGGACTGCTAAAAGGAAGAATAATGGGTCTTAGAGCAAATCAAGTCTGAACTCTCCCTGGAAGCCAAAATGATAAAACTGAGGCTGTTGTACTTTGGCCACATCTGAGAAGACAGGGCTCAGTAGAAAAGACAATAATGCTTGGGAAATAACATTTGGGAAAGAAAAAGGCAGGAGAAAAATGGGAAGACCACATTATGGATGCATAGACCCTATCAAGGAAGCCATGGCTGCCCTGAATTTGCAAGAGCTGAGCAGGCTATTGACCTTGCGGTCTCTTATAAATACGGTCCCCATAAGTCAAAGTTGACTTGATGGCAATTAACAGCAGTACAATAGTACTATGGGAATAGTTGCGAGGGCCCTGTTGTGAATTCAGGAGATGGTCTGAGGTAAATCACTCTTTTTTCTAATACAAAATCAAGCTGAGGACTTCCTGATTGTTAGATCTGTCCTTCAAGTATAATACTACATCAGATTCAAGCACTGTGCAATACTATCTCTCAAGCTCAGTTCTACATATTTCTGGATATGAAGCTGGGAAGTCCCCAAACATTTCCCTAGAAGTGGTGGGCAGTGGAGACTATTGATGAAGTAGTTGTTTTATCCCCCATACCAGTGCCCTTCAAGATGGGTGGGCAGTGAGAGCACCAGTATATTCTGGTCTTCTTCCTCTCCTCTTTTATGCTACTGAGACCAACATCACTATCTGTAGACCAAGAGAACAGCATGTAGGCCTGGTCAGATGCTGGCAGCAGCCCCAGTGTAGGGTTACACAGCAGCTCCCATCCAGGGTCCCCCATCCACAAAGCCCCAGATGGGATCCCTCTTTCTTTCCCTCTAATCCCAGCTATCAGATGGAGGAGTGTTGACAGTCAGGAGTCAGATTTCAGTTTAATTCCAATGTGATATTGTTGCTCCTCTTGTGGGGAAAATAATAATCCTAACACTTCCTATGCCTGAGTCAACCTGATTTACTTCATGATGAAAAAGAAAAATATGAGCAAGTGGATATGTACACTGTTATGTAAATGTGTGAATATGTGTCAGGGGTATTTAGCTTGCTTCCCCATCAGCATTGCATTACACTGAATGAGGTGTGCATGCATCCCAAGGCCTGTTTCACTCCTCACTCCCATCCTGAACAAGCACAAAATGCACCAACTAATTACTGTATTGTGCATTAGTTCACAGAGTTGCTTCTTTAGCATGAAAAAAAAAAACACATGTGAAAAAGTGTATGGATGAGCAAGGATATTTCAGTAGCCTTTGGTGGAGCTGTGAAACTCTGGAAAACCTAAATGAAACCTAAACCAAATGAAAGCCAAGTAACAGCTTTGGCCACCTTTGCTTTTAGCCCTCCCTGCAATGCTTCAATGATAGCCATTAAAGCCTTGGCACCACCACCATCACCCCAGTCCTATTGAGAAACCTATAAATTGTGAATTAGATGGTGAATTTTAAATATGGATTGTTTTAAAATGTGTATGTCTTATTTGACCTTTTAAACTGTTGCATGTTTTAATTAATATGTTTTAAGTGAAGTTGTTTATTATTGATTTGTTGTTTTTCCCACCTTGATCCATGGGGAGAGATGAGTAAGAAATAATAATAATAATAATAATAATAGTAGTAGTAGTAGTAGTATCTGCTATTATTATTGTTGTTATCATATAGTTGTTCTTGTTCTTCTTGTTATTACTGTCTGCACTGAGTGATTATTTCTTCACTTAATTTAACTTGAATTTTAAAAAACTAACTTATTGTATTCTCTAAACGTGGAAACTGACTACCACATTCTCTGTCCCCTGCCCCATGGCATATATAATTAAGAAATATGCTGTACATAAACTCATTAGAAAAGCAAGATCATAGTCAGTTGTTTGTATTCCATAAAAAGATAAACACTGCAAGAATTAAGACTGGTTTTAATTGGTATCTGAAACACAGAAATGTTAAAAATGTTCCTAAACCAAACTAGCTCCTCTGGGCCTCTATATTTAGTGCATAAAGGTAAACAGTAAAGGTATTCCCCATTTAAAAGGTTGTCAAGTCATGTCCAACCATAGGGGGTGGTGCTCATCTCTGTTACTAAGCCAAAGAGCCAGCATTGTCAGAAACTACTCTGTAACCTGTGATAATTTTACAGAATGCTATTTACCTTCCCACCAAAGTGGTGCCTATTTATCTACTTGCATTTGGATGTTTTCGAACTGCTAGGTTGGCAGAAGCTGGGACTAGTGATGGGAGCTCACCCCATCATGCAGCACCCAGGCCTCGAACGGCCAACCTGCTGATCTTGAAATCAACAGAGTCAGCGTCTTAACCACTTGAGCCATAGTGTCATCAGAAAAGGAAGAGCAAGAGATCTATTTCACAAGATCTTGGAAATTAAAGGAAAATTCAAACCAAGGACCGGGATGCTCTATGACAATAAAAATAACAAAATTCAAAACCAGGAAGGAATCTGTACTCAGGACAAGAGGTTACTGTCATAACAGGACACAGAGAAACAGAATGGTTCCTAATTGGCAAAGGAGTAGACAAGGCTGCATCTTATCACCCTATCTGTTCAACTTATGCAGAGCACATTATGAAAAGCAGGCTGGGACACAGAAGTAGGAGTGAAAATAGGAGGAAGGGATATCAACCATAGTACTAGCAGAAAACCTCACAGACCTGGAGCACCTACTAAGGAAGATCAAGGAAGAAAGTGCAAGAGAAGGCTTACTGTTGAACAAAAAATAACGACCAGAGAGAATCTACACAAATTTAATGTAGACAATGAGGAAATAGAAATAGTAAAAGAATTTTCATACCTGGGATCAAACACTGCAGCAGAAAATTAGAAAAAGATTAAGAATAGGGAGGTCAACTGTGAAAGAACTAGAAAAGATTCTAAAATGCAAAGATATATAACTGAACACAAAAGTCAGAATCATACAAGTCATCATATTCCCTATTATGATGTATGGATGTGAGAGCTGGACAATTAAGAAAGAAGACAGTAAGAAAATCAATGCATTTGAGATAATGTGGTGCTGGAGAAGAGTGCTGAGGATCCCATGGATGGCCCAAAAGACAAACAAATGGGCCCTAGAGCAGATCAAGCCAGAAATCTCCCTGGAAGCCAAGATGACAAAACTAAGGCTGTTGTACTTTGACCACATCATGAGAAGGCATGAATCATTGGAAAAAAACAATAATGCTAGGAAAGTAGAAAGAGAGGAAGGCCACATGCAAGATGGATGGATTCTATTAAGGAGGTCATGGGTATGGGTTTGCAGGAATAAGTAGAGCAGCGGAGGACAGAGGGTCATCCATAAGGTCACCATGGGTCGAGATCAAGGGCAGTTAACAACAAGTGTTATTTTTTAAAAAAAAGTCTCACAAGTGACAAAGTTTTGTTAAACTTAGTCCCTCCTGTCAAATTTATGGAGTTAAAGGAACGAAGAAAAAGAAAAGGAAAATTAGGATGGAAAAGATATAACTCTTCCACCATCCCCTGCCACCCCCCACAATTTTTCTTTGTAAACATTATACCTCTATAATAGGCAAATAGTCTATTCTCTAAAGTCCTTTCTCTGTCCAAGGTGCTGATTACTTACAAAATCAAAGATAACTGAAATTTTAATAGGAAGTGGAATGTCTTATATTAGTTCAGAACACTATTTAGGCCAGTCATCAATCAGTCAAGTGTTTACCACCATCAAAGCTCTTGCTTTATTATAACTTTATTTATTGTACAGTATTGCAAATCCTTTAAAAAAAACACCATTGACTGGATGTAAGGTTCCTAGAGAATTTCTGCTAATCACTACTGATTTAATCCAGCCCCAAACAAGTTATTCATATAAAACACTTTCTCACTCAAGTCCTCTCCCAGTTGTCCCCATTCTTCACCTTCTTGCTTAACTGGAGCCAAATGATTCCAAACTATAAGAAAAGAAGGGACTGATGAATGGGTCAGGTATAAATGCTCTGTGATCACCAGTTGGACGCTATCCCAAATTATTCTATCTGTGCTTAGAAATTTAAAAAAAACATTTTCTTTCTTATGAGGAAGGATACAGAAATGATGCCTACTGGTATCCTATTACTCTTGTCTGAATTCACATCATTTAATCCTGTCACTGTGGATGCAATAACTAACTTTAGACATCCAGAAAATACTAAACCTGCCCTGGTTCATGGTTCATGGTTCCAAAATACGGTAGGTAATTTATTTTGGCCCATGAATCAAAATGGAAAGTAAATGCATAGTGGTTTGAGCATTGGACCATGACTCTGGAGACTCAGAGTTTGATTCCCAGCTCAGCCATGAAACCCACTGGGTTACACTCTCTCAGCCTCAGGGGAAGGCAATGGCAAAAATTATTCTGGGCAAATCTTGCCAAGAAAACCCTATGATAAGGTCACCATCAGTCGGGAATGATTTGAAAGCATACAGCAACAATGTACAGAACTGAGCCAGTTCCAAGATAGATAACTCCACATCCAGATTTAGTGGTTATGGAAGCCTATTATCTTCCTTGCACAGACAGACACTTTAAAGGCAACTGAACAGCATTCTCTCCATGTATGTGCATGTATACAGACTTATATATTTTATTATATATATTATTATTAAGGAGTCTACTACAATTTTCTTTTAATCCATATTCATAAAACATGTCTTCTGAGCTAAATCCTTGCAGCTGGGACAGAAACAGCATGCAACCAATTGTTAAAGAAAACCCAATGAGAGTGGCATCGGCTGAGCTTCTGGGAAATTTTGGGAGCCACTTTTAGTAACTATCAAAGGAATCTTAAGCGTTGTGATGCTGTAAGAAAAATTTAAACTACACTCTTTTGAAAACTTGTCTGTTTTCAACTACCTATTTAAAAAGCAGCTGCCATGATACTTACTACTTGAGGGGCAATTATATCTTCTGGTCACCTTCATTGGTTCTGCTGTAGAGCCAGATATACTTCTAAACATATGTTATCTTTTATCACTTTAATGAGTTTTCAGATTCATGTGTCATTAGTCAAAGTTTTGAAATTATAACCACTGGGGAGAGGGGAGGGAGAGAACACATATGGCAATGCCTGCTTTGGTACAAATGTAACTAGAATTAAGATGTGAATTAGATTTTTAAAAATAGTAAACATATATGGAAAATTGAATGTATATAAGTTTAATGTGCCATATGTTCTATATATATCTGTTTGAAATAAACTGTGAGGCAAGTTTTTAATACATAATCATGGGATGGTTTTTACATGAAGTATGCATTGTAGTTTTTAATGTATGTAATTTTATATTGTTTTTATTTGATATTTTTAATTGTTTTTAAAACTTTTCTTATAAAGTTTTTTAAAACGTTTTTGTTGGTAAACTGTCTTGGGTCCCTTTCTGGAAGAAAGGTGGCATAAAAATAAAATAAATAAATATAGTAGGGATATTGTCCCTATATCAGTATAGAACAGGGGTAGGCAACCTTTCCCCTTTAAGGGCCGAGGGACTTCAGCTCCCAGAATCCCAGGAGCTGTTGGCCAACATGGGACTATTGGCCAACATGGCTGAGGCTTCTGGGAGATGAAGTCCCTCAGCCCTTAAAGGGGACAGGTTGCCTACCCCTGGTATAGAACCTAAAGGAGTGCTCAATATCATGGTAAAAAGAACTTTAAATCCAGGTTCAAATTCTTGTAATCCTTGGGAACAGGGAATGTGACAATGCAAGGATCATACTATGGATGTTATCACACAGGGAGTCGCGGGGAGAAAGTGGAAATAAACGGGCATGAGCAGAAGTCTTTAATTTACAGGATTTGTCCCGTTCCGCCTCATCTGATAACTAAATTTGAATTTAAAAGGGGGTTAATTCAAACGCAAACCTGATCTTTTAATTTTCGGGATTTTTGAGGATTTGAAAAGATCAGGTTTTTGTTTGAATTAACCCCCTTTTAAATTCAATTTTAGTTCTCAGACGAGGCGGAACGGGACAAATCCCGTAAATTAAAGTCTTCTGCTCGTCCAGTTTATTTCCACTTTCTCCCCGCAACTCCCTGTGTGATAACGTCCTATGAAAATGTTTCTGCTTCTTCAAAGTGATTGCACAACTGATGAACCTTTCAGCTTGGGTTGTTTCCATCTTACCTGCCTGCTTTAGTGATGATCATTTCTGTGCCAATGTCATGGAACCTTTTCCAGAGATCAGCGCACTGCAACTCCACCTGGATCTCTTCCATGGATGAGGCAGCAGGCAGCTGAGGGACAGAGCTGCCAGACGTGAGGTCCAAGTGGGAGCCAAAGGAGCAGGATGTTCTCTCGGCCAGAACCTCAGTGTCAGACCCAGTGCTCTGTTCTGAATCTAAAGGAAGGAACAAAATACACCCGATCAAAATCTCAGTCTCTAAAGCCTTCCAAAGAAGGAGGGGATAAAATAAAGTCAATATGAGTTATCAATTGAGTTGGCTTGCATTATCTAGTAGCTCATCTGAACCTGTGTCCTCCTCTGTGGATTATGGTATCCTTCTCACATGCCCATTCTATCTGCCCTTCCTGCTCCACCTGATGTGATGAGGAAGCTGGAAGATCCAGAGCAGCATGTGTAGCAAAATGTGGATCACAAGCCAACAAAGAGCCCAGCTCTAGCAAAGGAGTCATTCTTTGATTTAGGGAGAGGGGAAGAATGCCTTTTTTGTAAGCGAGTGTCTCTCAAGACCTCTTGCATCTCCTAAGAGGTGACATGATAGCACTGTTTAAATATTTGAAGGGGTTTTGAGGATGGAGAAAGCTTGTTTTCTGCTGCACCAGAGAACAGGACATGGAACAATGGATACAAACTACAGGAAAAGAGATTTCACCTAAACATTTGGAGGAATTTCTTGATAGTAAGAGCTGTTTGACATTGGAACATTCTCCCTTTGATCATGAGTTCCTGCATGGCAGAGTGGGGGTTGGACTGGATGGTCCTTGTGGTCTCTTCCAACTCTAGGATTCTATGAGTTGCAAGTGGCAACAAGGTTACAGCCTCAATGCAAGACATTTTGGAAAGGACACTCACCCCCTAAGCAGACCAGGGTGTCCTGGACGCCCTGGGACGGTGCGCCGCGGGACCGCGGCAGCCGCACTGAGGCGCACCATCGGCGCCTCTGAAAGGAGCGCAAAAATAGCGCTCCTTTCAGAAGACAGGGAAAGTGCACCCTAAATGCGTAGGGCACACTTTCCCTGACTTTTCCACCGCAGCGTGTGAGGATGCTGCGGCGGGAGGTTGCCCTGGGAGCGCCGGCTGTGCAGAGGGCCGGCAGCTCCGAGGGCAACCTCGGGAGGAGGAAGGGGAGCCGCTCATGCGGCTGCCCCTCCTCTTCCCTGCCTCGGAGACGACTTTATTAGTCGTCTGCCGAGGCCCTCACTACTCAAGCTTTCATATTTTCCTGGGATAAGGGTAGCAAGTCATTCTCTATGTCACATATGTTCTCACTGTTATTATCATGGGGATCAAAGTGCGGTACTTGCAGATTTTATCAAGTCCTTGAAATAGAAGATGGTTTCAAAGTCGTCTC
>CM034703.1:133117875-133144061 GCA_020142125.1 Phrynosoma platyrhinos | reverse complement strand
GGACTGGAGCTCCCCTTTCCTCCATTTCCCTCCCCCATAGAAATGTGTTTGTCTGTTTGGAAAAAGGAGGGGACATCTGGGCTCTGGAAGACAAACAATGAAGTCCAGGAAATAAAATTTGCAATAAGTCTATGAGCAACACAATGAGAAGCCTTCTTTATTTTTCTCTCCTATGTGAAAATACTTGCCCGTCCTTCCTTTGGCAGATAATATTGAATTTCTCAAGAGGTCTCTGTGTTGCTGCATCTGAAAAAAACTTTAAATGCTGCTTAAAACACATCAAATGCAGCCCCATTTTTAAAATGAATGTTTGACTTTTGTTGGAGGTAAAGATTTCAAAACATTAAGTCTCAGCCCCTTGCTCCCTCTTGTTAAGGATTCCCCTGTTGTGTCTAAAATGCAGTATCCTGAAATCTAGAAAGCATATCCAGAAGTAGCTGTGTTGGCCACACTGCAAACAATAATATCCAAAATCCACAAAACAGTGATACTTTTTGTTAGGATTTTTGATGGGATATATAGTCAATGTTGAAATGTAAAGATGTGTGTGTCTGTATTTTTCCATGATGAGAAATCTGCTTCTAAGCCTAAAAACACAACATCTCATTCCAGGTGCTTGTAGAGTCAAAACAAGTGAAGTCAACAAGTTGGATTACATGGGAAAGAGGCTTTGTTTATAAAGTGAATTCAATAACAAAAGTTGTTTTGGGAAAATAGATCACATAGTAGAAGATGAACAACAAGGGGTTTGGTTAACATACGTCATGTACAGATCAACCAATTAACGTGGAGGGTAACACCCAAAGAGGTGGAGAAAAGTTGGGCTGGGAATTGTGTTTCAGGTTTAGGAGTCAGTCTGTTCCTGAACTTTCAACAGTATGGATTAAGTTTTTCTTTATTTTTGCAGAAGCTGTAGCTTGACTAATTTTTCACAATGTAGCATTAAGGATTTATAGTTTTGTTCCTGTTAGCCACGTTTGGCTAAAGTGATGTTTTACTGGACTTTGTAGTTTTTACTTTGCCTATGCTGTTCTATAATAAAGCCTACTAGAAGTTTGGAGATCTGCCTGCGTGCTGGTGTGTTCTCTGCTAAAGGCTGCCTTGCTGCATGGACTATTCTGCTGAGTGGATTCATCTTCATACACACACACAAACGTGCACCTCCAACATCCATCCATCGACACCTTTCTCCTGTTTGATTTTTAACACCTGTGCCCAATGAAGAGGCCACAGTTGAGCTTCAAAAGCTTCCTTCTTCTATTTTGTGCATTTTGGTTGACCAATAAAGATATCACTGTTTTTGAATTTTGGATGTTATTGTGCTTTGCTTTATTGGGTGGCAAAGCGCCGTCTTGGAGGCAGGGGAGGGGAGGGGCAGCCACACGGCGGGCGCCCCAACCCCTTCCCAAAGACATCATAACAGCACGTGCCGCTACGCACAGCGTGCACTATCAGGACATCCTCCCAGCACAGCATTTTTACATGCTGCACCAGAAGAGGTGCAAAAGAGCTGCATGGCAACTCTTTGAGTGCCCTTTTTGCCACCTGGGAAAGGAGCTGTGTTTTGGCGCTCCTTTCCCAGGTGGCGAAAAGGAGGATCTGGGCCAATGCGTCTGGCAGCCTCAGCCTTGATCCTTCATTTTCCGGGGCGGCCCAAGGCCGCCCATCTTCATCCCCCCCTTAGTCTCATAGCTGTTTGGGAGATTTTCTCCTTCCCTCCCCACCAAAGAAATGGGGGGAGAGGGAAACCCACCTTTTGTAAGTTCTCTTCCACCTAGATAGAATTCAGAGACATAGATTTAATTTGCATTACAGAAGTAATGCAGTTCAACACTGCTTTAACTGCCATGGCCCAATGCTATGGAAATCTGGGATTTGTAGTTTTGTGAGCTATGTAGCATTTCTCAGGGAGCTGTGGTGTGACAACAAACTACAAACCCCAGAATTCCTTAGCATTGATCCATGGCAGTTAAAGTGGTGTCAAACTGCATTAATTCTGCAGTGCAGATGCAACCATAAGTCATGTTAGTCTAGACTATCAGTATGCTAAGGGATCTTGTAGCACCTTTGAGACTAACTGCATGAAAAAAGTTGTAGCATAAACTTTCATAGACTTGCATCTGAGGTTTTGTGGAAGCGAATTATGGCAAGCCTAGCTGCAAGAAAGTTCTTTTCTACACTATTCTCAGACAGGACAGAGGGAGGCCGAATAGAGAGCTGCAGGAAACAAGCCATGTCCGTCCAGGCTGAGAGGAAAGAGACCTAGCATGGGAAATGGACCCTGTCCTTTCCTTGCTCTCTCCCCTCTTTGGGCACCAAAATACTTGCCATACCCACTTTTTCCCGAATTGCCCAACTTTCCCCCGCAAGGAGCCTATGGAGGAAAGCTGCTTTGGGTAAGAAATACACCTGCTGGTTCCAAGGCAGAAGGGAAGGGAGAGGGGCAGACAGGTGCTCTTCTTTCCATTTTGTCTTGGCTAGCTAGTTCAAGACAGCTAGCTAGGGTGGAATGGAAGAGAAGGGGGCAGACTCTTCCTCTGTTCCCCCTTGCATTGGATACTGTTAATGCTCTGGTTACTCCTGGGGTTTCCTGTTCCATCTCCCCCTTATTATTCCCCTCTCCTCTTTGCCAGGAGGAGCCTGGAGGAAGTGGAGAAGGAGGGCAGCTGCAGGGACATTTCTTGGCATGGGCTGCCCAGGCAGCCACACAGCCCTTCTTTCCTCAGGTGGAAATCCTGCTTAGCTTGCCTGTCCACCCACCCTCTTCACCAGGCATTTAGACAACGTTGTTCCTTCCATAGAGGGGCCTCCCTCTTTCACTTTCCCAAGCCACTCTCCAGCCTCACCTACCTTCCCCCAAATACAAATGTATGGGGCTCCAAGTTCCCTTTAGAACTTGGGCTCGCTAGCAGCAATTGTTATTCATAGAATCATAGAATCACAGAGTTTGAAGAGATCACAAGGGCCATCCAGTCCAACTCCCTGCCATGCAGGAACTCAAAATCAAAGCATCCCTAACAGATGGCCATCCAGCCTCAGTTTAAAGACCTCCAAAGAAGGAGACTCCATCACACTCTGAGGGAGTGTGTTCCACTGTCAAACAGCTCTCACTGTCAGGAAGTTCCTCTTAATGTTGAGGTGGAATCTCTTTTCCTGTAGCTTGCATCCATTGTTCTGGGTCCTGTGGCTGAAAGAGTGTGACTTGCCCACAGTCAGCCAGTGGGGTTGCATGGCAAGCAGGATTTCATTTACTTCATTTGAAAAATTACCCAAAAGCAGCCATTTCCCTTCCTTAGATACTTTCTCTCTTCTCTCCCCTCTCCCCAGTAGAACAGTGGACAATACCAAAAATAAGCATGGGGGAAGCTAGGGTTGTCACCCAAGAGAAAAGGGACAGTAGCCTGAAAAAGTTTGGGGACCACTGTTCTAGAAAATGTGATGAACAATGACTGGAGAGGGCTCATATTAACCAAGAAGCGGCCAAGAAGACAAGCAAATGGATTCTTGATCAGATCAAGCCTGAAATCTCCTTGGAAGCCAAAATGATGAAACTGAGGCTGTCATGCATTGGCCACAGCATGAGAAGGCATGGCTCATAGAAAATGCAGAAATGCTAGGAAAGATGAAAGGAAGTAGAAAGGGATGAAATCCACACGCCAGATGGATAACTCCATCGGGGAGGTCACAGGTCCAAACCTGCAGGACCTGAGCAGAGTGATTGAGGATGAGGGGTCTTGGAGGTGTTGCATTTAGAGTCACCATGAGTCAAAGTTATGCAAAGACAGATAACAACAACAACAAGCATTAATCAAGGTTTTAAAAGTACAAAGGGGCTTTTAGTTAGGACAAAATGCACTTTCTCTGCCACTGTAGACCACCTGTTGGAAGGCAGCATACTCAGCATGTGTATGCAGCTGAAAGCCAGCAAGGTGGGAGGGTGAGAATGGTTCCACTGATTCCCCACAGGGATTGCCATCTGGGCTTTTCATTCTCTGTGGGAAGAGATTAAGTTTGTGTCCCAGGTTTTGTACATATGTTTGCATTGGCAGTTTACCATATATTTCACACTATGATAGCCATGAAATATGCCCTTGTTGTGCATTAATTCATGCATCACCAGGAGTTACAAGTGCTAAAATATAAATGATAGAAAATCCCAGAGTTCCAAGCAGTGTATAGGAAAATCCTATATCTCTATGCAAGAGATACAGGCCTGAACCCTATTGTTAGGCTCAACTAAAGCAAAGCCACTGAATCAGTAGTATTTATCCACGTGTCGCCTCTCCATTCAGCCCCGATTTACTGGCCTCCTCTAACCAACAGGATTCCAATCATGCAATATATTATCAGAAATGCTGAAAAATGGTTCTTTGCCAGGCTGGCAGCTTTCTTAATGCTCCTGGATAACTGCTTCATATGACATCAAAAAAGCTAATGGCAGCTGTTCTGATGCTATGTATATTGAAAGACAGCATCACTGCTTAAAGTCCCAAAAGCCAGGAGGAACTCAGTTCTTGGAATTGTGTAGCACCTTGGACTTCAACCTGATAGAAGAAGCCAGAGTCTTTTGGTTCTCTGCCAGGTCCTTCTGAGCTGAAGCTCAGCTTCAGGGCAAAAACCTTGGTTGTTCAAGAGAAAATAAATGTTAGAAACTCTGGTTGTTCCCCAGCTTAAAGGCAATTCTATGGGCTCCTGCCAGGGTTTCCACCAAATGGAAGTAATTGCCAGGAGATTCAGGAAGACAATATGAAGGATTGCTTGATATACTGCATCACTGAGACACAGCATTGTCTGCAGAAAACTGTTATGATAGCCAGTGAGTGTCTGTGGAAAGGGTATTATATTAATGGAAAAGGGCAGGCCTACCAATAACTATTGGCTATGTCAGCCAAATGAATGCTCCAGTTTCCAAGGCAGTGTACAGGGAAGGGAACAAATAGGAAGATAAGATGAGGGAATTGCTGCCTTAATGCCTTGCATGTGAGCCAGACTCCATTAGAAACAGTGTGCTAGACTAGGTGGGCCCTTGGTCTCATCCAGATGGACTCTTATGTTCTCTGCACACAGGCAAGCATAATCATCTTATTGAACTGTGTAACAAGAACACAAATAGTACCCAAAAATATTTGATAAAATACCAGAAGTTTCAAACATTATGAATATTTTAAAAGCATAATAACACTTAAAGAAAGAGGGCAAGGGAAGAAATAATATTTTTCAGACTTTACTGGTTGGGTTCTTACAGTATTTTAAGCCCTATTCATCATAGGAGGAATAAAGGTTGGAATATTCTGCTTTTTAACTTTTTAAGGGCACATTTACACAACCATTTGGTTAGAAGGACACGTCTTGTCCAGGAAACTATAGAAACTGCACTCTTCATGGGAATTTAGGGATCTCAGCACCATTGCCAAATACCAGATCCAAGGGATTATCTGAGAGAAACCATTCCAGTTTTACTGGTGTATATTTTTAAAGAGGCAGTGTCCATTTGCAGTATACAGCAGAGAAGTCTAGTACTCAGTTTTCCCAACTTCGTAATGACCACTTGATGGGACACATCTGGCCATTATATGGCTTTTGGATAAATAAATCTCTGTGTTTCTCTTTCATTGCAAATTTGTATTACAAATTAAGCCCTTTACAGCAGTTGGGATGTCTCTTGTCTTCCCCACAGAACAAAAACAACAGTTAGCTTTTTCATTCGCTTTCCTCTTTACACTAGTAGAAGTTTAATATTCTAAATATGATGATTTCCTAATTCATTAAATACAACATAACAAATGTTTACTTTAACACATTGAGGCAATAGTTTGTTGTGATCTCTTCCCAAATATAGCATGGTGTAATAGTTTGAATGTTGGACAATGACTCTGGAGAGTAGAATTTGAATCCCTGCTTGGCCATGGACCTGGTGACCTTGGGCAAGTCAAACTCTCTCAGCCTCAGAAGATGGCAATGGCAAATCCCTTCCCTACCAAGAAAACTTCAAGATAGGGTCACCTTAGGGTCACCATATGTTGGTAACTAATTGAAGACACACAACAAGAACAAGGACAACAACATATTCCAGGATGCATAATTAGCAATGTCAATTTCAGTGTTCTCACAGTGAGATCTTATTATCTTTGTTAAAATGAAATCAACTTTTGGAAGTTGCAAAATCTGCCTTTCAATCTCTTGCTTTCTTTTCACTCTTTGCAACATGGCTACTATGGGTATTTCTCAGAAGATAGAGTAGTGTGAAAAGAAAATTGACATGGCAAGGATTCACTTTTACCAGACCCTGCTTTTACTAGATTTCTGTATCCAATATCTTGCTTCTTGCCTGATGAGATGAGAATATCTCAAAAGCTTGCCATATTTTATACCTCTTTATTAACCTACCGTAATAACATTATCATACTACTAGGGATTTGGAAGTCAAAAGTGTTGTACACCTTTACTAGTCCTGCCAGAAATTTTACCAGTTTTTCCCCAAACACAGAGGGGCAGACTGCAGGGGTAAGATATTTACTTTTTGTAACAAATACAGCACTGGAGTAAAGTCTTTGTTCTCCGTGGGCTTTTATGGCACCATGTTTGTGGTGTGTGTTGAATGCCATTTAAGAAGAGTGATTCAGCATCACAGAAAGAAAATAACCATAAGAAATGCTACCCACAAAATGTGAACAATAAGTTTAGATTACTTTCTAGAAGAGGCTGTAAACCACCCATAAATGAAATGTGAGTGTGTGCAGCTCCCCTTTGCCAAACATGTGAAGAGAGCCATGTCTTAAATCCTGGAAGCCAGTTTAAGAGCACCTGGGTAAAAATTAAGGGATGCCATTGTGAGGGTTTACTACAGACCTCCAAGTCAGACTGGGAACTTGGATAAGGCCTTCTTGGAAGAGATAACCAAACATTCAGAAAAGCGAGCTGTAGTACTAATGGGGGGCTTCAACTATCATATTTGTTGGAAGACAAACTCTGCCAGAAATATAAGATCCAACAAATTTCTCACTTGCCTTGCAGACAATTTCATTATCCAAAAGGTGGAAGAGGCAACAATGGGATCAGCTGTTTTAGACCTGATCCTAACCAACAGGATTGACTTGGTTAATGGGGTGCAAGTGGTGGGATCCTTAGGCAGGAGTGATCATGTTCTCCTGGAGTTTGTTATACAGTGGAAAGGATAGAAGTATAGTCAGACATACATTCTAGACTTTAGGAAAGCTGATTTCAGTAGACTTAGGGAAATACTGGAGGTGACTCTGTGATTAGGAATACTATTACTGTGTTTTCTGGGGCTGAGAGTGTGGGACTCACCCAAGGTCACCTCACCCAAGGAGAATCAAACTCAGAACCCAAATCCTACAGTCGAACTACTACACCATGCTGGCTTTTGGTGCAACAATAAAAGTATAGTGTTTAGATTGAGAGAAGTAATAGTGCCACTTTATTCTACTTTGGTCAGGCCTCGCCTGGAATACTGTGTCCAGTTCTGGGCACCACAATTCAAAAAGGATGTGGAGAAGCTGGAATGTGTCCAAAGGAGGGCGACCAAAATGGTGGAAGGTCTGGAAACTATAAAGCCCTATGAGGAGAGACTATTAGGGAGCTGTGTATGTTTAGCCGGGAGAAAAGAAGGTTAAGAAAGGGCATAACAGCCATGTTTAAATATTGGAAAGGATGTCAAATGGAAGAAGGAGCAAGCTGGTTTTCTACTGCTCCAGAGATTAGTAGATGGCTCCCTTGGAGGCCGGTGGAGTCTCCTTCTTTGGAGGTTCTTTGGAGGTCTTTAAACAGAGGCTGAACTGCCATCTGTTGGGGGTGCTTGATTGTGTGTTCCTGCATAGCATGGGGATTACCCTTGTGGTCTCTTCCCCTTTTATGATTCTATAAGTCGATGATTCTGTCTAAAAGTATTTCCCAGTGACAAGGATCATGAGCATTAACCATTAAGAAGGAAGAAATTATTCTCCTTATCAATATACCATGCCTCATATACACATTGAGCAAAATCTTGAGAGGTAAAATAGAGTGCTGAGACAGTGTGCTTACCTACACTC
The DNA here is from genome assembly GCA_020142125.1 of Phrynosoma platyrhinos. Lineage (NCBI taxonomy): Eukaryota > Metazoa > Chordata > Lepidosauria > Squamata > Phrynosomatidae > Phrynosoma > Phrynosoma platyrhinos. The sequence continues at coordinate 133,136,010 of CM034703.1, read as the reverse complement.
ATGTCTTTTCTATTGTTCAGCCTTACTCTTTCATTAAGGATGCTACACAGAACAGGTGTTACCACTTGATGCAAATAATGTAGTATTGGCCACTGTAGTCATGCATGGATTATAGCTGCAGCAGTGTAGAATTGAAAGCTGCAATCTAGTATGCGCTAACCTGGGATTAAAAGTAAATCAATAAGAACTCCCATCCCCATAAAAATTACAGTCTTGTCTCACCTAAGAATCCCAGTCCAGATTAGGAGCCCCCAAACAGCTGGTTTCTGGAAGAAAAATCTTGCATTCAAGGCTAAACCACACAACTGACCACTTGTAGTTTAACTTTTCAACTCTTTTCACCTCGCCTACCACCAACAGTAGACACCGATATTCCCTCCAATGAAACTGTCATCCTAAAAAACACAATTTCTTGGGACCAGGGATGAAATTTTCACTTACTTCATACTTCCAGCAAAAATGAAGAATTTCTAAAGTCTTTCCCCCATTGGGTGAAATTACAGGAAGTTTTCCACATTTCTGGATGAACTCTTGAACTTCAGAACTTTTTGTTGGGGGGGGGGGAAGAACCTTAATCCTGAAACAGATGGGCCAAATTACATGGTTCCCCATGTTTAGATGACGCACACCCTGAACATGGTAGGAAACCATGCCAGACCTTCTTCATCAGCAAAGAACCGGGGCAAAAAGGATCAGTAAAATACCACTCCTTTTGCCAGCCTAGTTCAAAACCACAGTGGTGGCCTGGAATGGGGCCAGACACATGCAGTTGCCACGGGCCCAGTGTGAATCACACTGGTACAGCTGTGGACAGCATTTTTTGGCCCGTCTATTTTGGGCCTTGATGAAAAAGCAGTGCTTTTGCATAGAAAACAGTGGATGGTGCAACAAAGCACTGGGGGGGGGGAGGGAAACAATTAATTTTTTTGCTCAAAACCAGTGTTTTTTATGTAAACCATTTTTTGTTAAGAAGGGCCCAAAATGTACAAATTTCACAGTTTCACCATTTTTTCTATGGATTGTTTCAGTATACTAAGATGTACTGAGTGTACTTGACAGTATTTGGGAGTAAATCCCATTGAAAATAATTGGTCTTTTTTTTTTTTAGTAGACATGTACAACTAATGTTCAAGTCTAGTAGTCGTATTTGTTACGGCAAGAATACACATTATTGTAATGAAACAGTATATCTGAAAAATTGTGTTACTAGGAGACACACACAAGATGACAACAATTCAAAGATGGTATAAGCTCTCACTACTTGGAAGGATTTCAGGAATAGAAATTAATAGTTTGCTTAAAGTGTATTTTCTCTTTCAAACAATATTAATTTTAATGACATACTATGTGAAAACTGGCAAAGGGACTGGCAAAACAATTTGTCAAAATTTATTTGGCAGGGCAAAAAAAACAAGGAATGTTTTTCATTGAAGGGGGGGTGTTGGGGTAGATTTATGTTCATGTTTAATTTGTGTGTTTTTTTAACATAATAAAGCTTTTTAATAACAAAAGATGACAATTCTGGGCATCTAACCTGTTAGAAAAATTTCTTAATATTTAATCTGTTTTTGGTAATATTTGTTGAATGGTCCTGAGTCCCTTCCCATCACAGTCATAGAGGAACAAGTTAAAAGTTCATCCTGTGTGTTGTTTCAGATGAATCTTCTACAGAAGGTTGCCAAAGCAAAAGGGTCCAGCAAGATTCCTGCTATTCAAGATGCAGGCAATGGCCAGCTGAAAGGGACATCTGCTCTCTTCTCTTACAGAGCTTCAGTTTTTTGGGGTTTTTTTAACCCTGAGATTTCAATGAAACTGAAATATTTCATCAGAGAGAGTTTGCAGCAAGCTGTGGGCAATTTACAGCTGCCAAAACCATATAAATCAAATCACATGGGAGATTATTCCTTTTTCAATCCAAGCATGTAAAACACACACACACACAGGGCCAGCTGCTGTCAAATAAGAATCTCCCCTTTTCTGGAAATTTCTTATGCTGAAGCAGCTTCATTAAAGGCTACCTGTAAAAATGACAAATCATCAGACACAAAGGGAGAAATACTGTAACACAAATGTTTGCAAATCATTCTAAGTTTACATCACAAATGAGCAATAGTAAGAGCCAGCATGGTTTAGTGGTTTGAGTGTTGAACTCTGACTCTTGAGACCAGGGTTTAAATCCCTGCTCAGCCATGAAACCCACTAGGTGACCTTGGGCAAGTCACACTCTCTCAGCCTCAGGGGAAACTTGCCAAGAAAACCCCACGATAGGGTCACTTTAAGGTTGCCATAATGCAGAAATGACTTGGAAGCACACCATAACAACAAATGATTTTTAACACCTTTGCCTGATGAAGAAGCCAGTGGAGCTTCAAAAGCTTGCAACATGTATGTTGTGCATTTGCCCCAATAAAGGTATTACTGTTTTGTAGATTTGTATGTTACCATATTTTGTTATATGGCCAACACAGCTCCCCCAGGATATGTTAACAAAATACAATGTTATTGAAAAGGGTACATTTGTTGGGGGGAGGGTGTCCCTGAAGAATTTGCTTTGCCTAAGATCAGTTCTGGTGCTTTTGCTTGTGCTGCTCTTCCTTTTCCTCCTTTTCCCCCTCCTCCCTCTGCAGACCCAGATGGAAAGATCAAGAGAAATACAGCAGCTGTTACTGACTTTGCATTTGGCTGCTCTGCACCTTTCACTGCACTTGATGTGACTTTTCCAGAAAAAAGATTGACATGACTTTAACTTGCCACATTTCCCCACTCACTCCCCATTCCATTTCTCTTTCATCCAGACCATATCCTAGAAGATGCTTCTGCTTTCAATATCCTAATATGTTTTTGCAATTGGCTCACTAGGGGTGGAAAAATCAATATGCAGGGAAGTAATGCCAACCCACTAGGAGATCCCTATTAAATTACTAGCTTCAGATGCTGGTGATCAGAAATTATCCCTCCTTCTACATTACCATTCTCATTCTTTCTTTGGCCTTCTTACTTAAATTTCCTTTCTCTATCTTTCATTTCTTTAATTTGATCATTCTTTCTTTCCCTTCAAATTCAGTCTTTTTCAGTCCTGAAGATTTTAGATAAGTTTTGCTACATTTAAACTCATTTTCTCAACTACTTACAACTTCACAGAGTTGGCTATAGACCTTAAACTGCCTCCCCAAAGCCTGGTCATTCCTACCACTGAGACTCTTGAGAAGAAGGATGCTTAAAGGGTAGGACATTTCCCAGCAAGCAAGACTGGTGCAACTGAGATCTCTCTCTTGTTTTTATAGTGTTATTATAATATTTATTTATATCCCACTTTTCCTCAAAAATGGGACATAAAGCAGCTTACAAATTTAAAAAAACTCAATACAATTTAAAAACATACATAAGTCTCTTTGCCCTGACAAGCAAGAGGGTGACAGCCTGTCAACAGTGCTTTAAAAAAAAGTGGCCATTGCATGTGGATTATCAATAAATCTGATTAAAATACAACAATCTATGGCTACCCAAACCTTTTCAGCTCATGCCAAGATGCTTCCTTTATCTGACCAGCATCATCCCCACTCACTTTTCAGGCTGATCCAAGCAGAAAGATCCAGTGCACTGAGAGGATTTTTAAAATTCTGTTTTACTATTTTAATAAAATATAGAAGAGAAAGTGCTTTTTCCTCATGTACAAAACCCCATTGGAATAAATAGAAGCTACACAATAATTTTCAGAGGAGATTCAAGTATATTATTTAGGCACCACATTTGAAATCAACAGCTGGACAATGGTCATCAACAAGCTTGTGCAAATGTGTGGAAATGCCCCCCAACTGTCAAAGGGAGAAAAAGAGATAAGTGACCCAAAGTCATGGGAGAGGAGGCTATCAGTAACTATTTATCATTCTGTGGTACTGGAGCAGATGGCTGAGGATACCATGGACAGCCAAGAAGACAAAAAATATGGATCCTTGAACAGTTCAAGCCTAAAATCTCCCTGAAAGCCAAGATGATAAACTGAAGCTGTTTTACTTTGGCCACATCATGAGAAGGTACGAATCATTAGAAAAGACAATGATGCTAGGAAAGGTAGAAGACACTAGAAAGAGAGGAAGACCACATGCCAAATGGATAGACTCAATCAGGAAGATCATGGGCCTGAGCCTGCAGGACTTGTGCAGGGAGGTGGAGGACAGGGGGGCTTGGAGACGTCTCATCCACAGGGTCACCATGAGTTGAGGTCGACTCAAAGGCAGCTAAGAACAATAACAAATATGGTTCCTGTTGTGTCCCATGGGCAGAACATTGCCTCTCACACTGAATGGAGTTGCCGATTCCTGTTATATTGTGCTACCTTTTCTAATGTCACATTTGTGTCCATTTGGAGGTGGGGCAAGATGGCAACAGACTAGCAATGGCTGAATTAGCCTCCCAACATTATCTGGTCTTATCACCTCCATACAATTTAAAATACCACCCAAACACCAAAAATAAAAAGAATCCAGACCAGCCCTCACATCAATTCTGAAAACCAGAAAGTCTCTAAAGCAGAGAAACAGATGAAGGGCCTTTGCAGACTGCCAGAAATAGTGCAAATTGAGTCCACTTTAACTGCCCTGACTCAGTGCTAGGGAATCATGGGAACTGTAGTTTATAGTAGCACCAGAGCTCTCTGACAGAGAAGGCTCAATGTCTCAGAAAAAAAAATACAGTTCCCATGATTTTCTAGCATTGAGCCAGATGAGGCAGAATGGGACAAATCCCATAAATTAAAGTCTTCCGCTCGTCCCATTTATTTCCACTTTCTCCCTGCAACTCCCCATGTGATAACGTCCTTAGATTTTCTCGATACAAGCAGCAGAAGCGATGACTCTCTGTCAGCATTCATGGAAGTCATGAAATCCCAAACTGCAAATACCCCTCTTAAAATGTCTTGTACAGACATCTTCTCTACAATTAAATTCCAGGGGTCTTAAACTCTGTGTAATCCCTGCCCACAGGAAAGACAGCTCTCACCATCACCTATCACATCTCCTATCTCACAAGAGCCAAAGGATGATCCCATTGCCAAAGAAATGGGGTCATTGCTTGCCTATGACCCACATTTTGCACCCATGCAGCACTGGTCACTATAGCTTCTCTAGTGAAGAGCGGGAATGTGATGTGCTACACCACCATTCACAGAAAGACATTGCTACGGCTATCCCAGCAATTGGCTAATTTGGACTAACTGCCACTGGGGGATTCACACACTCTGCAGTGTAACTGTTTGACAACCAATCAACCAACCAGAATAAGGTTGCCCTTATAACATGGAACATCACTGGGTGGCACACATCTAACAGAGATCCCTGTTTCACTGACTTCCTTGCCCAGTGTGATATTTTACTGATCCAGGAATCATGGGTGGCTAAAGATCTGGAACTGCAGTGCCTGAGAAAGCATGGAAGAGCAAGAGGAGTTCTGGGAGTCCTGGGGCCTCACAGCCCAGCCCAAAGGGCCGCATTGGAGGCAGAGATGGGAAAGAGCACTGCACCAGTAGGGGGGCTAAAGAGCTGCACGCTGGCTCTTAGGGCAGCCTTTGGCTGGCACTGAAAGGAGCGGCATTTTGCTGCTCTTTTCTGGGCCAGCAAAAGGGAGGATCAGTGCCAAGGCATGCAGCAGTCTCAGCCCCTATCCTTCACTTCTCGGGGTGGCCCAGGTCCACCCATCTGCACACACACACATGGTTTCCACTACTCTATGTGCCAAAACAAATCCTCTTCCCACATTTAAAACATATGCCATGGCAGTGCTAACCCAATTTAACCACTGCACTTTGCTGATAATAAATGTCTACATGTCTCCAATGAAGAAGAAATTCCAAATCAGAAACCTGTGGGCTGAACTGGAAACATATACTGCCAACCTCATATTGCAGAATCCAAATGCATTTGTAGTTCTGGGGGAAGATTTGAATGCTAGACTGAGCCTCAATGATCATGTCCTATACACCCAGCATAAATGCCTTCCTCCTAACCTTGAGGATGATGAAACTCATCTCATCCAATGCGCAAAAGACAAAAAATCAAATGTTGCAGGCCTATGTCTGGCTCAATCAGTCTTCAGACTAAATCTTTGTCTCTTAAATGTTGCTCTGAAAAGTGACTGTCAAGCTGAATTCATTTATCTCGCTGGGTTCAGAATGAGCACCATCGACTACTTAATCATTTCTAAGGATCTTCTCCCCTATGATAAGGATCTAGAAGTCATGCCTAGGTTTGAAAGTGATCATCTTCCAATTTGACTACAGCTGAGCAACTTCACCCAGGAGACACACACCAAGGACTGTTATCAACTTTCTTTAATGCCATCAGGAAGGACTGGGGACACCTGGCTAGACAACAGTACATGAGAAAGGGATTTAGGAGTCCTAGCAGATCACAAGTTGAACATGAGTCAAGAGTGTGATGTGGCAGCCAAGAAAGCCAACAAAATTATTGGTTGCATCAATAGAGGTATAGTGTCTAGATAAAGGGAAGTGATCGTACAATTGTATTCTGCTTTGATCAAGCCTCACCTGGAATATTGCATCCAGTTCTGGGCACAACAATTCAAAAGGGATGTGGACAAGTTGGAGCATGTCCAGAGGAGGTCAAATAAAATGGCGAAAGGTCTGGAAACCATAAAGCCCTATGGGGAATGGCTTAGAGTGCTGGGAATGTTTAGTCTGATGAAAAGAAGAAGAGGAGATGTGATAGTCATATCCAAATATTTGAAGGGATGTCATATTGAAGAAAGAAGAGACTTGTTTTCAATGGCTCCAGAGACTAGGACAAGGAGCAAGGGATGCAAACTACAGGAAAATAGAATCCACCTAAATCTCAGGAGAAACATCCTGATCATCAGAGCTCTTTGACAATGTTAGCATTGTAGCTGCAAAACCAACAGTTGTATGGCACCTTGAGACTAGCAGTCCTCATTTATTGTGGCAGAAGCCTGTGTGAACTAGAACCAACTTCAGTATCAACCTGAGTAGGCAGGAAAGAATATCCACTACAGATACATATGGTGACAGATTTGCATCTATTACTGAGATTAGAAAAAAAATGAAATATAAAAAGTATAGATGGTGACCACTAATGTTAGATGTGCATAGAATAACTGCAGTGACCATTCATAGAGCCATACTAATATTAACACAAATAAGTTAGCATTGGCAAACTATAAAATATCTATAATGAAGACCAGTGTGTATTATATATGTGTGCCAGCTAAGGATTACTCTTCAGGTATGTGAAAAAGTGGACATTAATTCACAAAACTATGTACTGCCATAAGCCTGTTAGTGACTCTTCACAAAAGGCCATTAATGCTGCCAAGGAGACACCCATGACCACAGTCCACTGCAATTCCTGGCCTCCAATGTAATCAGACCTACTATTCCAAAGCAAACAGTTTTATACAATGAAGATGATAGACAAGAGGAATGAAGCAAGTCATAGGCAGGAACGTAACTGAGACATTAGAGCAAGTGGAGGGAAGCATAGAAGGCTTTGACTATAAAGACAAGATGCTTGTGTGGAGGTGGGAGTGGAGAGATTGCCATTGTAAATAACAATAACAATAATTTATTGCTCACTTCTTCCCTTCTCTTCTTAATACTTGAGGCGGGGTACAACAAAATACAAAACACAATTAAAAACACACCAACCCATAGTTAAAATACAAAACTATAAAATCATTAAAATACACTCAAAAGAGTACATACGCAAATAAAATGTCATGATTTAAAATTGACTGGGTAGACCTGCTACAAGAGATATGCCTTTAGTGCTGTTTTAAATGTTGTCAGTGTTTTCAGCTCTCGTATCTGCTCCAACAGGTCATTCCAGAGTCTGGGGGCAGCAGAAAAGGTCGTTTGGGAAATGGTTGCCAGTCTAGTCCTGGTCAGTTGGAGCAAACATTTCCCAGAGGACCTGAGTGTATGGGGCAGATTATATGGGAGAAAGTGATCCTGTAGGTAACCTGGATCCAAATTATGTAGGGCTTTAAAGGTAAAAACCAACTCTTTGTACTTTGCCCAGAAACTAATTGGCAGCCAGGGGAGTGATTCTAAGATTAGCATGATGTGAGAGATGCAGTCGCTCAAGTGGTTGAGATGCTGACTCTGCTGATCTAGAGCTGATACGCCACCAGCTCCAGATTAGACCCTTGACAGTAAGCACGTCTGTCTTATCTGGATTTAGTTTCAATTTGTTTTCCCTCATCCAACCCATCACTTTACCTTACAACCCATTGTAAGGATTTATGGGGACAATCCCACATTCAGAATTATGACAGGTGAAGAATGCCTGTTTTGTTTTGGTGGCAGAGTGCTTGATGGATTTGAGTGAACTAGGCTGAACCAATGGAAGACTAGAAGTGAAAGAGACTGCACTAGTCTATCTGGGTTTGGACTGGCAAAAAGATATCCGGAATTGATAAACAGGTAAAAGATTATAAAAAAATTAAACTCGGTTAATCTGTTTATCAATGCTTGGTGTTTTTTTTTCTTTCACCTCTCAATGGCTATTAATAACCACTGTTAAGAAAACTTCTTGCTCATAGTTTTTACATCCCCATTCTCTCTCCATTATCCCACCCTGTCCAGAATGTTTATTAATACCCACTAGCTGAGGCTACACTCCAATGCATGTGAAGAAATGGGCTGGAACACATAAAAGCTTATGCCATATAAAACTTGTAAAGTCTTTAAGGTACCATGAACTCTTGTTATTTTTGCTATGATGGACTAAGAGATCTCCCTCACTCTTAGAATTATTCCACCCAGTGAGTGTGGCTCCTTTCCACCTTTGTTCTTCAAATAGCTGGCATGGCTCCTTCATCCATGCTCCTGAGGGGCGTTGCTTAATTGCTTGGTGAAAGCCTTTTTATAATAACATATTAAAACAATCTTACATTTTATTACCTTACACTAAAACAAAAAAACATGCTATGGGGAGAGTAGAGCCAGTGTTTCATGATGTCAAAAGTATGCAGCCAATGCACATTCTGTATAGCCGTTGCTTCTTCAAACTGGCAGGATTTCTTCCTTTTGAGAGAAGACCTCAAGAGTAGATTGCACACATGACATGTTGATGAAGACGTTTTCCACACTGGAAGGGTGCCTGTTTATATCCCTATAGTACCTCTGTTTCTAAGAGAAATCTTATCACTTCTCTACAGGAACCACTGATAGGAGATCATGCAATGAGACAGATTGATCCAACTGCTGCAGAACAAAATTTAGTTGCCACCATGACCACCGCCATCACTCTACCATGGAAAACCATTGGGTGACCTTGGCCAAGTCACTTTGGTTCATCAAATATTTGAGGAATTCCAAGAGTTCTCAGACATCCCTGCAGCACAAGGAAGCCAAGGAATTTTAGCGCCATTGTAGAATATCCAATTGGTGTTCCCCATGATGATAAAAATATAAATTATATAAAAGAGACAATTTACTGATTCTTAACCCAAACCATGCCTAATGGTACAGCCTGCAGTCCCTAAATACAACTGGAACAGAAAAGCCAACAGAAAAGCAGTTCTTTACTCTGAGTGGGGTGGTTTCAACCATAATTAAGAAGGTGACATCCTTTTAGAGGCCTTTCTAGGCTTCTAAAAAGGATACCAAAAGAAACAGCAGTCACAAGATACACACTTCCTGTCAAGAGTGTACAAAGTTTATCCAGCAGATTTTACCCTAACTCTTCTGAAATGCTTGCTGTAGCCTGGATGGAAGTGAGTGGCTCTCATGACAGTTGTTCATATGGAAAACATTCCTGCTCCAGGAATCAGGGAAGAGTCCTTTTCTCTCCCATCTGGCTTTCTAAATGGAGTAGGAGAGGAGTTTGTACAGAGTAATCTGAACCTGCTGTTTGGTATGTTGTACAGTTTTACTCCTCAGTGAGAACTATCCTCATCTTGTGAAGTCGTAGGCTTTCATGGCCGGCATCCATAGTTTTTGTGGGTTTTTCAGGCTGTGTGGCCATGTTCTAGAAGAGTTTCTTTCTGACTTTTCGCCAGCATCTGTGGCTGGCATCTTTTGCCAGCCACAGATGCTGGCGAAATGTCAGAAAGAAACTCTTCTAGAACATGGCCACACAGCCTGAAAAACCCACAAAAACTATCCTCATCTTAATTCTCAATAATTGGGAGGTAGGCTGCCTCCACACTGCAATAAATAATCTGGTTTGACACCACTTTAACTACTATGGCTCCATCCTATGGAATTCTGGGAATGGTAGTTGATTGTGGCACCAGAACAGAGCTCACAATTCCCAGAATTCCATAGCATGGAACCATGGAAGTTAAAGTGGTGTCAGACTGGATTATTTCTGCAGTGTGGGGGGAGCCATAGACTCCCTTTAAACTCTATCTCCCCAATATTTTGAGTTATTGTATAAATATTAGCAAAGCAGCTATAATTTCATAAGAGCAGACTCTCTCAGGTTATTTTTTCTCTTCCTTTCAAGTTTAAATTCAGAGAACACCTCCAGTTTGGATAGCCACACACAACATTTTAAGTGTGGAAAAGACTCCTCATTGGTCTTCTTCTTGTTGCTGTGTGCCTTCAAAGCATTTCCAGCTTCTGGCGACACAGCAGACTGGTGGCACGGGGCCGCCCTGGGAAGGTGCACCACGGGACCGAGGCATCCCCACGCCTCGATCCTGCGGCGCACCTTCACCACCCCTGAAAGGAGCACTAAAATAGTGCTCCTTTCACAAGTCAGCAAAAGTGCACCACAAAAGCTTGCGACGCACTTTCGCTGACTTTTCCGCTGCAGCGTGTCCAGACGCTGCGGTGGGAGGTTGTCCTCGGAGGGCCAGCGGCTGCGAGGATGACCTCAGGAGGAGGAAGGGGCGCCAAGCGTGCGGCTGCCCCTCCCCTTCCTTGCCCCGAGGACAGCTTTTTAAGCTGTCTCCGAGGCCCTAAAGGCAAGCCTATCATGCAATTGTCAAGTTTCTTCAGAGGGGGTTTGCCATTGCCAGCCTTGAGGCTGAGAGAGTGTGACTTGCAGTAGGCCAAGGAAGTACAAATCTGAAGAAGGCATAGGGTGACTTAAAATCTTTGAAATTAGATGAGATGGAAGGAAATCTACGGTCAGATCTCTAGTGTGTTGTTTTGACCCATTCTGTCTTATTACCAGACAGAGGCCATGACATACCAGGGATGTTCATATAGTATTTCCCCCAATGAAAATCACCACCAAACCAGAGGTAAATGACTGCTTCTAGTTTTGCCTTGCAGGTATAACAACAACACTAAATGTTAATGCAGATTCATGGAAATATATGCAAAACAATTGGTCACTGCTTACAATTTATCCCAAGAGAGAAGAAATGGTGGATAGCTCAAATTAACTCTCTAGATTTCTTTTTAAAGCAAAGTACCGTCCATGAGTGGAACACACATCTACAAATAGACAGTATGTTCCCCCCTTAAAGGTTACTGTTCCCTTGTTGGCATAAACAAAGTTTTTTATGATAGGAATACCATTAGGGAATGTTTATCACAACAAGAAGGTGTTGCTACAACATATGATCAACATTATTGACCTTTAAAATCTTGCTAAAATGTATCTGTCTGATCAGCATTTGAATCCAGACTCTAAAAATTGAATAATCCTTGATAAAGCAGGATACAGGGGTACCTTAACTTTTTTTAAGGGTCCTAACTGCTGAAAGTAGTCCCTGAAGTTCTCTCAACTTCTATGCTGATTTTTTAAAATGTATTTGTTTTCTTGTGCAAATATAGTAGATATATAGATAGTGTCACCAGGTGTACTCTTGCTTTTATATTGCATTAGAGGACACAGCTCTGTGTCTGCCCATTTTCACCAAGTTTTCTCCATCTGCCCATTACAGATATCCCAGATCAAAAAACAAATTATTATCAGGGAAGGAAATGACCACAGTACAGCCCTTTAGGTTATTTATTTCACTCAGAACCACATATGATCACGGCTGAGTAGCCCAAACAAAATCTTCCCAACTGTGCAAGGTGTTAGGCTGCTTCCTTGCGTTCCAAATACACCCGTGTCCAAATGTCAGGCTGAGAGAATAACAGAACAAAAAAGAAACATTTCCCAGAATATACTGCAAGACCACACTGGAAATACTCTGACACATCATTCTCAATATTTCTGGAGCATAATTATATGGGGGGGGGGATGCCAAAAGGCCTTTTTTCCCCTTCATGTCTGAAGGGCAAAATTTCATACAGTGACATTTTAGTTTTCTTTGACAGAAATGTTTATTACATTTATCTTGAAGACTCAAACTAACATTTCATTATTGTTCCATTTTATTTTTTTAGTTTGTAAAGCAATCTTGAGATCTTAATACACTGGATTGGCAATTCTGTTTGTTTCTTTATTTAGGTTTACTGACCTTGTTAAGACTATTTTCTGTCCTCCTCTTACGCTGCTCTCATTTATTTCAACAAGGTTTAAATAGAAAGTGTTATGATCCTCCTGGAAGGAGTCTTCTGCAGAACTCACTGAAAAAAAGAAGCTGGACTAGAGCTTCTCTGGAGATTTTTATTTCCAAGAAAGGAGAGGAAAGCTTCCAAATAATGCACAGTCAGAGGTTGTTCAGATATTGCAAAGAAGCATACATGGATTTCCTGGCAGTTAAAAATAAAAACCATAATATGTTTTCCACATGCTTTACTCTCTAGCTCTATTTTTCACATATGCTAAAAATCAGTGCCAGCATCTCCCACCATGCAGCTGAAATGGCAAACCACATAAAATAAGTACACCTGATGTGACACAAACAAATCTTAAGAGCTGAAATCAATGGCTCACAATGTTCAACTCTCATTGCCGTTTAACTTTCCCATATGTCCAACCTGGGAGAAGAAATGAAATGAAAGCATTAGATTTTGTTCCATTACCTATTGCTTGTCCATTAGATAAGGGTCACCAGATTCTTCACAAAAGTGGTTGCTTTCCTTCCTGTAAAAATGATCTCACCAAGCCTAATGTCTTTGAACAAATATCTGTCTATCTATTTATTATTTGTACCTCACCTTATATCAAAAAGATCTCAGGGCAGCTTACAAATAACATTAAAACAAGAGGTTAAACATGTTAAAACAATTAAAATAAGCTTTTATTAATCATAATAAAGTATATTCAACCATGAAGCTTAGTCCAAAAATTATTGCACACTCAGATGAGGGAAACAATATTTAGCTGTTGATAGTAATGACATTCCATACTGACTCGCATTATTGTCTGGAAGACAATTTAAGGTTGTAATATATTCCCAGTGAAACATTTTTAAAGCAATGAGGACAAACTGATGGGAGGTCCATGAGAGGAAGTCCCTTGAGGGTCCTGATAGTTTAATACAGTCTTAAAAGGCAGACAGGATTTGGGAGGAACAGAATCACACATGCACACTAAATTCCTGCTCTAGATCCCTTCCCCCTTGGGCTTGTTTCCGTGGAGAAAACATACTTATACTATTTGGTACACTAATCTAGTTTAAATTAACTATTTTTAAAAATGCATTAAATTAAAATAAAATAAAATAATTTTTAAAATGCATTAAAACTGCATGTGGAAGAGACATCTTTTTGCAAAGCCTTGCTTTCTAACCCTTTGTGCCCTTCTGAACCTTTCCTATCTGTATGCAAAACTCCTGCATAAAAACTGGGGAATTCCATTGGTGCTGCTAATAGTCATATTTACACAATCTTTTTCAACGAGCTGCAAAATTTCCACATAAGAGACAAGCTGTAAACTGATTACTGAAAAAAGAGAAAGATCACAGATCAACTGTTCTCCTTTGCAAACCGCACTGAAAAGCCTGGGAGCTGAGCAAGACCCAAGGGCACATTTCCCACTCATTTTAATGATCCTTGCAAGGAGGAACTTCACTCTGGATTGTGGCCAGAATCTACACACACATGCCATGATTTATTCCCTGAAACTGAAGCTCAGCCCTAAATATCAGGACAATGTACTGAAACAAAAAAGATAATTTGGGGCATTTGAACAAAAAGAAATATGTACTGATAGGAAATATGCACTGATAGAATATAATTTCAAAGTATTCGCAGAATGATAACATTTTCAGATTGCCAGGTGAAAAGAAATCAACAGCTGAAAAGACCATTCTCTATTTGCCCTCCATTGTGCATTAATGATCAATGTTCTAGAAGCTTCTACTTCCTCCACCTTCTAACTCCCACCCCAGTTAAGACAGAAGCAGTGTAAGAATTTCTCCAGCATGCTTCAGCTGAAGAGAAGTTTCAATCTGCCTTTCATTAAAAGTTTTCTTTTTTTATTTCTGCTTAACCCTGAGATTTGGAAGCGGCTGGGGAATATGCCCTTTCTACCCAGAATGTCATCTCTGCTCTTGCCTGAGAAATCATAGTCTTGAAATATAGCATTTGATGCTTGAATGGGGGAAGGATACTAGGTCGATTAGAGTAGAATCATGAAATCATAGAGTTGGAATGAGCCTTGTGGTCCATCACAGCCACGTGGTCCCTCAGGTCCAGTTCTTTGCTCAATGCAGGATCTCCAGCTAAAGCATCCCCAGCAGGAAAAGCTTCCTTTTTCACCTCCCAATAGCAATTTCTAACATAATAATTGCCTCACTGAGCAAACCGCCACCAAATGGACCAATCTAACTTTTTCTTGATGTTCTTAAACTAGCTTATTTTTTGTGCCTTTCGTGAATTTGTGCTTCAGATAATATTCTTCAGGGTTGCTAGATTCATTTTGATAATTTGACATTTTTTCATTATTACTATTTTGCAACTACTATTAACATATCAGTGGGTACTTGTTTCCTACATTATATAAATTAGTTATAAAACTTCGGACTCATGAGCCATAGTAAATATTAAATTAGAAATTCACAAGTTGTTTACTCTCATTATGTGTGCTTTATATGTAACCAAAGCAGGACATTAAAGTATTTGTTTGGATATTTGTATAGTTTGTTAGATTTTAACTTCAGTTTCACTAACATCCTCAATTTACCTACAGAGCATCTAGTTCAGGGGTAGGCAACCTTTTTGAGATGGGGGCCGGGTTGCTGTCCCTTAGACAATGGGGGGGGGGCTGAAGCACCATGAATAAATAAATAAATAAATATTTTTTTAAAAAAATTAAAAATATGCATGCACACTCTCTCAGCCCCAGAAACGCCATGGCAAAACCCCTGTGGAGATTTTGCCAAGAAAACCCCAAGAACAAGTAATAACAACAATAATCAATATCATCATGCCGGGCAGCGGTGGCAGCTGAGGGTGGCGGTGGCGGCGGCAGGACCAGCCTAGGGCCGGTCCAAAGGCCTTGGGGGGCCACATCCGGCCCCCAGGCCTTAGGTTGCCTACTCCTGATCTAGTTTCTCCATGAGGAGAAAGTATGAAATCCAAACTGCAGCTATATTATGTTTCTAAATCTTCTAAATCAGTAAACCCAGGTTTGTAGATTTAATATGGCAATCACAGAATTGGGACATTTACTAAGGAAAGTCAAAGAAGAAAGTGCAAAGGCAGAATTACTGCTAAACATAAAGAAAACAAAAATAATGACCTTGGGAGATTTACATAAATTCAACCTCTATAATGAATAGCCTGACCATATTTCCTTGAGACAAAAACAGGACATTGGGATGACAAAAATGGGTCGGGGTTATGTAATATTCCATTTTCATTAAAAAGTAAGACAATAACAAAAAAGTTATTACATGAACATATTGAGCTAACCTCTATTCAGCAAAAGAACTCATACAAAAATGTAGTTAGATGTAGAAGGAAACTGTATTTCACCACGATTGTACCATGAATATTTCTCCAATGAAGTAATCTTTCACAGTAAATTTCAGTCTTCCAACACTTTATAATAAAACTTCTCACAGTCCATGACACAATATATTTTTTTACAACCACAATTTCAAACAGGGATCTTCAAACCATTTTTGCAACATAACAGGACATTTTTCTTGAAAACGGGACAAAATTGACATTTATATTAAAATGATGGCACAGTCTGAAAATAAAAACCTGATACTGACCCATTTAAAATGGCATGTATGGTCAGCCTAATAATGAAGACATTGAAATAGTTAATGATTTCCTGTACCTTGGATTAAACATTGATCAGAATGGAGAAATCAGAAGAAGATTAGGAATGAGAAGGGCAGCCACAAAAGAGTTGGAAAAGATCCTAAAGTGTAAAGATGTACAACTGAACAGTAGCAACAACAACAACAACAGCATGGCACTAATGTCTGTAGGGCCTACTTCCAAGCAGATATATATATAACCATTTATAAATACCCTGAAGGCACCATATCCTATCTGATCTTGGAAATTAAAGAGTGTCATCTCTAGTTAGCATTTGGATGGGAGACACCAAGGAATACAAACTACTATGGGCTATATTTCAGAGGAGGGCAATGGCAAACTTCTCGGGATGTTCCTTGTCCTAAGAAAACTGTATAAAATATATGGGCTCATTGTAAGTCTACAGGCAACTTGAAGGCATATACGCATTTGCACTCAGATATGTGTGGATGTCTCTGAGGCCAATCTGGTTGCAATCTGTCAAAACACTAAGGCCCTACTCCAATTTCAATACATAAATCAGTAACAGTTTTAATAAAGCAGATTACTTTCTTCTAAATGCATTGTTTCCACTGTCTCTTCTGATCGTTTCCTCAGAACTTTTCTCCTTCAACAAACCTTTTCTCATATTTCTCACTCTCCTGTCTGCATTTTAGGAATTTCTAAATTCCCTGCTCCTTAAAGTGGACCTCTTTTCAGGCCACAATCTCACCCCAAATGTAGGTTTGCTATATTCTAATTCCTCTATTTTGGCATCTAAATTGCATACTATGCAAATTATTTCTAATTGTGCAAATCATTTTTATTTGCATTCTAATTATACAAATTCAGTATATTCTTGCATTTTTTTTCTTCTACTTTGTTTCCACCTCTGAAGGAACCAATATAGAATAATGTCTAAAGTACTGGACATGGATGAGGGAGACCCAAATTCAGATATCTGCTTGGTCATGGAATTGACCACATGAACTAGGTTATTTTAATTGTTTTTATTATTATTATTATTTGTTTTTAAAGTGTTTTTATCTTGTGAGCCACCTTCGGTCCATTTTTGGGAGAAAGGCAGCATAAAAATGAGATAAATAAATAAACTTGGACCATTACTACTTTTGAGCAGACTGGTTTGTTGTGGGAATTAACAAGAAGAAGGGCACCATGTAAAGTGAACATTTACATTCCTAGTATAGTACAAATATAAGAAAAACAACAATAATATTAAAAATTTGTCTTGTACACGTAGCACTGAAAGATGGTTATAACAAAACCCAAAACCCAAAATAATAAAAAGTGAATGATTTAAGGATTTAACAGAAACTGGGAATGTTGCAACGAAGTCATGATGCACTTAGTGTCCACAAATCAACATTCAAAAAGCACCATTTAAATTCCATAATTAGGCAACTTGTTGTTGTTGCAGTCATCATTTTGTGCCTTCAAGTTGTTTTTGACTTACAGTGACCCTATGGGGTTTTCTTGGCAAGTTTCCACAGAGGGGGCTTGCCATTGCCATCCTCTGGGGCTGAAAGAGTGTGACTTGCCCAAGGTCACCCAGTAGGTTTTCATCCAGTGCTCAAACCACTACACCATGCTGGCTCTCAATTAACCAACTTACCCCTATATAATTGTGCAAATGAATGAATGAATGCCTCAACAGTGAAGTTTCATATGAAGATATCCATTCATCTGTGATAAATGTGGACTGCAAACCCAGCTATGACAGATTTAGATTATATTTGTAAGAAATTATACATAAAGAATTGCAAAAAAATAAATTTCAATACAGAGAAATGTAAGGTACTGCACTTAGGGCAAAAAATGAAATGCATAGATATAAGATGGGGGACACCTGGCTTAACAAAACTATGTGTGAAAGGGATCTAGGTGTCCTAGTAGACCACAAGTTGAACATGAGTGAACAGTGTGATGCCACATCTAAAAAGGCCAATGCAATTTTAGGCTGTATTAATCGAAGTATAGTATCTATATCAAGGAAAGTAATAATGCCACTCTATTCTGCTTTGGTCAGGCCTCAC
>CM034703.1:133097240-133117775 GCA_020142125.1 Phrynosoma platyrhinos | reverse complement strand
GATGGCCCTTGTGGTCTCTTCCAATTCTATGAGTCTATGATTCTATGATCTCTTTAAATACTACAAACTTGGAAATATATATGGGTGTAAGTTGCCTAATTATATATTTCACCCATATATACTTCCAAATTTGTAGTATTTAAATAGATGCATTTCTTTATAATTTCTTTTAAATATAATATAAATCTGTAGTAGCTGGGCTTGGAATCCACATTTATCACAGATAAATGTATCTCTGCATATGAAGGATCTCTATTGAGGCATTCATTCATTCATTCATTTGCATTATCAGGGCCAGGCTGAGGGCCCAACTAGTCCAGGATTCCCTTTCCCAGCCACAGCCATTTTGCAGAAGGGCTTCAGGAAAGTGTGCTAATGCCAGACTGTGATCTGAAACTTATCTTTGTTGGGACCACTGGCATTACAGGAAGAACACCCCTGTTTTGAGCTATGAAATTCTCCAGGGAACAGAAGCAGACCCTTTACCTTTTGTCATACAGCAGTGCCAGAAATGTGTTGTCCAGATTATGCCATTATGTGTCCTATAAGTGGTCACTTTTAGGATTGTTAATAAGGCCTCCCTCTCATACGTCATTGCATACCCATGGGAAAGAAGGACATATAGGTATACCCACATAAGTCTTGCTCTGTGCAATGTCCCTTTCTCAGTAAGGGACATTATGGCCCCAGGAAGCTATTATCAGGGTTTCAGATGGGGTCAAAGTCCAAAATTCTCTTTCTCATCTGCAGCCATTTCCCATTCCCCATTGCTTTCGATACATACATGGAGGGAGTCTGAATTTACCTCTAAATGGTGCTGATAGCTAATACTCCAAATCACAGCTAACAAAATCTTACTGTTAACTAATATAAAGCATTCTGCTGGTACCAAACATCTTTGCTACAGGTTGCTGCTATTGTTGTGTGTTTTCAGGTCATTTCCAACTTATGCAAACTTATCATGGGTTTTTCTTGGCAAAATTTGTTCTGAGGGAGCTTTCCTTTGCTTTCCTCTGAGGCTGAGAGAATGTAACTTGCCCAAGGTCACCAAATGGGTTATTTGTTTATTTGTTTATTTAATTTTTATGCTGCCTTTCTCCCAGAAAGGGACCAAAGTGGCTCACAAATAAAAAACATTTTAAAAGACCTTACAATGAAAGTTTTTTAAACAATGCTTTTTTAGCTTTGCTGGTACTACTTTCTACTCTACTCTGGAAAGAACATGTTGGCAGGGATGCAGGAAGAAGAGAGAGCTAGCAGAAAGAAGAAAAAGAAAAAGAAAAGGGTGAGGGGGGAAGAAAAGAAAGGGCAGCTATCAGTTTTCTAACCCAAAGATGGTACTTCTGCAAGTAGCAAAATAAAAGAGCCAAAAGTTAATAAGAATACTGCAAATCTCCCTCCTCTTTGAAAAAAGAGGTATAGTACAGTCAGCCCTCTGTATCCACAGATTTTTTTATCCATGGATTCAAGCATCCACAGTTTGAAAATATTTTAAAAATATATAAATTCCAAAAAGCAAACCCTGACTTTGCCATCTTATATAAGGGAAACCATTTTACTGTGCCATTGTATATAATGGAACTTGAGCATCCACAGATTTTGTTATCCCTGGTGGGTCCTGGAACCAAACCCCAGCATATACCAAAGATCCACTCTATTAAATTTGGGGGAATATAGAAAGGTCCAAAATTTATAAAAATTAGTTCAGTATCTCATCTTATTTTGTGTGGCATAGTGGTTTGAGTGTTGGACTACAATTCTGGAGAGCAGGGTTCTTTTTCCAGCTCAGTCATGAAACCCACTGGGTGATTTTGAGCAAGTCACATGCTCTCGGCCTCAGGGAGAGGCACAATGGCAAACCTCCTCTGCACAAATCTTGCTAAGAAAACCCCAGAATAGGTTCACCTTAGAGTCACCATATGTCAGAAATGATTTGAAGCCACACAATATACAGTATTAAATTTTATGGGATGTGGAAGGGCTGAAAATTCATAAAAATTAGTCCAGCATCTCATCCAGTTTTGCTTGTTCCCACTCAGCATCAAGCAGAGCCCTTTAGGTAGAGTGACTCAATCCCCTTAGCAACAAGAGCAGTGTAGACAGCTCCCTTCCCAGCTCTTTCTTCTCAGTTCCCTCCAAACCATTCCTCTCTTTCACAAAAAATGAAAAGAGTGTGTTGGTTCAGCACCCCTAAAGTAGCCTCCTACTTTCGGGTGCATATGTCAGTTGTGTTTTACTTCTGTTGTGTGCCTTCAAGTCATTTCTGACTTCTGGTGACCCTAAGGAGAACCTATCAGGGGGCAAATCTTGGCAAGATTTGTTCAAAGGAGGTTTGCTGTTGCCTTCCCCTGAGGCTGAGAGACTGTGACTTGCCCAAGGTCATCCAGTGGGTTTCATGGCTGAGCTGGAAATTGAACCCTGGTCTTCAGAGTCATAATCCAACACTCAAACCACTACAAAGATCAAACCACTGGCTGGAGATCCTGCAGGTAAAAAGAAGGGTAGGGAGCAGCAAGCAAAATATCTTGGGCCAGTCTTGGCTTCAAGGGCAAAGTGGCATTTCCTTATGACAGAAGGCTTGTATCACATTGTTTATCATGGAGGCTGCTGGCAGATAGAACAAATGAGTCTTTCTTTCTTTTCCCCTCTCATGAATTCAAGTTAAAAATAAATAAACCTTAGAGTAGCTTATTCAAATCCTATGAGCGAAGAGTTTCCATTGTCTAGCTTTGAAAAACTGAAACTGATAAGTAGATTCAAACATGCTGATAGTCCTCAGGTGCCAAAAGCCTCCCTGAAAACAGACCATTCTTATTTCCTTTTTTGCAATAAAATGTATTGAACAGGAAATTAAAATAGCCATCTTATCAGCCAAAACCACACTTTCCTTACACCCAGAATATTGTATCAGAAAAGACCACTATAACTAAATACTTGAACATGCGTGTGTCTGTGTGCATGTGCACATGTGCTTGTGTATTGGAGAAACAAAATTTAACAGGGAAAGCGGTCAGACTTTAACACAAACCACAGATCAAAATACTATCATAATTTAGTTCAGTTTAATAAATCCTATATTTATGTAATGTCCCGTGGGAACTGAAAATGTGTTGCCTTTATGATGCATGCTGCATCTGCATTGCAGAAGTCATCTGATTTGACACCACTGTAACTACCATGGCTCAATGTTATGGAATTCTGGGACTTGCAGTGTGTTCTGGCACCAGAGCCCTCTGACAGAGAAGATCTGGGGGCTGAAGAGATGGCCCCTAAGGGACGGTGTTCTACCGCTCCTTCCCTTACCAGACTGGGGCTGTGGCAACCACATGCCATGGCCCCGATCCAGTGCTTTGCTGCTCTAAAAAAAGCTGGCAAATGTTGTTCCTTTTTAGAATGGCAAAAAGCCTCCCTTGCTGCCACAGTGGTGGTTTTTTGGCACTCCTTTGGTGCAGTGTGTGTGACCGTTGCATCAAGGGAGCGCCCTGACACTGCCTGACATCTGGTTGAGTGGGCAGCATGATGGCGGCATTGGAGCAGCCAGCATGTAGTCACCACAGCCCCACTCCACCCCTAGGCAAGCCCTTTTGGCTGGTCTGTACAGCCCCTAATTATGTTTCACAAAATTACAATTCCCAGAATTCCATAGCAATGAGCCATGGCAATAGTGGTGTCAAACTGGATTATTTCTGCAATGCGGATGCAGCCTCAGTCCTGCCAGCACCCACCCCCTGTTGGATAGCTGGCATGATTTGTGGATCTGACACCTATAGTTATGAAATGTTCAATCAGACTTCTCCACATCTCACCCCAACAATTATGTTTAGTAAAATGATCACCAACAGTAAAAAGACAGGGAAAATATAGAATTAAGCTGTGTTTATATTAGTCTCAGTTACCCACTCAAGCATGCAGAAAGCAGCACACTTCAAATGTAAATAATAAAAAGGTCTGAGAAGAAAGGCATCCCAAGAAGTGATCAAGAATCAAGGTGCAATTTGAAGTATACACATATGGAAAGATCATAATAGCCAGCCCCAGAGTGACATAGCTATCTGATTCCCCAATTGTGTCATTTTCTATTAGCGTATTATAGGTATTGCTGTTTTAAAAACTCACCTCACACCCTTCTAGAATCTAGAAACTGATTGCTCCATCTTGTGGCCAGATTATTTTTCATGTAATGACACTAATTCAAATAATAATAATAATAATAATAATAATAATAATAATAATAATAATAATAATAATAATAATAATGCCTTCTACCCATGCTGGAAATTGTTATATATCCAATATACTGCATGATCAATAATTATGCATTTGGTTTTCACTGTTCAGAGCTGGACTCCTATTGTGTAAATTTATGTATATTGTGTAGCTTAAATTCATGTACCTTAAATCCATGAATTTTTGTCTTAGTCACTAGGTACCAAATAATTATGAGGTGATAAAACTCATTTGTATATTCAAAATGATAGACCATGTGATATTCTTTTTGTACAGCATATGTTATTTGATTTTTTAAAAGACCAGGCTATTGTTGAAATGAACTGCAAAACTCCCTCTCCAACTCCTAAGTAAATTCACTAAAAAGAGTTTGTGTCAAATTCAAATTTCTGCTTTCATGATCAGAAAACCTATTTTCTGATTTGCATTTAAACAGGTGCTCTCTCAAAATACCATGTTCACTATATATTAAAATAATAGTGAATGCAAAGTCCCTGCATCACAAATATATCACAAGTAAACATGATACCATTCTTGTCTACCTGAAGGTTTGCTGACTTTCACAGGCATAGTATAAATAGGATTTAAGAACAAGAGAAGACGTACAGATAGAGTGAGATCATCTGCTTGAACTGTTTCACCCACAATTTTATGGAGGATCTCTCCTGCCCTCCCTTTCTTTCCCTTTCTTTCTCTTTCTAAATCCTAACTATGCTTGCACTGGAAACTTACACAGGTATTATTATTATTATTATTATTATTATTATTATTATTATTATTATTATTATTATTATGCTCTTTTCCCAGGACTGGGTCTCAGAACAGCTCACAATATTAAAAGAACAGTACAATAAAAACATTAAAAAGTGGTACATTAAAATGGAATTAAATTCTAATTGAAAACAAGTTATAAATCACTGTTGTTTTACACCAGGGGTTGGCAACCTTTGTTGACGGGGTGCCGGTGGGGGGGGGAAGGAATGGTGTGGAGGCACCATTTTGGAAGGCCCCACCTTGCCTGTGCCGTAGCCGCCGTTGGGCCTTGGGAATGTCCCATCACGCCTGCGTGGCCGCTGTGGAGCCCTCCAAAATAGCACCTGCTGGTGTGCGCATGCGTGCAAGAGCGCAGGCACCATTTTGGCATCCAAAATGGCATCCGCGCTTGCACGCAGAGCATGCAGGGCAGCGGCGGGGGCGGCAGCAGGACCGGCCACGGGCCAGTTCCAAGGCCTCGGTGGGCCGAGTTCGGCCCGCTGGCAGTATGTTGCCAACGTCTGTTTTACACTGTCACATGCCAACGAGCTCTTAGAAATGAACCTGGTTTAAAATATGAATAAATCAAGCAATGTAAATCTTCAAATATGGAACAGGCAGGAGAACATAAGGCAAGGATGCTGACTTTTTTTTAAAAAATCAAAATATGTAGCCTGAAGAGTTAGGATCTTAAAACTCCTGTTGCAATAAATCCTTACACATGCCAGCAATTCCCCTGAGCCTAATCAGACTTCCTTGATTATGGTACAGTTTGGAACTGGCTAAAAGGTAATGGTTTCTGGAGGTTTTTGAGGTTATCCTTACTTTCTCTGTGCTTTTCCATCTGAAAGAAACATCAGTTTCTTTAAAGACAAACAGATATGGATAGCGCTGGGAGATGCTGATGGAAAAGAAGGAGGCCAAGCTGTGTTGATATTTGATATAACTCAGACCTAAGTGGGAAAAGGGAGATGTGATAAATTATTTGTAAGTCAGTCTTTGACTTCTGCTTGTAGAGAATTCTCTTTGGATTTCCTAGAAATCACAGCCCAGACAGGAATGTCTTCTGAATCCCACTTCATCCTGCTCCTACATATGTAATAAAATAATACTACGTGGAGGCAGGGGGTATTTAAAATGAATGTAATGATTTTAAATGAAGACATCCATCAACACATAGTTATTTTGCTGCACCTCTTGTAGCCTTGAATGCATTTCAATTCATTCTCCCACAAAAAAACTATTACTTACACCCTTATTGCTGTGTTTTAAGTGGTCTATAGAAAAGCAAAGCTGGTACAATGGCCTACAGAAACAGCATCTGGAACAAGATATATTCCAGGTATGAAAGACTCTGCACATAAAACACAGGCCCAGAAAACAAAAATCTGGGCTAGGAGTTCTCCCTCCCATGTGTTACCATTTATTCTGCAGAGAGTTTGCCTTGGTTTTGAGTGGCATCCCTACCTGCAGCCTGAAGTCACAAAATCTGTTCTGCCACCTCATTCTCACCCTGTTCACGCCTCATTCTGCTGTATGTGTGAAATATTTCTCCTCCCTGAAGGAGGAATTTAATGGGATTGGCAATAGGAATTCTTCAGGACAGTGAGATGTAGGAGGTTCCTACAAACCCATCTCCTTTCCTTACAGCTGGATGAACCAAGCCAGATTAGGGGGACATGTCCAGACAGCTGTAGTGGTTCATATCTGGACAATACCAAATATATTTCTACTTATTTTCCCCATAAGCCTGTACTAAAGTTACTATGAGCAAAAAAGCAACTGGGTTGGGAGAGACAGCAAGTTTTTGATCCAGCAGAGAAGGAGGTGAAGCCTTGATGTGGGTGCAATTATATCCTCTATGCAATAGGTACAAATTGGTAGCTCTTTCTTGACGCATCAGTACACTATGACTATGTATTGAATCCTTTCAATGCATCACAGAACATGAGGGCTTCCTGGATAAAACAGAGGAAGAATTGATTCTACAGAAGCAACAGGAAGAAATTGCAGAGGAAAATGAAGAGTCCTGTAACAGTGAGAAAACTTGCTGATGTACTCTCTGAACCACTTGCCATTGTTTTTTTATAAATCTTTTATAAAGAGGTAGGTGTCAGAGAACTAGAGAAGAGCAAACATTGTCTCTCTCTTTAAAAAGAGCAAAAAATGAGATACGAGCACTAATTGCACGTCAGCCTGACCTCCATACTGGGAAAAATATTAGAATGGATTATAAAGGATCTGTTTATAAGCATCTTGGTGACAATGTGGTGATCACTAGGAGCCAGAATGGATTTGTCAGTAACAAATCCTGTCAAAGTTATCTTACAACTTTTTTAAAAAAAAAATCAGGTCACTAATTTAGTAGATGGTGAGAATGCTGTAGATGCCATTTATCTGGATTTCAGCAAAGCAGTTGATAAAGTCCCACATGGTATTTTAATTAGCAAGCTGATTAAATATGGAATATAGATAGAAACACTGTCAGATGGAACCAAAGTTGGTTGAAAAATCATCATCATCATTGGCTGTGCTTCAAACTGGAAAGAAGGTTCAGGTGGAGTACCATAAGATTCTGTCCTGGGGCCAACATTTTTCAATATTTTTATCAATGTCTCAGATAATGGGGTAGAGGGGATCTTTATGAAGTTTATGGATGAGACAAAACTGGAAGGGGTAGCTGACACATTGAAATAGAAGAACAGACCTTAAAAACCCATGATAACTAGACATTTGGGTTGAAACTAATAGAATGAAATGGAACAGAGGCAGATGCAAAATTCTACATAAGACACAAAAATCAAATGCACACTTTTAAGTTGGGAGAGACTTGGTTTATAGCCAGCGTAGTCTGATAGTTTGAGCACTGAACTATGACTCTAGAGATCAAGGTCCGATTTGCTGCTTGGTCATAGGACCCTACTGGGGGCCCTTGGGTGAGTCGCATACTCTCAGCCCCAGAAAACCCCATGATAGTTTCACCTTTAGAGTCATCACAAGTTGGAAATGACTTCAAGACACCACAACCACAATACTTGGTTTAGCAGCAATACATATGAAAAGAACCTTGAACATGACCCAGTAGTGTGATGCTACAGCAAATAATATTTTCACCTGCATTAATAGAACCATAGTTTCCAAGATGAAAGAAGGAATAGTCCTATGATATTTTGTGCTACTCATTTAGAGTATAACTTTCAGTTCTGGACACCTCCTTTTAAGAACAATATAGACAAGTTGGGACGAATGCAGAGGAGGGCAACAAGAATGGTAAGATGTATGGAGATATGTGGAAAGATTGCAGGAATTGGGCATTGTGAAGAGAAGACTGAGGAGTGACATGATTATAGTCTTCAGATATCTGAAGGAATGTTACAAAAACGAGATTGCAGGTTTGTTCTCTGATATCCCAAAGGGTAGGATTAGTTGTAATGGATTTAAGTTACAGGAGGGTAGATTTTGATTGAATGTTAGAAGGAATATCTTGATGGTAAGAGTAGTTCAGCAAAGGAAAACCAGTTCCCTAGAGAGGTGGAGGGGTCTCTTTCTCTGGATATCTACAAGAAGAGACTGGAAACTTCTGGGGATACTCTAGCTGGGGTTCCTGCATTGAGCAGGAGGTTAGATTCAGGCCTCATCCACTCTGCCAAAATAATCTGGTTTGACATCAGATTATTTCAGTGATGCGGATGCCGCCTCAGTGACCTATGAGACCTCTTCCAGCTCTATGATTCTGTGATTCTGTCACAAAACATTCTGCAGCATTTCCTTTCTGTGCTGACCAATTGCAATGAGCTGCTGCAAAGATAAATTGGATGAAAATGTGCTTACACTGCCTTGAGTTTTTTTGGAGGAAAAACAGGACTCGCATATGATAAATGCATTAACAATGCATTTAAACATTTTCCATTTATTCCGATGAGTCATAGCATAACTTTCCTGGAGTCATAACATAATTTAGCATATTGCTAAGCATTCAAAGTATAACTCATACATTATGTCAATTGTCTTCAAAATAAATATACAGAAAACATTTGTATTATTTAGTCTGGATTAGGACTAGATTTACCCTACTACAGTGGTCCCTCCACATTCACTGGGGTTAGGGGTGGAGGACCAGTGTGAAAGTGGAAAAACTGCAAATAATAATAAAAAAAAACACTGTTGTTTTTTTTTTTTAACCTGTGAGGCCACCTCTCTAGAAATCTGTAGGTCCTCCAGCACAACTCTATGGTCAACATCTCCAAGATGTTAACCATAGAGTCACACTGGAGGACTGCTAAATTCTTATAGAAGTGTTCTCTCTAATAATCTTTAGGTCCTCCAGTGTGATTCTGTGGTCTACTTCTGGCAGAGTTGTGCTGGAGAACCTAGAGATTCCTAGAGAGAACATTTTAATCAAATCCACAAATAATCAGATCCGCAAAAGTCAAAGTCACAAATGTGGAGGGACAATTGCAATGAATGCCCTCCATTACACAACACAGACACAGCAGTATGGTAGCAATTGACTTCCAATAGGTAGACTTTATCTAGCCACACAATCAATAAACAATAAATGATTGCCTTGATATCAAATTAACGTCAAGTTATACAAATCCTTTTAAAGACAATCAAAACCAATAGGGAACTGAGAGGCCCAATTAATTATTGGTCTGTTACTGGATATTGTTCTATTTACTGAATATTTCATGCAAAATAAATATCAGCATAAAATAAACAAGGAAAAGTCACCCCTTTTCAGACAAGCAATGGGCAATGGTGCTGTGGCAGGAAGAAGTGACCTTGGGAAATTCTTCAGATGGCCTCTTCCATTGAAAAAAGCAGAACCATAAGCTGCAGCACTTTTGCACAACTTGCTCGGTGGGCTTTTTGTTTGATGGGGCTTCTTCCAGCAAACACTCCCCTCAATTGTACACAAAGCTAGCTGTTTTGCACAAAGCAGCATTCAGATTCTTTCAGCAGTCTTACATTGTTCCCTTAAATTAAACCGTCCAATAAAAACAGTTTGAACAGTTTAACAATTTACTAAAGAGAGTGAGGAATATCTTCAGCATTACCTACAATAATGGGTTACCAGCAGGAGATAATGAAAGTGCAATATTTCTATATGAGAAATAGCAGTGTAACTCTATATTGTATTATTTTTCCTTCTGGACTCACAGTTCATAATCCTAGTTACATTCAGTGCTGTCTCTCATGAAGCGTTGAACAAATATTTCCATTTCTTGGGTCCCAGTCATGTATTAAATTAAGTAAACATTTCACATTTCTAGATGCCAGGGATCTGAATACCTGCACTCAGAAAGTTACTTTTTACAATAAATTTGTTTCCATTACTTGTTGCAATGTTTTAATTAGTCATTGCTCATTGCAATATATTTTCAAAATTGTTTGTCACCTTACTTGTCATATTACTTATAAAACTGTATTGCCTTATCACTACTTTTTAAAGAAAATATTTTATGAATGTTAAAGCTTTTTTAAAAAAAAATCCACTTGGTGCTTGTAAATGCCCTTTAAAGGCACAAAAAGCACTCTACGTATTATGTTTAACTGTAACTTCACTGCATCTTTGTTACCAAAGGTAACTGTGCTAATTGTAACTCAATGATTTCAAGTTGTGCTCCAACAATAATTTCTTGCAAAAATGATGTGGCATGAGAATGGTCATATTCAGAGTTTGTGCTTTGCTTGTTAAAGGTCCCGGGTTCAAAAGTTAGCATCTCCAGATAGGGCTGGGGTGAAAAACTTCTGCACAGAAACCTGAAAATCTACCTTGAACTAAATGGACTAATTGTCTAATTTGATATAAGCCCATTTTCAAAGAGCTATCAGAGTTAGTAAGGGAGTTTCTTTGTCTCCAAAGACGAGAGGCAGGTTCTGGGTTACTGGATCCTATATGCTTTTGCTCTTGCAAAGAGATTTGTACTTGAAACTTGGAAAGATAAACATTCACCATCTATCATTAGGTGGTCAGAAGATCTTACTGCTCAGATATGTGGGAATGTGTATTTTATACACGTCAGCTTCAGGAAAATGTATTTTTGGAAATATGGTCAGTTTATATCAATATATATGCCTAGCCGTTGCTCTTACACTATATATTTCCCCTTCTCTTTTTACCCCCTTTCCCCTCTTCTTTTACTCTGTCTCCTTCCTTCTTCTGTCTTATATTTGTAACTACACTTCAAAATTCCAATAAAAACAGTTTTTAAAAGGTGTGACAGGTCACATGTTTGTTGTAACCAAAATGGAAATAAAAAATAAAGTATTGAATGATTTGTTATGAGTAAGATGAGAAACACACAGGAGAAATGCAACAGTGAAAAACGCAAAAATGAAATTTACATTGCAGTTGTTTGTTGCAGTGTGTGTTTGCTCCAAAGTTATGTAATGAAAATGATTTTGTCTGTCACACTCCCTTACATATTTCCCACTACCATTTTTCTCTAAAACACATCACATTCT
Source organism: Phrynosoma platyrhinos (assembly GCA_020142125.1). Taxonomy (NCBI): domain Eukaryota; kingdom Metazoa; phylum Chordata; class Lepidosauria; order Squamata; family Phrynosomatidae; genus Phrynosoma; species Phrynosoma platyrhinos. The sequence continues at coordinate 133,106,324 of CM034703.1, read as the reverse complement.
TCTTCAGCAAAACTTTATCTGTGTGAAATCATGAAGCTTTCAAGTCAGAAGTAAAAGTACAAGTTTGGAATAAACACCATGTATCAGAATAACTCCACTTGTCAATTATTAGGAAAAAGGAAGGAATGGAGCAAAACCATTGAAATCAGTGAGTTTAAACATGCCTACTTCATCATATAATTGTGAAGAGGAGGGCATTTGCCTCTTTCTTAGACAGTCAACAAAATGCAAAGCCACTAAAGGTAGTATTGTTGTTTTTGTTCTTTTGAGCAAATACATTAATATGAAAAGCCTGTACTATGGATGAGGTGGACTGAGGCTGCATCCACACGGCAAAAATAATCCAGTTTGACATCACTTTAACTGCCATGGCTTAATGCTATGGAATTCTGGTGCCACAACAAACTACAAATCCTAGAATTCCGTGGCATTGAGTCATGGCAGAAACTGGATTATTTCTGATGTGTGGATGCATCCTGAGTAAGCTTGAGACCTAGGATACAAGAGAGGAAATGTTCATGAACATTTTCTTCAGCATGCTGAACTCTTTTATAAAACATTATCCTTGTTCTAGAAAAAAAAACAAGACCTCCTTTTCCTATTTCACTGTATATTAAAAGGTAACTATATATTCTATTTTTGTCTTCCAGTTACATGCAAACTATTTGAAAACCCTGAGTATTTGTTTGTCCCTTTTGTTTTGTTTATTTTAATTAGATTTATTTATTTGGTTTTATTTTATTTTATTTTATTTTAATCAGAAGTTCTGACCTGACTACCTGGACCTCCAGTTGTCTGAGCGTCTATTATATCTCCAGTCTCTTTTTCATGCAGAGGGAAATCCAGCTACAGCAATATTTTAACATCTTGTGTGTCTCTATGTATACATTTTTGACACTTTAAATGCAAATATATTCTAGGCCATGTAGAGGTTGGATAAACCACAATAAATTTCTTATATCTGCAAACTGGCCAATTAAAGGTCTTAAGAAAATAAAAGGCCTATTCACTATTTGGGCATATTCCAAGAAAGGCTGACCAATAAATCATGAAAAATAATAACATTCACCCAATTTGCATTTGCTGCCTAGAAAGTCATATGAAATAGCCTTACTTTGAACTCAGTATTTAAACTCAGTGTTCCAGCTATAAATTTAAAAATACTAAATATTTGAGGATATTTAATATTAGACACCTGACACAAATTAAGAATTTTAACATAATAGAAGTTTCTGATAACCATCTCTCTTGGGAAAAAAAATGTATTGGAAGGGTCAGCCAAAGAGAATGGAATAAAGAAATTTTTGTTTTCTGCTGCTCCAGAGAATAGGACCCAGAGCAATGGATGCAAGCTACAGGAAAAGTGATTCCACCCAAACATTAGGAGGACTACCAGACAGTAAAAGCTGTCCAACAGTGGAAGATGCTCCCTCTGAGAGTGGTGGCATCTCCTTCTTTGGAGGTTTTTAAACAGAGGCTGGATGATAATAATAATAATAATAATAATAATAATAATAATAATAATAATAATAATTTATTTATATTTCCTGCCTCTATCCGTAGGGAGTACAAAGATAAAATGTACAAAATGTACAGTAGTACAATCAATAAAAAAAGAAAAACATAAAAATAAAACCACAACAGTAATAAAAAGAGCAATAATAAAAACAATAAACCGAACAGTAAAAACAAGAAAATAACAACAATAATTAATACAATAATAAAATTACAATACCACAAGTGATATAATCTTTTTTCACCCGGAGGTCCTTATAAGATGGTAATGTCTAATCTTATGTTCCGTTAGGGAGGTCAGGTGGATAGGCCCACTGGAAGAGCTCCGTCTTAAGTGCCTTCTTAAAGGCCTCTAGTGTGGAAATAAGACGAATCTCCTCCGGCAGGCCATTCCATAACTTGGGGCCCGCAGCTGTGAATGATCTTTGGGAAGTAGATATTAGTTTAGTTTTACAGTAATTTAGTAAATTCTTCTCTGATGTTCTGAGGGTGCAGGATGGATTGTGTGGGGAGAGGCGTTCCTTCAAGTAACTCGGACCCAAGCCATGTAGGGCTTTATAGGTGATGACCAACACTTTCTATTGCGCCCGGAAGCTAATCGGCAGCCAGTGAAGAGATTTTAATACCGGTGTAATTCTAGATGTTCTGGCGACCAGTCTAACTGCCGCATTTTGGACCAGTTGAAGCTTCTGAACTTGGTACAAAGGTAGCCCCATGTAGAGCACATTACAGAAGTCTAAATGAGAGATTACCAGGGCAAGTACTACTGCTTCAAGGTCCCTTCGGTCCAGGTAGGGGCGCAGTTGGCGAATCAGCCGAAGCTGGTTCCATGCACTCCTGGATGACCATCAGTCCCAAAGAGGGCTTGGATTGTTTCTTCCTGCATGGCAGAAGGGGGTTGTACTGGATGGCCTTTGGGGATCCCTTCCAACTTTAGGATTCTATATATTCCCGCATGGCTTGGACTGCATGGCCCTTGGGGGGTCCCTTCCAACTCTAGGATTCTATTATTCTATTCTAAGAGAACCCAAGAGATTGCTTAAAATTGCATCAGTGCTAAGCCATAATGACAGGACACAGTCCAATGAATTCATGCTGAAAGGGCTAATTTCCTTAATCAGTGGGTTGCTCAATTACAAATTCACGAATTGTGTAGTCCAGCAACTCATGCCAGCTTGAATCCCTCTTGAGCAGCAGCCCTTGGGTCTCAGTCTTCCAGGAGGGCAACCCGGCTCCTTCCTTCCCTTCTAGCCTGAGCTTGGCATTCCTCCCTTGCTTCTTTTCCTTCCTTCCTTCCTCCCTCCCTCCCTCCCTCCTTCCCATGGGAGCAATAAACAGACAGGCAAATGGGTGCTGCTTCTGTTTCTGCTACAACAACCACACTCTCCTTGGGCCACCTCCTCCTCCACTGCCAGCTGCCCTGTCCCAACCCAGCTAAGGATCAGGAGGAAGAGCCAGAGGCCAAGCAGAATGGCAGCCTGCTTTATAAATATCCCTCCTGCAGCTGCTGAGGGTGAGGTGTCAGCCTGACAAGCAAAAGAGATAAATTTGGGCACATCTTGTAGTGTTGCAAGAATTGCTTAGACAGTTGGCTAGGGTTACACACAGAGAGGCATACACAGATAGACACATTATGGTTTACAACCCTCTCTGAGACAGCTTTGGGCCAATCAGTCCAAGGGAAAAGTTACAGATTAATTACACAAATCCCAAATTTGCTCTTTTTAGAGAATGAGGCATGCACCTCACAGTCAGACCATTTTACAAGCTCATAATCTTAATTATTTGGGGTGCTGGTTACAAAGGAAGGAGCATGGAACAGCTGAAATAAGATGTTCAGAGCTGCTCATTCCTCACAAGCTGCTCTTGGGTTAAAACTGGCCTAATGTTTTTAAAATTGCACCTATGAGGAGAAGGTTCTTCCTTCCCCAATGGTCATGTCCTGCTGGCCAAAATACAGAGCCTGACTGAAACCAAGCAAATGGAAACTACACCCTCAGCAGATATAAGAGAACAGAAATTAGATTTATACTTCAAGAAAGATTCTGGTTTTATTCAGTCTTATCATTTCCCATTAACTTCTCCCCCCTCACCCCCAAAAAGGAAATGGATTAGGATATGTTGCTAAGTATTTTCTGGAACACCAAAGTAATACTTGTAGCAATAATTGGGAAATTATTCTTACAGACTGATTTGCATCTAAAGTTCAGCTAAGGCCTTTAGAATATCACACTATCAGAAAATTTCAGTTGAATAACGTCTGTGCATCTGGAAGGCCAACAAAATTTAAAACTCTTCATTGTTATGTTATTATCCATGCTTTGCTTTATTTTAATGATTCCATAAAATTGGTTTCTTTGATCAAACTGAGAGAAACTTCTCAACCACAAAATCAGAAGAATTTGCTATACTCATTGGGAAAGCAAAGCGAAACTGTCTCAGTATTCCTGCTAGATTGTAAACACCTGTATCTGAAGTAGAAGACCTTGGACTACTCCCAAAATTTGGATGGTGGCCACTGCAGAATTTTTCCCCCCACTCCCTCTTGCCCCTTCATCCCTCCCAAAAACCAGCTTCAAATCCAATTTCCCCCCCAGCTATAGAGATCATATTTGGGGTGCATGGAGTTAAACTACATTAGGAAGGGGGGGGGTGCTGGATCCCATTGTTCCAGCCCTGAAATCTCATTGCTGAGCACTGCCTGCTCTGGGTTGCTCATTTTGTTGACAATTGAACTTGATCTACAGGTCCTTCTAGAGAGAAATGTTCACCATGAAATATTGCATAGCTGTAAGACACCAAAACAGTCTGCACCAAACAGCTACCCCAATTAGGTTCATCATCATCATCATCATCATCATCATCATCATCTCACAATGAGAAGATAAAACCTCTTTTTATTTTGTGGCACTCAAAGGTTTGACTTTCTCCTTGTCTGTATATGAGGTCTAATAATCATGCTAAAACTACTTTTAACAAAGACCAATGGAGCAGGGGCGCACTTTAATTCCCTCTCTGATTTATTATCAATAGAAAATAGGTAATTAGAAACTATTTCCAGAAAAGGTCCTTGAGTTTTGCTTGCCCTTACCTTCAGGTGCATTATTTTAATATGCACTGTGATGGCCAACACCGTTTACACAGCCCGCATTGTATTAAGAACAATGGTACATTGTTACAAGCAACCCAAATAAGTTGGAACACTTGAACTGGGGCTCAATGGTCACCTGAAAGCAAATGCATTAAGAAATAAAGCCCATTGGAAACCTTGGTCCTTGGTTTCCATGAACCTGGATAGGCTCAGACCACACGTCTTTTGTGACTTTAATGGAAGTGACAACACAAGACCTGTCAACATGGCCACCTCATCCTAATAGTATTCTTTCTCAGACAATGTTTACAACGATGAGTAAACATTTGAGAGTATATAACTGAGCTCAAATTTTAGTACTTTGTATTCACTGGGTGATGGAACAGATTAGCAAATAGATTAGAGACCAGTGCAAGAGAAAATGCTTGGATTTAAGTTCTCTCTTTAAAAGTGCACTTACTAAAAAACAAAGCATAAAATCCAGCAAACATCCTTCTACAATCAGTATGAATAGCCACAGCCACAACTAAACACCATATTGGGTCAATTATATAAAATCCTATTAATTGCCATTCCAGCTTGTCGCTTGAGAAGTGTGTATGTATGTGGAAGGAAGACTTATTAATATAAATGGAATTTTCTGGGCAATTTTAACTATGAGTCTATGTGTTTTTAATCGTGTTTTGTATTTTAATATATTGTAAACCAGCTCGAGCCTTGAGAAGAGGTGGGAAATAAATAACATCATTATTATTATTATTATTATTATTATTCCCAAATTCCCATCGTATCTGGCATCCGAACAGCTCATTTTAACTGGATTGTGGTTTGGGCTGCCTTGCTGCAATATAAGGAAAGTCCCTAAATTGACATCAATTCCTCTTGGAGAATTCAGCTAAAAAATTAAGAGACAAGCCATTAAGGTGAGTGAGGCGGCTGCCTCAGACACCATATTTTGGCTGTCCTGAAAGGGCAGCAACTGGTTAGTTAATTAGTTACCATTTGTGTTTCAGGTGTCAGGGTACTCCTGAGATTTTCTGCCTCCTGTATCAAAATAACCAGAAAGCTTTGGGTACTAAGGATCTTTTGAACTGGAGAGGAGAGTATTTATTCTCTGCTGCTCCGCCGCAGGCAGCAAAAAATCAGCTATCTATGCTATGGCATTGTAAAGTGGTGTCCCTTATAAAACGTGGAGAAATCAAGGTTTGCTTTTTGGAATTTATATTTATTTATATAAATATATTATATATATATATATATATATATATATATATATATATATATATTCATTTATATATGTGGGTGTGAATATTTTCAAGCCATGGATGCTTGAATCCGTGGATTAAAAAATCCGTGGATACAGAGGGCTGACTGTACTTATTACCTAATGCTCCACCTCAGGCAGCAAAATGTTTGGAGTCCCCCTCTTTCTTTATGACAATCCAGACACAGATGGGTGAAATTCTCCCTGGAAATGGATCACCCTGGAGTCAGACTGGATTACTGGGATGATTATGGGGACCCCCAAACCCAGGAGGATCTGAGGAAAGCAACTGCTTGGTCTTCAGATGGGGGCCTCTCGTCCTGTTCTAATCCTAGTGCGGGCTTTTACTTATTTATTTACTTATTTATTTCATATTTTATTTCATATTTTTAATGCCGCCTTTCTCTCTGAAAGGACTCAAGGCAGCTCACAGATTATTATTTTTTTAAAAATAACAATAAAAAATAAAAAGCACATTACAATAAAAATTACAATAAAATTACAATAAAAATTCAAAACCGTTAAAATCATCCAAAAACAGTGTGCGGCAGAAGGAAATAGATCCCCCGCGAACCAAACATTCCTTTCGCGCCTCAATCCTTCCTTTGTGATATTATTATTATTATTATTACCCCCCCCCAAAAAAAAAATCCTATTTTTTTAAATGGTGAGGCTCATGAAACACAAAATTAATTGGAGGATAGGGGTAAGAATTCCCGGATCGGGCATGAAAACGAAAAGAGAGACTCGGAAAAGGAGGAAGAAGTTTCCTCCCGGAGACGCTCAGGGTCCGATTCTCGTAAAAATCCATTGGGTGACCTTGGGCAAGCCACACTCTCTCAGCCTCCTCCGGAGAAGGCAATGGGAAACCTCCTCGGAAGAAATCCTGCCAAGAAAAGCCCAGGATAGCTTTGCCTTAGAGTTGTTGTAAAGTCGGAAACGAAGGCGCACAACACACAACACACAACGACAGTAGCTTGAATGTTGGGCTCTGGAGACCAAGGTTTGAACCCCAGGCTCGGCCATGGAAACTCACTGGGTGAGCTTGGGCAAGTCACACTCTCTCAGCCTTTTTCAAGGGAAGGCAATGGGAAAGCCCCTCTGAACCAACCTGGCCAAGAAAAGCCCAGGTGATTTCGCCCATTTCGCTCAACACACAAAGTTGGCTCAAAAGCGGGCAAATTCTTCCCTGCTGGGTTGAGGGTTAAATGTCCTTGATCTCAATAATCTCGGAGCGTAGAAGGGTTTCTCCTGGGTCTTACTGAAATGCACTGAAGTATTTTAATTATTATTCCGGTTCCCCTTTGGGCCGTTTTGTCCGACGAGCGGCCGAAGGGACGAAAAGCCTCTAAATGTTGGCCGAGGAAGCTGCATCCACACTGCAAGAATAATTCGCTTTGAGACCTCTTTAATTGAGCCTGGCTCAATGCTCTGAGCCCACGAGAAACTATAGTTCCCAGAACTCCATAGCATTGAGCCAGGGCATTTGAAGTGGTCTCAAACCGGTTTATTTCTGCAGTGTGGATGCAGCGTCTCTCACTCTTTCTCTCCCCGCTCCTCTTCATTTTGGGGCGTTAAGTAGGGCTCCCCAAAACCCCGCGCCACAAGGTTGCCAAGCTTCAAAGGGCAAGGAAAACAAGAGCTCTTTCTCCCCCCCCCCTAAAAAAAAAAAAAAATCCGGGGAGAAAATGCGATTTGTCTCCATTATTCCCCGTTATTCTGCTCCGGACAGAGCACGCAGGCTGCCACCGCACTGTGGAAATAATCCAGTTCTACCCCGCTTTAACTGCCAGAGCTCAATGCTATGGGATTCCAGTAATAATAAAATAATAATAATAATAAAATTTATTTGTATACCGCCCAATGGTTTCCCAATCCGGGCGGGTAGTTTGTCGTGGGCCCCAGAGCAGAGCTCTACAATTCCCAGGGTGCCATAGCATTGAGTCCTGGGCAGCTGAAGGAGTGTCAAACCGAATTATTTCCGGAGTGCGGAGGGAACCCAAATATTTGCTAGGGGAGTGATCCCCAGACATCTTCTCTGAGGCTCAAAGGAAACCAACCCTCCACAGCAATTTTGGGGCACAGGATTCCCCCAAGCCAGCGTTCTTCGAGGACTGCTCTGGTGGTCATGAGGCCGGCATGATTGCACAGAACTCTATTTACCTTCCCTCTGAGAAATGGTACTTGTTTATCTCCTTGCATTTGCATGCTTTCGATCTGCTAGGTTGGCAGAAGCTGGGACTAGTGATAGGAGCTCACTCCATCATGCAGCACCCGGGCCTCGAACTTCCAACCTACTGATCTTGCAATCCACAGATGCAATCAGAGTCTTAACCATTTGAACTACTGCATCCCAACAGCCAAAGAAATTGATTCTTTGCTCACATCCTCCATTTTCGTTGAATCTTCTTCCTCCATTTCGAGTTGCCTGGTCCTCCCTGGCAGTTTTTTAAAAAAAAGCCCTGGGGTCCCACCTGGACTCCCCTATCTTTATTATATTATATTATATATTAAATATAAAGCGGGAACTGGGATCTCCTCCTCCTAACCACCAAGGAGGACCAGGCACCGCAAAACGGAGGAGGAAGGTCCCTGGAGCAGGACTAAGGGGGGTTGCAGACTGCCAGAAATAGTGCAAATTGAGTCCACTTTTAGGGTTAGGGTTAGTGCTAGGGAATCATGGGAATTGTTTTTTTTTTTTCCTGAGACATTGAGCCTTCTCTGTCAGAGAGCTCTGGTGCCATAATAAAATACAGTTCCCATGATTCCCTAGCGCCAACCCTAACCCTTAAAGTGGACTCAATTTGCACTATTTCTGGCAGTCTGCAACCCCCCTAAGAGGCCTGCATTTGTACTGCTATTCTTTGGTCCTCCATTCTTCCTGAAGGTCCTCCATTCTGACCATGACTAAAAGGCGTGCGTTTACATTTATATGAGTGTGGTGTTTTGTTTTGTTTTTTTAAAGAAGTTTTTCTTTGGTCATGTTCTCCATCTTCCCTTTGCGGTGTCTGCTTCCCGGAGAGCGAGAAGAAGCGGAGGAAGGATGGAAGGATGAAGGGAGGGCAAGGGCTCGAAGGGGTCCGAAAGCCAAGAGGGGTCTTGGGGGGTTTGTCCTTGAATAACGGGCGCTCATAGGGTTGCATTCATCTACCGCAGACCTGCACAACTTGGCAGTACGAAGGGGCCAAAATTAAAATAGGCTAAACTTCCTTGG
>CM034703.1:133037297-133067490 GCA_020142125.1 Phrynosoma platyrhinos | reverse complement strand
AGACAGCTCCCCTTCAAGGGAACGAGCAGGGGACACAAAACGGGCCTTCTTGGAAGACAGAGAAGACTCTTCAATGGTCTCCAAGTGCTTGCGTTTGGAAGACCTTTTCCCAACCCTTTGCTCAGGGCTCACACTCTCTCTGCACCTGGATGATCCCTTAGATCTCTCCCTGGACCTTCCCCTTTGTTGAGGGGGGTCCGAGGAAGGTTTGGAAATGGATATCGAAGCCAAGGCCATAGCTGGTTCCTCAGCTTGCAAGGCCTTCTCCCACAAAGCCGCCCTCAGCCTGACCATTCTATTCTTCAGCGCTTGAGGGGTCATTTTCCTGCACAGCTTACAGGTTTTTGGATTGTGGGTGTTTCCAAGGCAAAAGACACATTCCTCATGTTGGTCCGAAGTCGGAAATTTAGAATTGCAAGAGATGCAATGTTTGAAAGACGCCATGGTCGTCGAATCCAAAATGTGAAGCGAAGTTGAAGTCGTTAACAGTCCAAGTCAAATCGATTGTAGTGGTGAATAGCCGAATGAACAGAATAAAGTCGCAATCCAGTGGAATAGTCAAGTCCAATAAACGTGGTCAAAAACCATTAAATGAGTAAACTGCCTAGTAGCAAGGTTCCTTGCTAGCTGCAAAAGTGGTGGACAAAAGGAACTGAGGAGCGAGCGGGAACCCAGGGCCTATATAGAAGTGGGCAGAGCTACCGCCAAAAAGTTGCAATCCAACTTCTGCCTAGTGATTCCAGAAGGTTCTGAGCTGGCTGCGCATGCATAGATAAAACCCATTTGTGTGATTCACAGGGACCACGAAGAAGAATTAGGAATGTAGCAAGGAGCAGTTAGATGAGAAGCCTAATTTGGAGCCGATGGATCTCCTGGGCTAAGGCATAAGCAGGTGGCATATAGGAGCGCCCAGTCAAGGAAAAGCCTTCTCCAACTCTCTCAACCCAGACCATTCTGGCTAGGGATGCCCAGGATCCCCTCGTTCACAGAGCACAGACAGACCTCAGGATCCTGTAGGCTAAAACACCCACTGCCCAACAGAAAACCAGTCCGTGTAAAACAGGGCCCATCGGGGGTCCTTTAGACTTGGTCCATATAACAGCCCTGCAGCCGAAGGCCAGAGACACTACTTCTGGCACAGCCCCTAAGGAAGAGCCACCATGTCAGCAGATAGTGGCTACACTGACACTGGATTTGTGGGGACACCCCACCATACAAGCAAAGGTTGGATCAAAGCCCAAACAAAAATTAGCACATCTAGTGGACTTCAGTGTGGCACTTAACACACTTCACCCCAAATTGGTCATGTCAGGAAACAAAACCACACACCACATGGAGCTGGAGGAGTATGGGAAAGGGAAACACAAGGCCACCGTATGGAAGGAGATTCCATTGTAGCTTGGCCCTATCCTAGACCTCATATGGGAATGTGAAAATCAGGGAGAAGATGATGGAATTCTAGGAGTAGGATACCTAAGAAAACACAGACTGACCTTGGACTTGGCCAATGGCCTCCTTTGGCAGCTGGAGGAAAGCCCCTTACAAATGTCAGCTATCCATAGGTGCACTGCCCTAAAGGCTCCAGTGCCCCTCTTTCCCATAACCACAGATCCCTGGGTGGCAGATTTTCCCAAGGTATGGATAAAGGATAAAATAGAGTGCGGGACTGTAAAAGGACCTTGTGTACTCATAGAAGGAAAAGATCCCCCACCACAGAAACAATACAGGTACCCCCAAGAGGCTGAAGAAGGAATCACGAAAATGATTGAGGGATTGTTAAAATGAGACATTATCTTGCCAATGCAGTCCATCTGCAATTCACCATTATGGCCCATACTAAAGGCAGATGAGGTCACTTGGAGAATGACAGTGGACTTCAGGGCATTTAACGCAGTCACACTCGCAGTAGCTCCCATGGTAGCAAAGTATAATGAAATATTGGCAGCTATAGCAGCTTGAGCCAAGTTCTACAGCGTTATAGACCTAGCCAATGCCTTTCATTCCATTCCGCTGCATGAGAACTGCTACTACAAATTCACATTCGATTTTTGCAGGATTCAGCACGTGTTCAAAATGGCCACACAAGCTTTCCACTCTAGTCTGAGCATTTGTCACTCACATGTGGTCAAAATGTGGACAAAACTGTGACCCTCATTGCGTTTCCACATTTTGTCTTATGTGGATGACATATTGATCCACTCAAACTTGCAGGAGAAAACTACGGACATTACCCAAGAAGTATTAGGCCTGACCAGAGACACTGGATTTAAGGCCAACAGAGAAAAGGTACAATTTGTCCAAACTCAAGTGAAGTATCTGGGATTAAATCCACATAGGGATTGCAGGACTCCTGCTTACAGTGAGTGGAGACAATTGACAAACTCCTCATCCCTACAGATGTAGCCTCCTTAAGAGCATTACTGGGCACCTTCAGCTTTTCCAGAGAATTTATAGAAGCATTTGCCATCAAAGCGAAACTGCTGTACTTTTTATTAAAGAAAGGAGTGGTGTGCAAATGGGGACTGGAACAGCAAAATGCCTTCGCTATGTTGAAAACCAATTCGGCAAAAGCTCCAGCCTCACTTCACCCAGATGTTAGTCAGCCATTTTATATACAGAAAGCTGTGTCAGACAATCATGTTGGAGCTGTTCTTTCTCAGCTCCGAAGTAGAGTACTGAGAGTAGTAGCCTACGCCTCAAGAAACCTCTCACCCACGGAGATAACATTCAGTCCATGTGAGAAAAATTGTCTAGCACTAGTCTGGGCACTGACCTGCTGGGAGTTTATCATTGGAGGAGCCAGGGTCATAGTGCAAACTCCTCATACTCCACTACAATTCATCCTATCAGGCAAAGTACAGGATGGTCAGGTACATAGTGCACAGATAGCCAAATGGACCCTGAAACTGCTCAAGCAAGGGATAGATTACCACTGGCAAGCCACTGAGCCTTCAGCCCCCTATGGATTGGTGGTCACAGGAGCACTTCATGAGTGTCTCTTGCCCCCGGTCGCTAAGAGCAACTGGCTAGTGCAAGCAGGGAAGTCACTTCAGGAAGCATTACAGGCAGGCTTCAAGTGTTGGTTCTGTGATGGTTCATCGTCCTGCCTGGAGGGAACCTGCTTAATGGGATTCGATATGGTGCGCATGAACAATGAGTGCACATTGCTGGGATCAGTTTGTTCCCATTCCAGTCAGGCTGCCAAAGTAGAGGCACTCCTCTCAGTGCTGAACTTCGAAGACACAAACGTCCCTTTGGCCATTTTTACGGAGTCACAGTGGACCATGAACACAGCTGTAGATTGGCTCCCCGTATGAATGTCAAGAGAATGGAAAACCAATGAGGATCAGCCAGTGTCCCATACAGACAAGTGTTAGGTAGTGGTTCAGCTGATCCAAGAAAGGATGGCCCCTACTTGGGTCACGTTTGTAAAGGGACACCAAAAGGGAAGAGGAGAAGAGGCAAAATGGAACAATAAAGCAGATGCCCTGGCCAAGGCATCCACCACAGTTCCAATGGCACCTATGAATGTAAGGCTGAAAGAACCGATGTTGCCTGACATCCTAGACCTGACCCAGCTGCAGAAAGGAGACAGTGAAATCAAGAAGTTAATGGAGGCAGGCAAAGACCCAACCAGGAAATACACCATAGTCCAGAGGGAGGGAGTTTGATGGGCAATAAGAAAACAAAGTGAACGGTTGGCTCAATTTGTTTGGTGCCTTTGCAGAGCTGGTGGATAAGCCCTAGCACAATGGACCCCTCTCTAGAGAGTGTTCACTGTGTTGCCTGGGCTCTTTCATGGGCGTGCAGGGACCCCCAGAAAACCAGGGGTCTGCCCATCACAACTGCTCTGAGGACAACCATTTCCCACCCAGCAAGGTAGAAGCCCTTTTACAGGATTCGGCAGGGCAATTTTTCCTGAATTTTTCAACCCTTCCCATTAACAGCAATGCTTCCTTAAGTTAGAAGGAGATTTGACCTTTGAAAACAAATGCCTGGCTGGACTCACCAACTCACGCTGATTAAAAATATGTAAGTCATGGGGCTTTAAAGTCAATAATTTGGCCGTTTGGGGGAGGTTTTTGCCAAATTTGGATTAATTTGCATATTTTTCCCAGTAGCCCCAACCAAAATGGACACCACTACCTCTTAAAGGCCAGGCACCCTTAGTTCATTTCAGCAAATCAGTCCTTTCATCTTGCCACTCGCATGACCAAGCCAGACCCTATCCCTGGCTTTTCTGTGTTAAACCCAGGAAGGAGCTTTTAGAATGCCAGATGGCTGCTCCTTTAATTTCCCTTGACAAAGAGACCTCCCCCCAAGATACTGTCCTCTTTCATCCTCCAGGGCATGTAAATAGTTATAGCTCTATTTTTTATTCTTCTTGCTTTCTCTGAACTCTCATGGGAAGGTAAGCCCCAGATCTTCTATTCTTGGACCGGCCCAAGTCCCAAAGATGTTATGGATTGCTTTTCCTGCCACCAGGCAACTGCGCGTCCAAACCCAAGGTCCTCCAAGTTATCCTCCATCCACCCCAGATGACACCATGCATGCTTCTGTTGCCATATGGACTTTGTTTATGCATCCCAGACATCATACTAAAACACCAACTCCGATGTCCGCTCCGGACAGTGGTCTGAACTTCTTCCAAGCTTTCTGCAAACCTGCCCTAAATTGTTGCATGGGCTGCTATGCTATGTCCATATGCTATGGACTTTTGCATACCAAAATACACCAACTCCTTGCTGACACTGGTTCAAACTTGCACATTGCTAACTTTGGCTATTGTAGCCAACCAGAACCACACTTTATGGACTTTAGAAGACTTTCAAATAGCAAAGGACTTGATTTTGCCCTTTTCCATTATCATCCTGCATAATGAATGCTTTGGACTCTTGCTAATTGCTTTACTGTCATTGATTATTGCTTATTATTATTGCTTTAATTGTTTTATTGGCTTCTTTATTCAATGTGTGTTATTAAAAGATGTATGAATGGCTTCTGAATGGATGATCATTGATTCCCTTCCCACAACACCAGAGGCACTAGTAACTGCGATACTTCCTATAGAATAGTCTTTTCCCTACTGACACCCCAAAATTCTTTCATGGCAAAGATTAACTTGAAAAATATTCATCCCCACACAGGTATGGGTCTGAACAATTTTCGAGGGGGGGGGCTGTTATCAAAAGTGCATTTTTCTGAATTTTGGTGTGTGTATGAATTCCACATAACCTGAAATGTACATTACAATGGATCTCAAATGCCACCAAGGCAATGGCAGGCAGGTAATACCTTGGTCACCTGGAAGAATGGAAAAATCTCAGTCCCAAAAGCCAGGCAGATAGTGTGGGAGTTGCAAATGGACCATCATTGCCTTCATAATCAAAAGAATGGGCGATAATGGCCTAGATGTCTCACCTGATGGGCCAGCTAACAACTTAATCCTCTCCCATTCACCTTGAATATTGCCAGACAAGATTACCTCACCCATACAATCTCACACCCTTGCCCTGCAACGAGTTTTAGCTCTTAAAAACCCCTGGATTTCCCCCCTCAGTGTCACTAGTTTAGAGTTCAAGGGGATACTGAATCCCTGTGCTCTCTAGTCTAGTTACTGGCACCTCCATTCAAATCCACATTCTTGGAACAGTAGTGTCTCACTCCACATCACCCAATTGGATCCCGGGGAAAGCTTCATTTGTAGTATCACCTGTAGTTCTGCCTCAACATCTTTTCCAAGCTAACCTCTGATTTCCTGAGCCTTGAATGTGTTAGGGTGGTTTCACAGTGTGTGATGATCCATGTCAACGTGCAGCAGCAGGATCACAATCTTCTCAGTTGCAGGCAATAGCGTGTCAGCTGGAGAAGCACCTGTTTAAATATTTGAAGGGATGTCATATTGAGGAGGGAGCTAGTTTGTTTTCTGCTGCTCCAGACAACAGGACCTGGAACAATGGTTGTAAATAAAAGGAAAAGAGATTCCACCTCAACATTAGGAGGAATGTCCTGACAGTGAGAGCTGTTTGACAGTGGGACACACTCCCTTGGAGTGTGGTGGAGTCTTCTTCTTTGGAGCTCTTTAAACAGAGGCTGGATGGCCATCTGTCAGGGGTGCTTTGGTTTTGAGTTTCTACATGGCAGGGGGTTGGACAGGATGGCCCTTGTGGTCTCTTCCAACTCTATGATTCTAAGGCGAATTGGTCAAAGAAGAGATCTGATTGACCAGACAATGGAGTGCAGCCAGCAAAGGGGCAAGTTAGAAACTCAGTACTACTAGTGGAAGAACCAAAGGGACACCTGTCTTGAGATTCAGAGAGAGAACGATGCATGAAGTTGGGTCTCTGTCTGGTGTGTGGCAAGAAGGGCCATCGCATATCTGCTTGCCCCGACTGAGAAGACAATGCAAACAGGACAACCTTCAAAGAGCCATCTAACACCACCCCGTTGAAAGACAAGTGGAGACCAACCAAGGGAGCTACAACCAGTCGGGCCCTTGAGGCAGCAAGCTGCAAGACAGCTGTGTAAGTGGAAACACTGGAGGACATGTGTTTGGAAGACAATGTTGAGCCGGCGGAAAACTTCCAAAGCCTGCCTTAGACAGCAGTGGAAAGCAGATGGCAGCTCCAAATAGCTGCACCCCTATGGTGAGTGGAGGAATTCCTCTATACACCCTGCAAGTCAAACTAGTAAACCCAAAAGAGAGAAGTGTGGACATGGTGGCAGCAATAGATTGTATCTGCACCCTGTTTTATAAACCCAACTGTAATCCAAGAGCTTAATTTAGGATTTAGAAAATTTGACTCCCCCATTACCTTCCAGCAAATGGATGGTTCACCCATGGGAGGGACCACTACTACAGAGCAAACAAAGGGAGCATGGCTCAGTGTGACAGACCACTGGGGTGAAAATCAGGTTGATGCTGGGCCTCACTGGGCATAGACTGGTTGCAGTTTCACAACCCCAGAATCAGGTGGAGGTTGGGAGAACTGATTTTTGATGACCTGCAATGTAGAGAACACATCAGAGCTCCTAAATTGCACCCAGGGGGCGAGGTAGTGGCTGTTGCCATCCAGTCAGTCACTTTGCATGAGCGAATGGGAAAAACTGTTCAGAAGGACTGGGCTACCCCTTTGTTTATAGAGACTTGGCTGAAGTGTTTGCTGAGGAGAGCAACCAGTTTTCCCCCTCCACACCCCCCACTGAGAGACTGACTGTGCAACTGAATTAGAGCCCGGGGCCCAACCTCCTAAGCACAAATTATATTCAATGACCCCACTGGAGCTAAGAACCCTCAAGGAATGTATAGACAAAAATTTGGCCAGGGGTTGATTTGCCTGCCAACCTCCATGTTCGTGGCCACGGCTCATTGAGACTGGTCATGGATTATTGTAATCACAATGGGTTCTGTAGTACTAACAAGTACTCCTTCCACTTACAAAGGACATTTTGGTACGATAAACTACCAGGAAAGTAGTCACCAAACTGGATTTGAGAAATGCTTACTTCCAGTTAAGAATTAAGGAGGCGGACGAACACAAGACTGCCCCCTTTGGTGAAGCCTTTTGGGCTAGTGGGATCACCAGGGGTGTTCATGAGACTGACTGATCAATTAAATAATGCATGGTTAATTGTTTGACAGGGTGTTGATATATTTAGATGATGCTTTAATTTACTCCCAAGACTAGACTCACATGTTCAGTTGGTATGGGAAGGGTTGAAACGTCTCCTGGACAATCAGTTATATGTCAAATTGTCTAAATACACTTTCCATACAGGCAAACTGGGCTTTTGGGGGTACAGAATATCCACAAAGGGAATAGAGATGGGCCCTGCCTAAGACTTGAAAACAAGTACAAAGGTTTTTGGAGTTTGCACATTTTTACAGGCAATTCATCCCTGATTTCACCAAGATAGCCCATCCCATAACAGACTTGTTGAAAACAAAAAGCCACCTGAAACAGAAACCCCATGGGCAGGGCTTCAAGCCCAAGCCTTCTCCTAAAATATGATGGACTCCTGAATGTTAGGAAGCATTCAAAAACTTGAAATACCTGTTCAGCACTGAACCAATTTTGAAACACTCAGATCCAGATTTGCCCTTTGTTGTTCAAATTTTAGTTGATGCCTTATTGAGGCTTCCACAGCACAACAGCAAGAGGCAAGCCCTATAGAGACAGTGTTCACCCCACAACAATTGGGTCTAGTTGTAACCATCCAAAGCCAGTCCCATGGGGAGAGAATGGGGGAGATCTCAACCCTAGACCCAATCCACCAAAGGAATATCGAAGCAGCTATGAAGGACCAGTGGCTTAAAGAGCATCCAGATACACTGGTATCCAAAGGGAGGCTATGGTATAAAGGGGACAGAATCTATGTTCCTGAGGAACTGAGACTGAAAGTTATTCAATTGTGTCATGACACCAAAGCAGTAGGTCACTGGGGTTTCCTGAGAACCTGGCACAAGAAATACAGACAGTACTGGTGGGATGGTATCAGAGCAGATTTTGAAACATCTGTAAAGGGGTGTCCAGTGTGTGCTAGAGCCATGCCAGTTGGAGGAAAACCCCGAGGACTACTGAAACCTTTGTCCACCCCTGGTAGCCCTTGGAAACACACAGCAATGGACTCCATACCTGATTTACCCAATAGCCATGGGAAAAACACCATTTGGGTGGTAACAGATCTAGTCTCCAAACAAGTGCATTTTGTAGGCTGCAAAGGCTTGCCAACTGTGGCCAAATTAGCTAATTTATTCATCTCTCATATGTACTGGCTCCATGGTTTACCTTCTAGAATTGTGAGTGATTGAGGAAGCCAGTTCACCTCCCAATTTTGGAAGTTATTGCAGAAAAAGCTGGGGGTTGAACTTGTGCTGAGTACCTCTCATCACCCCCAATCAAATGGACAGATGGAGAGAGCGAATTCAACTTGGGGGCAATACTTAAGGTGTTACAGCAGTTACTTACAAGATGACTGGTTTGATTTGTTGTCACATGCAGAGGTTACTTTGAATGGGGTGATTAATCAGAATACAGGGCATTCCCCTTTTGAAATAGTCTATGGGTATGAACCAAAGATGCTGCCCTCATTAACTGTAGGCTCTACGAACCCTGTACCACTGATGCAGTGGATTATAAAAATAAAGGAGGCTTGGCCTCAGATACTGACAGCTTTGGATGAGGCTAAACGGGAATACAAAAAGTTTGCTGACCACAAGTGCAGCAAGGAATGGAACTTAACTCCTGGGAACAAAGTCTATCTATCTGTCTACCAAACATCTAAAGACTTGACAGCCAGCCAAAAATTTGTTGGACATTTTATTGTAAGGAGATTGATTAATGATGTAACTACTGAATTAGACTTGCCCAAGTCATACAGACATTTGTATCTAGTATTTCATCTTAGCCTACTCAAACCAGGGCTATCAACCCACCTCCACCCTTGGTGGTTGAAGGCGAACAACATTTTGGACTCCTGAATCCACAGAAACAAGCTGCAATATTTAATTCACTGGAAACACTTCCCTGAGTCCAAAAACAAATGGGTGTACGCCCATGTTGATGCCCCCAAATTAATTTGCCATTTTCATCAGGCCCACCTGGACAAACCTGGGAACAATGGGGAAGGCTAAGTCTATGGTGGCAGGGTGTCAGAACCCAAAAGGGGTTTGGTTCTGCCATTATGTATGAAGTTGGGAAATGTATATATAAATCCTGTTTTGGTTTGTGTTGTATGTATATATACATATAGGATGAGTTGTCTGTATTAGACAAGTTTACATTTTGGCACCAATTTCAAAGAACAATTGGGAGGAGTTTTTCTGCAGTTGCTGAACAGAAATCAAAAGGTTACATCACAGTTATTAGGCAGAAAAACAAAAAGTCGTAGTACAATCACCAGGCAGAAGTCAAGTGGTTACATAGAAGTCACCAGGCAGAAATAAAAAAGTTAATTTGCAGAGGAATGTAGAGAAATTCTCCGCCTTCATAGAATCAAAGAGCCATGGAGTCCAACCCTCTACTCAGTGCAGGATCTCCAGTTAAAAGCACCCCCAGCAGGAAGCCTCTTTCTGAAGACATCCAGAGAAGGAGACCCCACCACCTCTCTAGGCAATTGGTTACAGTGCCTAACCACTCTCACAGTCAAGACGTTCCTTCTAATGTTCAATAAAAACCTCTCTTGTAACCTCTCTGTCAGCCCTTGAACGAGTGCAATCTTGTCACCCCTCAGTCTTCTGTTCACAATGCTGAACATGCCCAGAGCCTTCCTTACATATTTTGTTCTCTACACCATTCTTGTTGCCCTTCTCTAAACCAGCTCAAACTTGCCTATATCCTTCTTAAAATGAGACACTTAGAACTATCACATTACTTCACATGAGGCTTGGCCAGCACAGAATATAGTAGGACTATTACTTCCTTTGACTTAGAAGCTTCTATTAATGCAGCCTAAATTTGCATTTGACTTTTTTTTTTTTTTTGCTGCAGCATCACACTGTTGAGTCATATTCAACCTATGCTCAACAATAACACAGGCCTGCAAAACTGAGGGTCATAAAAACTTCAAATATTGTATGCTGGTTTTATAGGAATTTGGCATTCGAAATGCAAAAATGACTTCAGATTTGCTCCATGATATAGTTTTAGAATTCCTCTTATTGAATAAAAAGTTTGATTTTTTTTTGCCACATGGCAATTCAGAAGATATCAATATGCCTTTAAAGTCCCAAATAACATGAGAAGTAGCTGCTTCTGTTCCTCGCCTCTTGCTCCATCCTGTTCTTCTGTTCTGTCTGTAGTCAAGAACAGAATGCCATATTTTTCCTACCAAAGCGGAGGGGTGAGCAAAAAAGGCAGAAGACTGTGAACTGACATAGCTAAATGCTAGGATATGACTGTGAAAAGTGGAGAAAAGGCCCCAGGGTTATTGATGCCACATGTGAAGTCAGTGGACATGGAATACAATGACAATCCAGGAACTAGATGCCTATCACACTTTTCTAGAACTACTCTGTTGAGCTTTGGCTTTTTAACCACATTTTATCGTAAGAAAAAGCAATCTTTTTGCCACACATGAAAATGTACATTAAAGTACTAAAGCAGGCCCTTCTGTTAACCTAGTTTTCCCCATCCTGCATCATTTCTCTCTTCCACAGGAAATGCTGTACTTCAACTCAACAGGCAAATGTGTCAGTAGAAAGGTGGAAGAATGGAATTAAGCAACAATGTGGAGCATAAGCAGCCACCATTCTCTAGTTTGGTATAGATACAGAAGGCAAAATATGTATGTACTACGTTTTATTTGCAAAGGGCATACATAAAAAATCCTAAATTTCTCTGTCCAAATATACAGATGCAGGGCTGATGTTTCCTCAGTTGCCATGCCTGTATATTTAGAGTTAGGCATTAATGGTATTTCCTACATGCCTGTGCCTTGTATCATCAAGGTGGCATATCTTTTATACCATGGAACCTGCATTTTAAAATTTTAATTTCTTTTACATCAGACTGTGCAAGGAGTATTCTTACACACAGCAATGGCCATAGAACTGCATTTGAGCAGAGAAATTTAATACAAGTTTTCTTGGACTGCCAGAGATGTCACCCACAACCAGTGCATAGGATTGTACCTGTGTTACAGACATCCTGAACAATAACACAGGTTGACACAGGAATTATTTGTTCTTTGCACATGTCCTCCCAGACAAAATAGGTCACAAAAGCTGCAGTTCGGATCTAGCAGGGGTTGTTCTTCAGTCAGCTTAATTATGGGGCTGGGGTGAAGTTAAACTTTAACTTCAATTTCTGCTAGGTACTGCCTTGTACTCTTGCATGCTGGTCTCCCTGGAATCCCCCAGGCTGTTCATAATGTATGAGCAGGAATGGTTTGGCTACCAGGCTTTATAGATCCATCCACAAAGAGGACGACAGTGGGATTAATAAAAACACAGAAAAGACTAAAACAGTATCAGATGCATGTTGTTTTTCCTCTCTGGGTTAATGCAATCCCACTAGTCTTTTGATTTCCCAGTATACAGGACCCGCAAGTTCTTTGGCTTTTTCTGCTCCGGTGCATAAAACCTTTTCCAAATAAGCTCTATCTTCTTTTAGCCTCCTGAACTCATTCCTGATTGGAGCAAATTTTTCAATTACTGCCTCTGCTACCACTGCCTTATAATGAGCAGTATCAAGGCCAATGCTCTGGCGTACCACTTCTTCAGTGCTGAGCCCCGTGACAGCAGAGTGGATGGCCACAAGATTGGAGACGCCGGGGCGGCGTTCTGGGTCATAAGTCACCTCAGAAGTGAAGTCTGTGACAGCCTTACGAAACTTCAGCCTTATCTCCTCAGGACTGTCTGTTATGCATACTGTAGCTAACTTCTGAGGATCTGATTTTGACATCTTGGATGTAGGATCTCTGAGGGACCTCACCTTCTTCGAAGTGGCTAAAGGAAAAAGAGAGGCGAATTACACAAAGGAGCCTGATCTGGAGTGCCGTGACAAGAAACTAGGTTATAAAGCAGTCAGCCAATTCAAATCTCACCTTAATTTCTCTAGATGGTTTTAGGTGAGCTGTTCAGACCTCCCCACCCAGCAATTAAATACAGAGATAATACTACACAGCCTCCTTCCAAGGTTGCTGTAAGAATTATATGATAGTATGTGAATCATACTTGAAAGCATTATACAAATGTTTGGAATTAGGATCATTACTATTATGTGCCTTCACGTGCACTCTAACTTACAGCAAGCCTACCTTAGGTTTTCTTGGCAAGTTTTCTTGGGAGGTTTGCCACTGCCTTCCTCTAAGGCCAAGAGCTTGTGACATGCCCAACATCACCCATTGGATTTCCACAGCTAAGCAGAGATTTGAACCCTGGTCTCTTGGAATTCTAGTCCAACATGCAAACTACTACACTATAAAGGTTAGCTCATGATAATTATACTACATGTATGTTTCACTGAATGCCTCTTGTCTAAATACATTCTCTTTGGAAAGGTATCGTGGCAGTATGAGAATCAGCATAGTTTGACCACTGGATGATGACTCTAGAAACTGAGATTCAATTCCCTGCTCTGCCACAGAAATCCACTTGGTGACCTTGGGTGAGTCACACACTCTCAGCCCCAGAAAACCCCATGATAGATTTGCCTTAGGGTTACCATAAGCTGGAAATGACTTGCATGCACACAACAACAACATGGCAGATTCTCTTCATTTGTACAAATAACTTGTTCACAAGCTTCATCTTTCCTTTCTTCCCCCAAATACAGAGAAGTCATGCCAGATGTCTGGACTACTGAGTGAAGTGCAGCCCATGGGCTACAAGTGCTCCCTGAAGCCACCAGTTCCCAAAGCCCCACCCCATTTCTTCAAAATAATTTAGTCCGATTTGATGAATTTTACCCCAAAGCCATGAAGAACCCCTTCAATGCATACCCACCACACCAGTACCCTATAACATCTCCAAATACCTCTATTTTTCTGTGATTCCTATCAAATTAATTAATTAACTTAACAAACTTTTAATAATATGCATTTATATCTCAATGTTGGGATTCCAGGTGGCTTACCAAATATTAAAAAGCAGATTAAAAACATTCAAACAAACCAGTAAAAAATATGTAAAATTATTTTATAAAGCAATTATTGCAGTGAGTTCCTGAAAACCTGTTGGAATAGGAAAGTTTTTATTTGCTAGCAGAAGGAGAGCCTCCCTAGGGAAGGAGTTCCAGAATCTGGGAGCAGCCATCAAGGAGGCCACCAAACATGGCTGGGAAGGCATGGACAGCAGGGCCTCCTGCAAAAATCTCAGAGCTTCGTCTGGCTCATATATGGAGATACAGTCATCCAGATATTGTGGACCTAACCTTATAGTGATGCAACATCACTTCTGGTCACTATTTTGAGAGGGACTACAGAGGAAAACAGAGTATTTGAGTTTGGTATGGGAGGAGGTGTGGCCAGTATCGAAGTCTGGGGTGGGGAAAATTAGTCCCTGCCCTCCAGATTGTTGCCCACTCCTGCTCTAGAAGTAGATTCTACATTTTATCTAGTAGTATCTAGTAGATTTTATAGTCTTTACTCACTTAAAATGGCTTAATACTCACTTAAAATGGCTTTAGGCACTGGAAAAAAATCCCCATATTTCTTGTTGAAGCGGCGGGCTGTATCTTGGGTCAGTTCCAAATGAAGGACTTGATCTTCTCCAACAGGAACATGTGTTGACCTTCCATTAAAGAATATATATATAGGTGTACATTCACATCTGTTTGCTCAAAACTATTTCAGGACTGAAGAACAAATGTTAAATTGAACAAGCAGAGTTACTGCTAGTTTATATAAACTCCAGGTTGTACCTATAATCAAGGGAGACATCATTCCTTTCCTCCTTATGCCCCCTTGACCACTCCAAAGAGTCCTCAATTACACCATACAGACTATGCTGCCCCAAATCCTTCCATTTTCAGCAAACCATTCCCCTTTCTATAGCAACCTTCATGTGAACTATGTAAATTCTTACTTGTAGAGAAGAATATCAGCAGCTTGAAGGACAGGATAAGTGAAGAGGCCAACTGATCCTTCACACATCTGGGCAGCATTTTTTATCTATTTTCAGAAAGAAAGAAGTCAAAGGACTTGGCTAATACTTTCAATCTTTAATACAAAACAAAATAATGACAATTACAACTAAATTGTTCTTTTACAAACTTAAGATGTGAAGTGCTGCATTAGTAATTTAAGAAATCATCCAAGCAAGCAACACAAAGATTATTTAAAACCAGGTATTTAGTCCAAGAGGTTCCAAATCCAGCCTGCAAACTTTCACTGTAGGAAAAAGTTCTTGTATCAGTAACTGACTGGAGATAAGACCTCTTCAGTAATGTCCTTCCCAGGACTTGCCCTCTCTTCCCTATTGGAAGGACATTGCTTAATGATTCAGTCCTGTTTGCTGTGTTTATTTCTAAGGCCTGTCCTGTTCACTCCTGAGTACATACACAGAGGCTTTCCTTGCTTTCTTTTTTTTATTTAAAAAATGTTACAAACCATTAATATGAATAAAAACAGAAAAAGACGAGAAACAGAAACAAATACAGAGGAAAACAAACAAAAGTGCAGGCATTTAAAAAATAGCAACAGAGATTCAGGGTCACATGGGATGTAAAAGGGCAGCATTACATAGAAAAGAGGTATGGGCTCAGAGCAGAGAAACACCACTTTTGTGTCAACACATCCATCCAAAGGGAGCCATATTACCTGGCAATCTCAGATGTAATAATATCTTTGTAACATTATGTCTTGTTTCATTAGTAAACAATGAAAGCAATAAAAGTTCTGAGGAAGGGATAACTTTTTTTGTTGAGTGATTTGTGAAGCTAAAAATTAACTATGGAGAGCCAAATGCTAATACTTTTAGACAACCATACCACATGTGCAGGAAGGTACCTCTATTACTTCCCTCCTTTGTTGTGAGTAGACCTACAGAGGCTTGGTGTAGGGATGCAAATTGAAAGTGCTGCCAAGTGACTCAGTCCTAGTTACTTCTGAACAGAGAAATGCTGTTTTATTTGAGGCATATCATTCTACCTATGGCAATACTCGCAGTTGAAATGCAGCTCTTAACCATCTTTGCCAGGTTGGAATTTGTCCCTTGAAATAAAAGCCACTTTTAAACACTTAAATTAAAGTTAGTGCTTACAAAAAGAAAAGGTTAATATTTAATTTCTATGCATTAAAATGATTATACAAATGTAGGAATTTGTACCTGAACATTTTTCTTTAGTTGTAATCTATTTTATATACCATATATATTTGATTATAAGTCGACCTCATGTATAAGTCAAGGGCAGGTTTTGGGGCCAAAACTATGCATTTTGATATGACCTGTGAATGTCAAGGGTAAAACCCAGGGGCATGTAGCAAAGGATCTAAAGGATGAAGCAAAGGAAAATGATGTCAAAGAACTTACAAAATTTTAGCAGGCATAATCTTTTGTGCTCATCCTAAAGGCTGGATGGATGAGAGAGTAGAGGAGGGTCAGGGCTTGCAGGACACATTACTCTTTGCTTTGACCAGGGGATGGCTCCTCTTTTGATAAAAGCTAAAGTACACTACTTACAATGACCCATGGATAAGTCGACTCAGGTTTTTGGGGTCAATTTTTTGACTAAAATTTCTAGTCTACTTGAGTATATACAGTAACTTTTAGCCATTTAAAATCTTATGGGCCACTCCAAGCATAAGCATAATGACATCAACAGATGGTTGTGCACTCTGGGTATAAAGTTCCATAACTGGCAGTACATGAAGAATCAGAGTGAGAAGTGAGTATCTTATCACTGGGATGAAGGGCCACTGTGAGGAGGAAGGTCTTATGCAATCTATAAGGTCCCTCCTTATATAAAAGAGATTTCAATATGTGTTGAGGGCCTTATTGCCACAAAAGAAGTAATTCAACCAGGAACAAGAAATGGTGTATACATGAGTCACCTCTAAACTAATCACAGCAAGATGATGTAAAGGTAAAATCTGGAACATGTTTTGATAAAAAATGGGACACAAAACACAGATGATCTCAAAGTTTGCCAGAGACTGTTCTTGTATGGGGAAGTAAGGTTACAGACTTCTCCAGGCAGCTTAGCCACAATATACATACCTTCCAATGAGGAAAATGTTGCAGACGTGGTACACTTGTGAAACACCCCAGAATCCAAGCAAGTTCCGTATGTTCTGGCACCTAAAATAAATAAGAATGTGAAATTATGTGCAGCATGTCTCCATGCACACACAGTACTAGCAGCATGATCTACCTCCAAAAAAGACAAAAGGTATTAATATAGGATGTAGTAAACTTGTATTTCTGATGCTCCAGAGACTAAGACATGGAGCAATGGATGCAAACTACAGGAAAAAAGATTCCACCTAAACATTAGGAAGAAATTCCCGATGGCAAGAGCTCCTTTGGAGGGTAGTAATGTCTCCTTATTTGGAGGTTTTTATACAGAGGCTGGATGATCATCTGTCCCAGGGAGGGCTTGGATGGTGTCTTCTTGCACGGCAGGGGGCTGGACCTGATGGCCCTTGAGGTCTCTTCCAACTCTATGATTCTATGTTAAGGTCATTTTGAATTCTGATCCTATCCTATGGCTTATTGTGGGGATGTCCTGACTCCTAATTTTGTGTCATCTGCAAATTTCATAAACATACAATCTATTCCGTCATCCAAGTCTTTGATAAAGATGTTGAACAGGCCCAGGACAAAACCTTGTGGCACTCCACTAAATTCTCACCAGAATGATAATGAGCCACTGCTGAGTATGCATTGGGTTTGGTTTGTTAACCAGTTACAAATCCACTTAACAGTTGCGTTATCTAGCCTACATTTTACTAGCTTTTTTGTAAGAATATCATGGCGGACCTTGTCAAAGGCCTTACTGAAATCAAGATATGCTACATCCACAGCTTTCCCTTCATCTACCAAGCTGATAATTTTATATAAAAAAAGAGAGATAGCTTTAGTCTGGCATGACTTGTTTTTGTGAAACCCATGTTGACTTTTTGTGATTATTGCATTCCTTTCTAAATGCTTACAGACTCTGTTTAATGATCTGTCCTAAAATTTTTCCTGGTATTGATGTCAGGCTGACCGAGTGCTAATTATTTGGGTCCTCTTTTTCCCCTTTTTTGAAGATGGGGACAACATTTGTCCTCTTCCAGTCTGTTGGGACTGCTCTTGTTCTCTAGGAATTCTCAAAGATGACTGACTGTGGATCTGAGATTATATTTGCTAGATTTTAAAAATACCCTTCGATGTAGCTCATCTGGCTCTGGAGACTTGAATTTGTTTGGAGTAGCCAGATATTCCTGTTCTGCCTTTTTATCTATTTTGTGCTGCATTTCCCTTACTACATCATCTGCTCCATTTTCACCATGTTCAGCACTGTTCTCCTTTTCAGAGAAGACCAAGGCAAAGAAAGTGTTGAGCAGTTCTGCCTTTTCTCTGTTCCCTGTTAGCATTTTGCCATCTTCTCCACATAGCAGACCTGCCATATCCTTGTTTTTCCCTTTGCTATGGTCATAGCCAAAAAAGCCCTTTTTTATTTTTTTTTAAACCTCTCTAGCAAGCCTGAGCTTGATCTGTGTTTTAGCTTTTCTGACTTTCTGCTGACATCAGCTGGCTATTTGTTTGAATTCTTTAGACACCTCTCATTTCTCTTCCTCATTGGAATTGTTTGAAATTGTGCCTTCAATATCTCACTTTTAAACTCCCATCCCTCATGTACCTCCTTCACTATTAATATTCCTCACCATGGGATTGCTGCCATACTGACTAGAATGCTGATCCTACATCCAGCAAATCCAAATCCTGTTGGAATAATTACAGTACATTATTCTCTCTTTAAGAAAACAAATCTACTAATATTTGGTCATGCCACTCCAAACCACTGCACAATCCACCAGGTAATTCTCATCTAAGGGAATGGTAACATCATGCACTGTAGAAGCACTCTACAACTAGTCAGAAAGACTAGAAAGACAAATGACTTAAGTTTTATCACTCTGATGATGTGAAAAGTGGTTGGCAGAGGCCAGCAGAAGAGAGGCTTTAACTAAACAAGGAATGGCACAGAGTTCTGTGGTAAATGGAAGAATGAAAATAGTACAGATTTTCATGGCCTATATTTCACTTCATCAGATGATCAAGCCAATAAACCAGCTTTTCCCTTCTGTTTGCTAAGGCTCACAGTTTACAGTGAAGGGAATGGGTACCTGGCCTCTTACACTCAAGGGAAGTCATTCTCTGTCCTTATGGGGCTGTAAGGATGCTGCAAAGCATGGGGACCCACCTATGGGTAATGGTCATTTTGACTCCAGTCAACAGTTATTTAAGTTTGCTTGAAAGCTTTAGGGTACCAACCTAAGGGTTAGTCCAACTCACAAGAGATTAGGTAGTCAATACAAAGCCTCCAAAATCAGGAAATATCAGAATCTCTAATCAGGCTTAATGAGCTTACATTACTGCCAAGGAAAGAAGTATGAATTAAATATTAAATAGCAGTTTAATTCTAAGCAAATACTGTGCTAAACTGTATAACAAAAACAAAAACAATATCACAAACCACTGGTGAATTGAAAGCTAAAACATAAAGCTAGGGAAATTTGCACACCCAGCAAAAACATACACTAATAATAATAATAATAATAATAATAATAATAATAAATGATAAAATTTATTTATATACCGCCCAATAGCAAATAAACAGCAATCATTGTACAAGACTGAAAATACTATAAAACAATCCACAACCACGCAAGGAAAAGTAAGTTCCTTCTCTGACTCGGAAGGTGAGGTCAAGTAAAGATTAAGATGAATTTGAAAAGTGTTCAGTAATAAATGATTTCAGATAAAGAAAATATTGTGAATGTACTTGTGAATGTGCCCAAAATTAATATGGTTGCACTGGTTTATTTCAGATGATCCTACTACAAATTATGCTCTCTCCCCATCCCATTTCCTTAGCATTCAACATAATTTGCAATGATTCCTGAAACATTAAACAATGGTTTCTGATGTGGCTTGCACAGGTAATAGTTATAGTTTGTTGAATCAAACCTCCCAACAAAAAGGGGGTCTGCAGTGGAAAAGAAACAGACACATAACCAAGGGAGGGAGGGAGAACACAAGCCCATGGTGGGCAGGACCCTTCTACTAACCTATTGCCAATAGTATAAAAACATGTCTTTTTGGAGGAAAGATCTTTTATTTTTCAGCATGACAGAACAAGCAGTTATAGCACATTAATTCACAACTCTGCAGATTAAATTTTTAATGGCCTTTCTGAAAATTAGTATTGCATTTCCAGTTTGGCAACTATTCATCACACATTGAAATCAGCACTAGTAGTTTCCATTTTCTCTTTCTGTAAGATGTTGTCCCACATTTTTTCCATAACCCATTTTTTCCATATTTTCAAGTAGACTTTTAAATACATGCATTTGCTCACTCTCAGTCAGCCAGAACCAGACATTTTTATAATAGTGAAAAAGATGACAACTTGAACACTCATAGGAATCAAATGGAAAATTATCCAGTTCTGACTCAGACACAAACATTATTATCCAGATTACATTTGTTAGGATATAAGAGAGAGTTTTTGGTTGTGTAACCAATTCCACGCTTTCCATCTACTTCCATTTTATCCACAATTAGAGAGTAGCAGCACAACTTTATGCATATCTCCTCAGGTGTAAGTCACACTGAGTTAAATGGTCCTTACTCACAGGCAAATAGCATGCAACTGCAGCCCACGCAGGTATCCTCACTACAGAAATAAAGCAATTTTTAATCACTTTAATTACCATGACTTTATCCTAGAGAATCCTAGGATATGTAGTTTGGTGACACATCAGAGCTCACTGACAGACCAGGCTGAGTATCTCCCAAACTACAAATTCCAGAATTCCACAGGATGGAGCCATGGGAGTTAAAGTGATGTCAAACAGCTTTATTTCTGCAGTGAGGATACCTCCCTTTATTTCTGCAGTGAGGATACCACTAACCAAATGAATTTCTGCAGTATGGAAGAGCTGTAAGTCTGCAATCCTATATACACTTACATGGGAATAACTCCCAACTCAGTGTGACTTACACCATTTGCAAAAGATGTTACTAACAGCTAATTCTTCACTAGAAACTGAGACCAGTAAAGTGGCAGTGATCTAATGTGTTGTAGCTCAAAACCTTTCATATCTCCTGATGGAAGAATCTGTTTTCAGTATAGATATTATCTTCCTCTGAAAATGTTTCCTGGAGCATTGCTAAAAATACTTGGAAGAACATGAGCATTTCAATTCCCCCTATTTAATGTTTCCCATAGGAAGCTAGCTATGTCCATTAGCTGATTTCCCCAAAGATGTGATCATCCAATATGTTACATCTCCCTACAGAGCTCTTACTGGGCACCAATTCAATATCTGTTCTTCAGGTTCAGGATTCTCTTTCTTCTTTTCAAGGCAAGTCTCTTTCCCGTATCCACTTTATTTCACTTTCCCAGATATTCTCAGTTTCAAACTAGGAAAATGCTGGGCAAGATTAATATATACATTTAAATTTTGGATTCAAAGCTTCATCAACAGTAACATGATTTAAAATATCTTTCTGAAGTGTTTGTTTTACAGAATTTTTAAATTTAGTTTTTAATTTTTTTTTATTGCTACATACCAAATACCACAGAAGAGAGCATCAGAAATCAACAGAGCTGGGCCAAAACTAACCAAATGAATTTCAACAGGGACAAATGGGGCCGTAACTCTTCAACATTTTAATTGATGATGATAGGGTAGAGGCAATCCTTATTAAGCTAGTGGATGATACAAAACTGGGAGGGATAGCTAACACATTGGTAGAGGGGAATGAAATTCAAAAGGACCTTGATAAACAACAAATTCAGAAATTAATAAAATAAAATTCAACAGAAACACATGCAAAATTCTACATTTAGACCACAAAACGCCACATGCACAGGGGTAGGATAGGAGATATTTTGCTTGGCGGTACAAGCTGGACAATGAAGAAAGCAGATAGGAAGAAAAATTTCAGATGAGGTGCTGGAGAAGAGTGCTGAAGATACTGTGGATGGCCAAGAAGACAAACAAATGGGTCCTAGAACAGATAAGGACCAAACTCCCTGATGAAGCCAGGATGGTTCAATTGGGACTATCATACTTTGGCCACATCATGAGAAGGCATGAATCACTGGAAAAGACAATAATGCTAGGAAAGGTAGAGGGCAGTAAAAAGAGAGGAAAACCACATGCTAGATAGTTGGACTAAACCAGGGAGGCCATGGTCTTGAGCCTGCAGGACCTGAGCAGAGAGGGGGTCTTGGAAATGCTTCATCCACAGGATTGCCACAAGTTGAGGTCAACTTGAGGCCAGTTAGCAACAACAATGCTACTTGTGAAAAAGACCTTGGGATTGTTATTGATCATAAGTTGAACATGACCCAGCAGTGTGATCTGCAGCAAAGAAGTCAAATGCAAATTTAGGCTGCGTTAATAGAAGCATAGTTTTGAAGTCAAGGGAATAACCTCAATACATCCTGGGTTTGTCAGGCTTCATCTGGAGTAATGTGTTCTGCACTGGGCACTTCATGTGATAAGAAGTATGGAAAGCAAAACATATGAGGAAAGGTTGAAGGAGCTGAGCATGTTCAGCCTGATGAAGAGAAGATTGAGGGGGGACATGATCACAGTCTTGAAATACCTCAAGGAGGAGAGTGCAGTTTTGTTCCCTGTTGTCCCACAGGTAGGACCAGGTCTAATGGTTTTAAGCGACAGGAGGGTAGATCTTGATTGAACATTTGAAGGAAACTCTTGACAATAAGATCAGTTCAACAACAGAACCTATTGCCCATAGAGGTGGTGGCATCACCTTTTCTGGGTATCTTCTGAGACTGGAAAGCTACTTGCTGGGGAAGCTGTAGCTGGAGCAAGAGGTTGGACATGAGGACCCCAGGATTGCTGTTAGCATACTCTACACCCCTCCTGCTGGATATGCAATTTCATAACTAATATCGAGAGTTGGGCACGTTTGGGGGTCATGATGAACTGCAGACACATGTCAGAAGAAGGCATGAGGTAAATAAAATTAAGATGGACACTAAATGGGTATGCTGATCACCTCGATCCCCCCATGGGTCTTTGTATTCCTGTTTCCATAGAAGTAAAGGGAGTTGTATCAAAAAGCAATCAGTGACCATGCTCTTTACCCTACCTTATGATGATGTTCCTATATACCCTTTCTGCCTGATCATTATGGGGTACTCTCAAATCTAATCATTGTATTGTCACTCTGGAGCTAAAGCCTTCAGCCATTCTGGACCCTTCTATCAATCCCCTGGGAAAGCCATTAAGATCTTTATCATATCAAATATAAAGAGAATGCACCCCTTGAGGGTATGAAATGGAGTATAAACCCACCCAAGCTCTAGCCACATTGTTCACAGACTAGGGCTCCCCTTGTGTAACCCTGAGACACCGTCTGAGACACTGCATTTTCCATGGACCTCTCTTCAGAACTGATAACTATTCCCTTTTTAATCCCTCATTTCTCTCTGTCCAATCTTCTACACCTTTCTTTCCAATAGACTTGTATGATTTCTAAGGTCTCCTTGATTCTTGTATGTCTGCAGGCAGTCATGAACATTTCTAAATAAAACACTTTATTTATTGAAACTGAAGCACTCTCCACAGTTATTTTTGGTACAAATAGGTGAAAGAGTGCCTTCTCTTGCAGGCCTCCTTTGAGCTATAATTTCCTCAAATTTCAAAATGATGTTAGCAGTGTGGGTGGGGATCCCCAACATCCTGAATCTTTTAAGGTAACACTCCTTTCAGTTCTTTGATTCTAAATGTAAGGTAATACATTTCAGCAAAAGAATTTGAAATGTACAAATATAGGCCAGGTGACACCCCAGTACATGTGAAAAGCATCTAGGAGTCTCAGCAGATAACAAGCTAAACGTGAGTCAACAGTGTAATGCAGCTCAAAACCTACTTCAAAGGGAAATTGTATTGCTGCTTTATTCTGCTTTTGTCAGAACTGACTTACAATCCTCTTGTCCAGTTCTGGATACAACAGTTCAAGGAGAATACTGACTAACTTGAATGTGTTCAGAGAAAGGCACCCAAGATGGAACCAAGCTTTTGATAAGTTACAAGCTTGGTAGATGAGAGGAATGTTGTGGATATAGTATATCTCTGACAAGGTCCCCCATGCTATCCTTGCAAAAAAGCTAATAAAATGTGGGCTAGAAAACACGACTGTTAGGTGGATTTGTAGTTGGTTGATTTGACTGACAAAAACCAAAGCATGCTCATCAGTGGCTCCTGTTCTTCCTGGAGAGACGAGGCTAGCAGTGTGCCATAGGGTTCTGTCCTGGGCCCAGTGCTAACCAGCATCTTTTTCAATGACTTGGATGAAGGAATAGAGGGCATGCTTACCAAATTTGCAGACGATACCAAATTGGGAGGGATAGCCAGAGGGCGGGATCAAAATTCAATATGACCTTAACAGATAAGAAAAGTGGGCCAAAATTAACAAAATGAATTTCAACAGGAAGAAATGTAAGGTACTACTACACTTGGGTAATAAAAATGAAATGCACATATATAGGATGGGTAACACTAAGTCAGAGGCATAATGTGGCAGCTAGAAAAATTAATATGATCCTAGGCTGCATCAATAGAGTACAGTGTCTAGACCAGGGTGGGGAACTTATGGCCTTTAAGGTCCTGATGAACAACCATTTCCATCATGCATCACTGCCAGACAAGCTGAAGGAATCTTTAGCCAGACTCATGAGGGCTTTGTTGTAGTTCCTCCCATTACGGTGATGCTACATGTATCTGGAATCTGGAACACTGCGTCCAGTTCTGGGCACCACTATTCAAAAAGGATGTTGAGAAACTGGAGCATATTCAAAGGAGGGCAACCAAAATGGTGAAGGATATGGAAACCATAAAGCCCTATGAGGAGAGCCATAGGGAGCTGGTATGTTTAGCCTGGGGAAGAGCAGGTTAAGACATGATAGGCCTGTTTAAATAATTTTTTTGTCTTTTTATTAAAGTTTTATTAAATTAAAAAAACATATAAACATACAATAACACATTGAACATCCATGGAGTTCATCATACATACATACAATCCTAATACAGTGGAACATGGATAATTCGAACATCTATAATTCGAAATCTTCTTTAATTCGAATATTTTCCCTGGTCCCTAGAATCTTGTATTAAAACAATGTTAAAAAATTATAGTTAATTCGAATTATATATTGGATAATTCAAAGTTTTTCCAAGGCAACCCCAAACCGCCACAGCCCAAGGCAACTCCCCCAGGAAGGACAGGCGGAGAGGCTGCGGCAGAGTCCTAAACTGCCGCAGCCCAAGGCCCCAACTCCCCCAGTGCCAGGAGGAGGAGGAAGGAGAGGCGGAGAGGCCGTGGTGGAGTCCCAAACCGCCGCAGCCCAAGGCAACCCCCCCCAGCGCCAGGAGGAGGAGGAAGGAGAGGTGGAGAGGCCACGGTGGAGTCCCAAACCGCCGCAGCCCAAGGCAACCTCTCCAGCGCCAGGAGGCGGAGGAAGGAGAGGCGGAGAGGCCACGGCGGAGTCCCAAAAACTTATGTGTACTGTATTTAAATTTTGCAATACAGTATTCCGTCTTTTGGATAATTTGAATTTTGGATAATTCAATTTTTTTTACTGGTCCCTTGGGGTTCAAATTATCCAAGTTCCACTGTACTACATACATACCTACAATCCTAATAATTCTTCATACATCTAAACAATTCAATTATATCATTCTTGAATTCTTGCATAAGACTTCCTGCACCCTTGCCAAGTCATCATACCTCATATTTTATAAGAAAACCTTTCTCCTCTTACCTAATATTAAGACTAAATTATAAATTTTATAAGGATAATACCCTAAAGTTGCCAAGGAAACTCAAAAAGAAAAGAGAAAGTAAAAATCAAGAATAACGACATTTTCTTTATTCATTATACTCCTTTCCTTATTCTCATTTCTAGTCACTTCCATATCTTAATATGCTCTTATTGTGTTACTATTTCTTCTTATTACCTTTAGTTTCTTTCTTACATATATAATCAGATAGCGGCTCCCATATTCTCTCATTTTCTTCTCAGTCATGACCTCTTAGCAAGTTAGTGCATTTATCTATCTGTATCAAACTAATCAGCTTATGAAGCCATTCCTCTTTAGATGGGAGGTTTCCATTTTTCCATTTACTTGTATATACAATTTTGGCACTGGTTGTCATATAGAAGAGAAGCTTTCCATATTTACTCTCTATTTCCTTATTGTCATTCAGACTTAGGAGATATAGCTTAGGTTCCATTTGTAATTGGGACTGAAGAATCTCCTTAACAGTTTTATGAATACTTATCCAATATTTTTTTGCTTTATGGAGGAATGTTCCTGTCTCCCATTTGCACTTCCAGCATTTGTCTGAAAGATCCTCATATATCCTGGCTAATTTTGCTGGTGTCATGTACCACCTATACTGCATAGAAGTTTTCCTTTAACTCATAACAGGCAGTGTATCTTAATGTTTTATTCCATACTCTTTCCTATTGTTCTAGCCCAGGGGTCGGCAAGTTACCCTTACCTGGGGCTGGGCCAGGGATCCCCTAGTCTTCCACGGGCTGATGTGGTGGTGGGGGGTGATGGAAAACAAAATGGCGGCCGCAACTCATTTGCACATGCACAGTACTCGGTGCATGCACAAATGAGTCGCGGACGCCGTTTTGGAAAACAAAATGGCAGCCGCTACTTGCTCGCACATGTGCAAGAGTACTGCACATGCGCAAACGAGTTGCGGCTGCCATTTTGGAAAACAAAATGGCAGCCGCGCTGTGCACGGTGACTGGGGGGCGGCGGGGGGCGGTCCAAAGGCCTCGGGGGGGCAGACCTGGCCCACGGGCCATAGGTTGCCAACCCCTGTTCTAGCCCAATGTTTTGTTTTAAATCTTGGGTCCACTTAACCATTTGCTCTTTCACTATTTCTTCCTCCATCTCTATTTCCATCAAACATCTATAAAATAAAGTTATTTTATGTGGATTATCAGATAACATTTTTTCTTCAAATTTGGTCTTTTCTATTCTTATCCCTGTCATTTTCAGATCTGTTAGAAATCTTTCTCTTAGTTGCCTATACAACAACCAACCCAGGGAATGTCCTTCTTCCAAAAGTTGCTCTAATTTTTAAAATTCCAAACTTTGATTTATCAGAGATGTGGTTACTAAATCTTTATATGTGACACAGTCCTCTTGTACTATTTTTTCTCTATTGTGAAAAGCCTCATGAATTGAGGTCCATATCAGTATTCCTGGGCACAATCTGGTTTTATACTTGAGCCATACTCTAACGAAGTGGTTTAAAAAGTCTTTGTGTATCTTCTCTTTCCCATAGAACAAGTAAGTGTGCCAACCAAATCTTTGATCTATCCCAGGGGTAGGCAACCTAAGGCCCAGGGGCCGGATGCGGCCCAGTGAGGCCTTTGGACCGGCCCCAGGCCGCTCCTGCCGCCGCCTGCCATGATGATATTGATTATTGTTGCTATTACTTGTTCTTGGGGTTTTCTCGGCAAAATCTCCACAGGGTTTTTGCCATGGCTTTTCCGGGGCTTAGAGTGTGTGCATGCATATTTTTAATTTTTTTTTAATTATTTATTTATTTATGGTGCTTCAGCCCCCCAACTGTCTTGAGGGACAGCAACCCGGCCCACGGCTTAAAAAGGTTGCCTACCTCTGATTAGGCTAAGTAACTTCCTATCTTTCAATAGCATCCAGTCTATCAGCCATTCCAAACAGCTAGCCTCATAGTACATCTGTAAATTTGGTAGAACCAAATTTCCCCTCTCTTTCAGATTTTCCATTACTTTGAATCTTACTCTCTGTCTTCTACCGCTCTATATGAACTTAGAGATTTCTTTATTCCACTGTTTGGATGGCTTGTTATGATTGGAATATTTGGATTGTTTGTTATGATTGGAATATTTTGAAACAAAAACATAAATTTTGGCAACAGATTCAACATTATCACCGAAATTTTGCCAAGCCACGAAAGATTCAGCTTATTCCATATCAGCAGGTCTTTCTTTAACTCTTTTAACAGCTTCTCGTAACTGTTTTGAACAAATCTACATTTGTCAGTTCAATGCCTATATATTTAACTTTCTTACAAATTCGGTAGCCCGATATCTCCATTATGTTTTGATTTTCTTTACTCGATATATTCTTTGTCAACACCACAGTCTTGTCTTTATTTATACTTAGACCTGTAACTCGGCTAAATTCTTCTAGAACATTCAGCAATTGCTTTAAGCGATCTTTGGGATCTGATAAAGTAACCAATAGATCATTGGCATAGGCTTTCAGCTTGAACTCGTGACCCTTATGTCTAATTCCCTTTATTCCATTATCTTCTCTTATATTATTGGCAAGTACTTCCATGACTATGAAAAATAAAAGGGGTGACAAGGGGCATCCTTGCCTTGTCTCATTTTGGATTTCTATTTTCTTTGTTTTTCCCCCGTTGACTAGCACCCACGCCTCTTGTCTAAAATAAATTGCCTCAATCCATTTAATATAATTAGTGCCCACCTTTACTTTCCTCAATACTTGAAACAAAAATTGCTAGTTTACCTTGTTGAAGGCTTTTTCAAAATCAATAAAAAACATTGCCAGCTTCTTATCAATGTTTCGCTCATGCAATTCAATTATGTCTAGTACGAATCTTATATTATCCTTTATCCTTCTTGAAGGCAAAAAAACATTTTGGTCCGTATTGATCCAATCCCTTAGAATTTTCTTTAGCCTTTCTGCCAATAATGCTGCAAAGATCTTATAATCATAATTAAGTAATGAAATTGGTCTATAGTTCTTAACATTTTGCCTGTCCTTACCCTCTTTTGGTATCAGAACGATGGTTTGACCCCATGTACAGGGGATCTCATTTTCCAATATTCCATTCATTACCTTGCATAGCGGCTGAGCTAATTGCTGTGCATATTTCTTATAAAATTTTGATGGAAATCCATCCGGTCCTGGAGATTTTCCCATTTTTACTTTTTTCATTGTTTCTATTATTTCCTGTGGCGTAATTTTTCTGTTGAGTTGATCCCTCTGCTCCTCACTAAAATGTTCTAATATAGTTTTATCCAGATATTTCCTTATGTTGACTCTTGTAGTTCATCTTTCTTATATAACTGGTTATAAAATTCAAAAATTATTTCTTTCATCTTATCTTGATCCATGTATTTTTGATCTTTCTCTTTCAAACATGTTCTTGGTTTTTTTTTCATCTTTTCTTTTCTCAGTATTAACCATTTCCCAGGTTTATTGGCCCCTTCAAAATTCTTTTGTCTCAGATAGTTGATTTTCTTTTGTAAGTCTTCCAGTACATGTAAAGAGACCTGTTGTTGTAATAATTTAATCTCTGCTACCAAGTCTTTCTTTTTTGGGGTCTGTTTCAATTTATCTTCTTTTTCTACTAAGCTTTCTTGCAATTCTCTTAATTTCTGTGTTCTCTGCTTCTTGATTAAGTAGCTTTTCCCCCAGAAAAAAACCTCTAATCACAGCCTTCGCTACTTCCCAGATCATATTTATATTTGTGCCTTTGTTCATATTTTCTTTAAAGTAATTATCTATACAAATCATTGCTTCCTTACATATCTTATCATTGTTCATTAGTTCCGTTTTTAGCCTCCAATTAAATTCTTTGTCTCTCAAATTAAGTGTTATTGCAACCAAATTATGGTCTGAGAATAGTCTTGGTTTTGTTTCTTAGGGATTAAATGGGGTGAAACTAGTATCATATTCAGCCTAGCCCATGATTGGTGTCTATCCGAGAAGAAAGTATATTCCTTTTTACCCCCTTTTTTCTCTCTCCATATATCTCTCACATCTACACGTTCTATTAACTCAAAAAACTCTTTGGGCA
This sequence comes from Phrynosoma platyrhinos, assembly GCA_020142125.1. Taxonomy (NCBI): domain Eukaryota; kingdom Metazoa; phylum Chordata; class Lepidosauria; order Squamata; family Phrynosomatidae; genus Phrynosoma; species Phrynosoma platyrhinos. The sequence goes on along the minus strand of CM034703.1, from coordinate 133,037,957 downwards.
ATTTGCCTTGGTTACATCTTATTTTTTCTCTCTGAAAATCTGTCCATTAGCAGATCAATGACCCCATTCCAGTCTCCCATTATCACACATACATCAAAAGATAAATCTTCTATTTTATTTAACAAAAGTTTATAAAATTTTCCTTTTTTTCCCACAGGTCCATAGATTCCCAACAAAAGCATTCTTTCACCATTCAATATAGTTTGCACTGTTTAAATATTTGATAAGCTCTGTTTAAATATTTGAAAGGACAGCATATGGAAGGAGACACAAGTTTGTTTTCTGCAGCTCCAGAGACTAGGGCATGGAACAATGGATTTAAACTACAGAAAAAGAGATTCCAATTAAACAGTAGGAAATACTGTAAGCGCTGTTTGACTGTGGAACACACTCCCTTGGAGGATGGTGCTGTTCCTTCTTTAGACGTCTTTAAACAGAAGCTAGATGGACATCTGTTCCAGGAAATGCTGTTTTTCTGTTTTCCTGCATGGCAGAATGGGGTTGGACTGGATGGCCCCTGATGTCTCTTCCAACTCTATGATTCTATGATCCTGTGACTTGGGAAGCTGGCTATGTTTTGCCCGAAGAAAAGAAGATTAGAAATGACATGATAGCCATCATAGAATCATAGAGTTGGAAGAGACCACAAGGGCCATCCAG
>CM034703.1:133012222-133035896 GCA_020142125.1 Phrynosoma platyrhinos | reverse complement strand
AAAAATTAAAGGGGAGGGAAACAACAGGAATGTTATTGTGGGAGTCTATTCACCAAAGAGGAATTCAAACAAATAGCTAGTGTGTGTAGGGGGAAAGCCAGAAAAGCTAAAGTGCAGAATGAGTCCAAGCTTGCTAGAGTTGTTAAGAAAATAAAAAGAGCTTTTTCGGTTATGTCCATAGTAAGATGGAGCAAATTGTAGGGTCACCTCATGGAGAAGATGGTGAAATGCTAAGAGAGAACAGAGAACAGACAAAACTACTCAACATCTACTTTGCCTCAGTTTTCTCACAAAAGGAAAAGGGTGCTGAACCTGAAGAAAATGGAGCAGATGATGTAGTAGGGGAAATACAGCACAGAATAAGTAAAGAGGAAGTAAAGTAATGCCTTGTTAATCTAAATGAATTCAAGGGCCTGAGCAGACTGCCAGAAAAATCCATCTTGAGACCACTTTAACTGTCCTGGCTCAATGCTAGGGAATTATGGGAATTGTAGGTTTTTCTGAGACATTGAACCTTCTCTGTCAGAGAGCTCTGGTGCCACAATAACTACAGTTCCCATGATTCCCTAGCACTGAGCCAGGGCAGTTAAAGTGGTCTCAAACTGGATTGTTTCTGGCCCCAAGTCTCCAGGACCAGATGAACTATATCCAAGGGTATTAAAAGAACTGGCAGAAGTAATCTCAGAGCCACTGGCAACAATCTTTGAGAATTCGTGGAGAACAGAAGTCCCTAAAGACTTGAGGAAGGCAAATGTTGTCCCCCATCTTCAAAAAGGAGGGAAAGGAGGATCCAAACAATTACTACCCAGTCAGCCTGAGATCAATGCCAGAAAAGATTCTAGAGCAGCTCATTAAACGGAGAGTCTGCAAACATTTATAAAGGAATGATATAATCACAAAAAGTCAACATGGGTTTCACAAAAACAAGATGTGCCAGACTAATCTGATTTCTCTCTCTCTCTCTCTCTCTCTCTCTCTTTTTTTTTTTTGGATAACATTACCAGCTTGGTAGAAGAAGCAAATGCTATGGGTGTAGCATATTTTGATTTCAATAAGGGCTTCAACAAGGTCCCCCATGATATTATGGCAAACAAGCTAGTAAAATTTGAGCTAGACAATGCAATTGTTACGTGGATTCGTAATTTGTTGGCTGGCAGAATCCAAAACATGCTCACCATTGGCTCCTCTTCATTCTGGAGATGAAGTGACTAATGGTCACTTGTCCAGGGTTTTGTCCTGGACCCAATGTTATTCAACATATTTATCAATGACTTCAATGAAAGAATAGAGAGGTAATATCATAGTGATGACAGGGAGAGTCTGGAATGCAATAGGAAGAATTCCAGAATGTGTAGACTTTGAGCTTGGGATGGAGCAAATCCTCCCCAAACCAGAAACAATCCTAGTCTACTTATACAAATTTAGTTCACTTACATGACCACAACCTCTGAATAGATGGCCTATCAGCTGCTCCTATGACACTGCACTGTATCAGGTAAGCATGTGAAACACAAATCCTCCACATAGTCAGCACACAGTTTCCAGATCTGAACCTGACCCTTGTGAATGGTGAGGTCAGAACAGAGATGAAGATGTTAAGTCCCTCCAGCAAAGTGGAGAAAAAGCATGAACCATGGTTGCCTCAGCCACCACAGCATTACTAGAATGCTTTGTCCATTCATAGCTTGGATACCACGCTACCATGGGATGGATGGAAAGGCACACAATAGCAGACCATTCCGGCTGAAGAGGAAGGTGTAACTGTCCAAACCTTCTTTCCAGGTCCTGGACCAGAAGTAATTACATTGCTTGTTCATTGGACTAGCAACAGCTGGCATGCCTCCATCTGCAAAAAATTTGTCGAATATTGTCAGGATGATGCATCCATTTACGGACGAATCGGAGGACCTGCTCAATTGGTCTGTGTTAATGCTTTCCTCCCTTGGGAGATGGACTGCCTAAAGAAAAAAATTTCTAGCAACGTACCCATCCCAGATCCAGAGTGTTACTCTAAGCAAAGTTTCTGATTTCATTCCCCCCTGCTTGTTTAGGTAATATATTACCCATGGTGTTGTCAGTAATTATCTGGCTCCTGCCTCCCAGCACGGATTCGAATACTCTGACAACTTCCTCTACAACTAACATTTCAAGGGTACTGATGTGCAGCAGAGCTTCTTCACTTGGCCATTTCCCTTTCACTGAAAGTCTATTTGCATGACTCCACAGCCTTCCAGGGACGCATCTGAAGTGATAGCAGGTTGAGGTTGCATTAGAAGGAAGAGCATGGCTGCTTGAACACTGGTGGGGTCAAGCCACCAGTCCAAAGAATGCTGGACAGACCTTGGCATTATGTGCTTCACATGAGCCAAAGTCAGCCGAGGAGCAAAGACATTCAGGAACCATAACTTAGCCATGTGGCTAAGAAGGACCTAACATATTTGGTAGGTAATCTTTGGGTGTAGTAACATCATATGGTCCTGACCAATTTGTGAAATCTCTCCTCTGTGATGAAAGCTGTAGCTGAGGTGGAATCAAGGCTATCTCTGATGAACTCTACCTTTTGGGAAGGAATGAAGCACGACTTCTCCTTCACAGCTGCCTTTCCAGGTCCTACTGTTCTGAAGTCCTGATTATAGTCTCTAATTTGATTAATTACTGAGCCAAAGTATAGAATATCTATTACTATTTTGATGTCGACATCATCCACTTTAGTTATATAAATCTTCTGTAGTTGTTATTTCTATTTTTTTTAATGTTCAGCGGTAGCCCTGCTTTTATGCTTTCTTCCTAGACAAAATAGCCATTCTAAGTTTTGCTATTTTCTACTAGTAAAATGATGTCTTCTGCATATCTTAAATTGTTGAGGTTTCTTCCTCCAATTTTCTCACCTCTGTCACAGGAGCGGGCAGGCACTTGTTGCCTGGCAGAGCCAAGTTGAATGGTTTTAAGCTATAGGACAAAAGATTTCATTTGAACATTAAACATTAAACCTTGCTTTGAGAGGTGGTGGGGGGTCTCCTTTTCTGTTGTCTTTAAAAAGAAGCTGGAGTGCTCCCACTGGGAATCCTTTAGCTTGAGATACTGGAGTGTGCAGGGAGTTGGACTCAGTGGCCCATGAGGCTACTTCCAACTCTGATTCTATATAGCTTTGCCTGACCCCTTTGCCAATGGGAAAACTTTCTGTTTCTCCACATTGTGTCCTGACAGTAACTTCTTGTCTGGAATATAGATTAAATATCAAGAGAACCAAATGTCTGGCATATCCATTTCTTTTAAAATGATCCAAACATTCCCATGATTTACGCAGTCAAAAGCTATGCTACAATATATTGAAACAGCTGTGGTTCCCCACCCTTTTTCTTTACACTGAGGGATTGAAGGTCCTTTGCCATTTGTCACATAATCTGCTTCTGTCTCAAGGTCCCTTTATCACCTTCTGGCCACCCAGGTATCCAACTTGTGATCATGGTGAAATCCAGACATCAACACTTCATTGAGTTAACATTAACACTCCACTAAAGCATTGTTAAGTATTGGAATTTCAGAATATTTATATAGGAGAATGAGCAGGCTCTCTTAGGCTATTTATTATATGAAATTATTTTTGTTGTTGTTGTGTGCCTTCAAGCCATTTCTGACTTATGGTGACCCTAAGGCAAATAGTCATACACAAACATAAACACTCCCTGGAAAGGAGACATATTAACATCTGGCCACATTACTGCTATTACAATGAATAAATAAAATAATTTCAGCAGGCTTCTCTATAGTTAACACATAGAGGAACACTATCATCTTAAATGTATAGTCCTTTATCTATCTCATCTGTTAAGGAACTATACATCTCTGAACAGGTATCTGCGAATACACAAGCTTCCAAAGGTTAATATCCTTAGTACTGCTGTATCTATCAGTATCTGTTACATATTTATAAACATTTATAACTAGTATCCATTGCAATCATAATGGGAAATATATCTATTGAGCATAGTCTAGTTGTTGCTCTTCCTAGCATTGTCTGTCTTCATCAGCATGTCTGAGATATCAGCTAAGAACAGCACAGCTCTTGTCGTATGATGCAGACTGCAATCACTTGATTTCTCTCTCTTTTCAGCTTGTTTTACAGCTTTCCTAGCCTATCAGATGAGTTATCTGGTCCTACGAGATAACCAATGCTTAGTCTGCTCAATTATATAAACAATTAGTCTCTTCCACAGAACTGATATAACATTACTTTTCCTCCAGTCAGATTCTTGGAGGTAGCACGAAATTACCAGACCCCTTGAACTTCCATCACATTACATCAGTCACTGCTTTGCACGTGGCACCTGTTGTGAGTTTATTATTGGTCAAGCCTTGTTTCTCATACCTTTATGTATGCTTGTGTTAGTGTTCTGTCTGGAACTAAGATGCCTCTAGGCTCATGGTAACATGCAAACAGTCCACATTGCATAAAGCTTTTTGCATTATATTTGATATGCCTTATATGTCTTATGAAACCATTGTTTACATTTTGCAAATTTTTACTCAATCAGCATTTAGTCTGTATCAACACCCTCATTTTCGCTAATTTTGGGGCAAGGAAACATTAGTGCTAAAATGTTTACAATGTAAGAGTCTCTCTTTGAAAAAATCCTTGTAGAGCTACTCTCTCCATCAGATGTAGTTGCCATCTGGAAATCTTTTGTTGCTGAAAGATGGTCTGCTTCTCTTGGCTGTTTTTAACTCTCTTGGCTGACCTTGGCGTACTACAAATCTAACCAAACCATGGGCTTCACAACTCCACAAGCTTGTGTTGAAGTTTCCTCTTATAATGGTGTGAGCAAGAGATTTATATCACCATAGACACTCAGATCAAACATGTTCCTCATTAATTCAGTTTATATCTTTAAATTGATTTGCTCAGGCAGGATTCTGTCTTTTCATGCTATTCATCCCAATTACTGTTTAAACATAGCAATGGTGTGACATCCCTGCTAGTTGCTGCAGGCCAAAATTAGGATAACTGCACATAAACTATCCATAAAACATAAACATGTGGGCCCATGGCAACACAACTACACTACACTGGGTCTTGCTTTCATTTGTGTAGCAAAAGTGGGAGGAAACAGTAGTGTGCACATTCTGAAATTTAAGAATCATGGCATCCTTCACCACAGGTAGCTAAAGTGGTCAGCTTGAGCCAAGAGTCACATATACTACCAAATTTCCCCATACTACTGTATATACTCAATTATAGGTCAACTTCATAAGTTGAGGGCAAATTTTGGGATCAAAATTATGGATTTTGATATGACCCGTGCATAAGTCAAGGGTAAAACCTATGGGTATGTAAAAAAGGATGTAAAGGATGAAGCAAAGGAAAACGATGCCAAAGAACTTACAAAATGCCAGCAGGCATAACTGTTTGTGCTCAAATTATAGGATGGATAGATGAGAGAGTTGGGGGGGGGGTGTCAGTGATTCCAGGACAGATTACATTTTGCCTTTTACCAGGGAATGGTTCAAATTTTTTTTAAAAAAAATAAGAATTAAAGTACAGTACTTACTTACATTGACCCGTGGATAAGTTGACTCAAGTTTTTTTGGGTCAAAATTTTAACTAAAATTTCTAGACTTATACATGAGTATATACAGTAAGCAAATAAACTTAAGGATAGGAGACAGAGGGGTTCTCCCTCATTGTATGTCAAATATCTCATCCTGTGGCTCAGATTCAGCCTTGTATTGTCACTATGAATCCATTTATTCCTTAGAAAGCATTAAATGATACAAATTCATCAATCCCTGCTCATCAACTGCTGGCAGGACTGGGAAATGGCTTTCCAGCTCAGTAAGGTCCAAAACCACTGTTGCTGGAGATCAAAAATGTTCATGCTTAGGGTCATTAGTTCTAGCATCTAGATGGCACAGATGTTTACATACATGTATTTCCCTTAGTTTCAGCTCCTATTGATTTCTTGCCACATGCTAGAAGGACAGGTTGCTTACCTGTAACTGTGTTTCTTTGAATGGTCATCTGTGAATTCACACAAATGGGTTTTGCTGTGCCTGTGCAGAGCGTATTTGGATACATCTGGTGTAGCTAAGCCTTAATTTTTGGTGGTCGCTCCACCCAATATATATTGTCCATTCCTGCTCATTTATGTCAGTGTCAAAGGATGCAGCATAGCAGCATCCCAAGGAGCAAGAGGCAAGACACACAGGAGGGGAGGAGGGGCAAGGTTTGCGTTAATTCACAGATGACCACTGAAAGAAACAGTTACAGGTAAATAACCTGTCCTTCTTCGTGGTCTCTGCAAATCACACAAATGAATAAGTAGCAAGCTACTTAACCCTGAAGTGCGAGTCTCATACCACAACAAAAGGTATGTACAGAAGGAAACAAGGAGCTTTATTAACAGCCAACAAGAATAGGTAGAAAATGTTACCAGTAAGAGAGGCATCATGAGAAAATGTCACTTCAGGTTGGACAACAGAACTGCTCTCCCAAACAATGTGTCAGCCCTGGCCAAGCATCCAGCCTATAATGAGAGACAAATGTCAAGGCTGGGGACCAGGCAACCGCATGACACACTTCGTCCAGTGGTACACCAGCTAGGAAGGCTGAAGAAGTAGCTACCGTCCTGGTGGAGTGAGCTCTCACAGTTGCAGGAAGGTCCTTTTTGGCAAGTTCATATGCCAAGTGAATGGTGCAGCTCACCCATTTCGAGACGCTGGGAGAAAACAGATGGGCCCAACTTAGAATTCAAAAAGCTTGGTGGTCTTTCTCGAATTCAAGTTTCTATCCACAAAGAATATGAGGGCTCTTCATACATTGAGAGAATGTAGAGTTCTCTTGAAATCAGAGGTAGGTTCTGCATGAAGGCAGAAAGAATGATGTCCTGGTTTAAGTGGAAGGCAAAGACTACTTTCGGAAGAAAGGAGATATCTGGTCTTAATACCAAGTTGTCTTGATGGAATTTCAGGTAAGGAGGATTGATGCAAAGGGCAGAGAATCCCCTGTCCTTTGAGCTGAAGTGATTGCTATAAGGAAGGTGGACTTCCATGAGAGAAGCAAAGGTTGCACGTGGCCAAGGGTTCAAAGGTCTCTTTTAAAGTTGAGAAAGTACTAATTTGAAGTTCCAAGACAGTGTTGGATAAGATACTGGTGGATGCAGGTCGAGGTAGCCTTTGAGAAATGCCTTAATGGTTGAGTCCCAAAAGCAGGAGGGATGTCCTTTGCCCTGCAGTTCCCAGGAGATGGCAGCAAGGTAACATTTGACTGAGGACAGAGATAAGTCAACTTTATGTAAGGACAAAAAGAAGTCAACAATTTGATGAGTCTGAACCCAAGAGGAGGACAACCCTACAGCAGTGAGGAAAATCTGAAAATGTTTCCACTTATAGGCATAGAATTTCTGTGTGGAAGGTTTGTGGGCTGTAAGAATGATCAGTTGAATTAGAGCCAACAAGGTTCTTAGGAAGGAAACCTCCAGGCTGTCCAAATGTCTGGAGGTCCGAGAAACAAACCCAACCGTTGTGAGCACTCAGTAGGTCTAGATGGAAGGGGAGATGGAGTGCAAATCCTCGGGTTAGGTGGAGAACAAGGGTGAACCATGGCTGCCTCAGCCACCACAATATGATGACAGTCACATTTGCAAGATCCTGCCATATCTTTGCAATTACTCCGATGATCACAGGGAATGGTGGAAAGACATAGAGCAGTTGTTGTCCCCAGCAGAAGAGGAAGGCATCTCCGAGGGAGCCCTTCCCTATTGTCCTTGAGCAGAACTGGAGGCAGCAGGTACTGAGGTGTGTGCGAAAAAGGTCCACATCTAGTGTGCCCCAACATTGAAAGATTGGTCAAAGTGCTTCCAGATAAAGTGTTCCATTCATGGCAGGAGTCTGAGGAATGACCGAGCTGGTCTGCTATTACATAGTCTTCACTTCAGAGGTGGATGGCCTGAAGAGAAATGCCTCTGTGTATGCACCATATCCAGATCTGAAGGGAGAACTCAATGAGGTGGTGAGCCCTTGTACCACCTTGCTTGCTGATGTAAAACATTGCCATGGTGTTGTAAGGCTCTGCACCGAGTAACCTTGAAAGATTATCTCAAACACCTTCAGTGCTTTCTGTATTGCTAGTACTTTGAGAGCACTGATGTGAAGGTTGGGGACCAATGTCCTTTGGCTGTTAGTCCCTTAGAGTGAGCTCCCCATCCATATAGAGACGTATCTGTGGTAACAAGTCTTATTAGTAGAGGTGTGTGGAAAGGAACTCTAGAGCAGACATTGGAAGGGTTGAGCCACCAGGGTAGTGACCTGTGGATGAACTGTTGCATTGTGAGTAGTTTTGATGGAAGATCCACGAGTGGGTCGAACACAGTGAGGAACCATGACTGTTGAGGATGCATATGGAGGTGGGTGAAGGGGGTGACGCCTGTCATGGGGGCCATATGGCCCAGAAGCACAAGGACCTGACAAGCTTGTAAATGCCTAGAGTATCAACACTGAAGCACAGTATCAACCAGATTCCATTAACGATCCATGGGCCCTTGCCAACCTCAAGTTCAGCTCCACTTCAATGAACCTTAGTTCTTGGCTGGATTCTAGATGAGACTTTTCTTTGTTGACCATGAGGTTGAGTGAGTTTAGTAGTGTTGAAGAGTAGGTGATGCGGTTGGTTAGACTGTGCAGGGAGTCCATCACAAAATGCCAGTTGTCAATGTATGGAAAGACCACGATCCCAATCTGTCTGGCCATGGCCATGCACTTCATGAAAATGTGAGGGGCTGTGGAAAGGCTGAACAGCAATACTCTAAATCAGGGGTAGGCAACCTAAGACCCAGGGGCCGGATGCGGCCCCCCCAAGGCCTTCGAACCAGCCCCAGTCCTGTCCTGCCGCCGCCGCCACCACCCCCCTCCGCTGCCACTGCCCGCCATGATGATATTGATTATTGTTGTTATTACTTGTTCTTGGGGTTTTCTTGGCAAAATCTCCACAGGGGTTTTGCCATGGGGCTGAGAGAGTGTGCATGCATATTTTTTTATTTTTAATTTTTTAAAATATATATATATTTATTTATTTATGTATTCATTTATTTTTGGTGCTTCAGCCCCCCAATTGTCTGAGGGACAGCAATCCGGCCCCCCGGCTCAAAAAGGTTGCCTACCCCTGCTCTAAATTGAAGCACCCTTCTTCTGATCACAAAAGAGAGGAATCATTGATGGGTCTCTCAAATCCCTACGTGAAAAATGCAGGGTAATTTAAGTTTCCTAAGGATTCAGTCTTTCTGAAGGAAACAAAAATATTTAAATATCAAAAATACCAAAGCCAAACCTGTTAGGATCTAGCTTTAAATTAGCAGAGGAGTAGAAATGTGCTCTTGTTTAACTAAGCTTGTGTTTTTGGAGTCAGTCTCAGTTTTTAGAGAAGCATAGTTAGACAAGAGCACATTTCTGCTACTCTGCTAATTTAAAGCTAGATCCTAACAGATTTTGCTTTGGTATTTTTGATATTTAAATATTTTTTCTATACATAATATATCGTATTTTCTGGCGTATAAGACGATTGGGTGTCTAAGATGACCCCCAACTTTCCCACTTAAAATATAGAGTTTGGGATATACGCGACGTACAAAACTACCCCTCTTCCAACGAAGGAGGAACTCCCTCCCGCCACTGCTGGTGTCTCACTATGGGTAAACAGGCACCCTCCCTCCTTTACAGCCGCCCAGAGCTCAATGGTTGACCCCAGAGCCTCCCATGGCCAGAGGCTCTTTGCCCTCAGGTGGACTCTTGCCTTAATCCTTCTCTGCCGGCTCCCTCCCTCCATCCTGGTTGCTGATGGATGGCTGGCCTTTGTGACAGTGAGTAAGGCATGCCCCTCCCAGCCTCCTCTTCCTTGTCCTTCTCCTCCTCGGTGAGGGCCTCTGAGCATGGAGAGAGCCCAGCAGTGGGTAAGGCGTGCCACTCCTGGCCTCCTCTTCCTTGTCCTCCTCCTCCTTGGTGAGGGCCTCCGAGCATGGAGAGAGCCTGGGAGAACACACCCCAATCCCAGCCCTGACAGCCCCGGCCATCGGAGCCTTCTCCTTATCGCCTCTTTCTGTTCCTCACTTCTCTTCCTCTCGCCTGGCCTTCCTCTCCTCCTCCTCCCCCCACCTCACACCGCGCCACCTCTTCTTCCTCCACCTCCTATTCCTGTCTCTTTCCTGCGGAAGTTTCAGCACCCGGCATATAAGACGACCCCCGACTTTTGAGAAGATTTGAGAAGGTTAAAAAGTCTTATAAGCCAGAAAATATAGTATGTATAATATAATATACAAAATATTTTATCTATACATAAAGGTTATATCCTAATCTAGCTGGTGAGTGATTCAGGCAGAAAAGTAATTTGTATCTCACCATCTCTCCAAAGAAAGTTGAGATAGGAGGAAGATGGAAAACATGCAGTTCATTTGAAAATCATTGAGAGAAAATGCTAGTTAGTCCCAAAGAGGCTTGATCCTACTGATTTCTGTTCAGGCTAGTTTGTGCAGTCTCTCTGAGCCAGACCCCTTGGTGCTGTGTGTAGAAACTGAGGCCTTACGTTTATGGTGCCCATGGAAGAATCCTCTGATTCAAGATGGCGCTTTTCAGCCTGTTGGGATGGAACACTCTGAGACAAAAATCTGGGTGGAACAGGCATTGTCGCTGTTGGGAGGTTTAGGGGGCTTCAGCGCCTGTTCGTATAGCAGGGCTTTGAGCCTCGATTCCCAGTTCTTCCAAGCTTGAGGGGTAAAGGCTTACAGTGGACACAAGTATGCAGTTGTGTCCTTCCCCAAGACACAACAGGCACTGGGAATGGCCATCATGACTAGGGAGATTCACTCCATATTCCTCACACCATTTGAAAGAAGATTAACAAGATATGCTGATGAACTAAAATCAATGAAACCGTGCTGCTCACGTGGTAGATGAAAAGGAACTGAAGTAAATAATTGGGAATGGAGGATATATATGGGGTGCGTGGATTCTGACTATGATCTGCGCAGACACAGTAAAATCCATTTGTGTGATTCACAGAGACCACGAAGAAGAAAACAGGATCACATATTCTGTCCCTCTTTTCAGAAGAACCAATTTTTTACCACACTATATCCAGAAGTGCATCAATCTGATCCCCCCTCCCCCACCACCCACACATATATAGACCTGAAAGTTTATAAATTACAGGCTGTTTTCATATGAAATTCCTTGGTGCATTCCATCAGATAGTGTATGTTTGCAAAATGATCTCTAGTGCTTTTTCCTTTGCCGAACACAGATTTCACTTCTGGCATGCTATAGACATCAGTCCATAAAACTACAGCTTTATTGTAAAATCTTGACCATTGTTTTGCTTAAACAGAAGATCAGTGCAACACACAATGGTTACTACAATCCCTGATGTCCCTCTTCTTTGGGATCAGCATGTACATTATATTGTTTCCAATCTGTTTTGGGTTGTCTTCCATATTTGTTAGAAGATTTTTGTTAAGAATTCACATGGATTCTATCTCCATTGCGTGAAATGGCTCTTGTTGATATGCTGTCTGCTCCTGGTGATTAATTTCTCCTACATGCTCTAAAATTTTATTCTTACCATATACCATGTTCCTCTGTTAATAATCCAATATCCCTATTCTTACCCAACTCCTTAAGCCACTCTTCATAGATAGATTGTCACTGCTACCCCTGGAAGAGCTGAGCTAAGCGGCACATCTTTCCCACCTCATACTGCAAAACACTTCTGAGTTCACCCCACTGCCTCTGCTTCTGTATTTATATAGCCACTCTGAATCCCGTTCAGGAGAAAAACAGGCAATAAGTCAATATAATAAATAAACAAATACATATTTCCTGGTGCCACCACGGCCTAGCAGAACAGAAAGCTGTGCTTTCCTATGGGACTCAAAACAAACTCAAGCACTAAGATCACAAACAGCCTGGTTATTCTTTCTGTTGCTGCACCATTAAGCAGCACTAAGCATATTTTCTTTTGACACAATGTAATTCAACACAGACACGATTGGAACCTCCTTTGATTATTTTAATTCACTAGTTAAATATATTTACTCTTGTGACTAGTTGGTGATCACTGCTGAGATCCATTCATCTCTCTACTCACTATAGTAAAACTACACAAAGATTATCCAGAATTCTTTTTGAATATGGAGTTATATTCTGGTCCACCAAAGAAAGGAGGACATAGCAAATTAAGTTAAATAAACCAAAGAAATGGGATTGGGGAGTACTGACCTGAGACTGCTGGAAAAGGAAACACTTCTGTGGATTCAGGCCACAAGCAAGGAGAACAGCTGCAATGTCTTGGATGTCTGTGCGTAAAACATCTGGCTCTCTTGGTACAGTGAGGGAATGGAGATCCACAATGCTGTATAATACAGAGTTGCATTCTTCCTGCAGCTTCACCCAACTTGTGATAGCACCAAGGTAATTTCCAAGATGAGGTACCCCAGTTGGTTGAATACCCGAGAAAATCCTTTTCAGGCCTTTATTCTGTAATCAAACAATATATTTAATATAGTTTGTGTAGTAAACTATTTCAAGATGGATGTTCAATGTTTGAATATGAAACCACAATTTTAATAAGGGAAGCAGAATCTGCACTCAAAGCACTTAGGAAAAATAAGCCACCAGGAAGATATGGCATAGAAATACAGCTGTTTCAGAATACAGAGACAGAATCCACTTGAATGCTAACAAAAATCTATTTAAAAATATGAAAACAATGCCCCACTGATTGGTAACATTCAATATCCATTCTAATCCTCAAGAAAGGAAACTACTACTACTACTACTACTATTACTACTAATAATAAATGGTAATAATAAATTTTATTTCTTTCCCACTTTTCCTCATGGTTTGAAGAGGGGTATAGCACATTAAACACAAAACACAATTAAAAACACATAAAACAAACAGTTAAAATAAAATACAGTACTATAAAGCTGAATATTTCTCTAATCTTCATTGCAAACAAAATGATACTCACAATTTTACAACAAATAACCATATATGGAAGCTGGGTTCAGAAAAGGAAGAGTCACTAGGGGTCATATTGCAAACATATATTTGCACACTGAAGAATTTCAGAAGAAAATCAGCCAGTGTTTTAGAGAATACTGTAAATTTGTTTCATTTTCATAGGTTAGAACACTGTTTTCCTTCTGAGAGAAGGCTAAGACAAAGATGGTACTAAACAGTTTGGCCTTCTCTCTGTCTTATCATTTCACCATCTTCTCTATGCAGTGGCTGCATAAGAATACCTAGCTACTCAAAATCACTTCAGATCTCTAGGGCCAGATCATAGAATCATAGAGTTGGAAGAGACTACAAGGGCCATCCAGTCCAACCCCCTGACATGTAGGAATTCAAAATCAAAGCAACCCCAACAGATGGCCATCCAGCCTCTGTTTAAAGACCTCCAAAGAAGGAGACTCCATCACACTCTGGGGGAATGTGTCCCACTCTCAAACAGCTCTCACTGTCAGGAAGTGCCTCCTAATGTTGAGGTGGAATCTCTTTTCCTCTAGTTGTTCCGGGTCCTATTCTCTGTAGCAGCAGAAAACAAGCTAGCTCCATCCTCAATATGAAATCCCTTCAAATATTTAAACAGAGCTATCATATCATCTCTTAACCATCTCTTCTCCAGGCTAAACATACCCAGTTCCCTAAGTCGTTCCTCATAGGGCATGGTTTCCTGACCCTTCACCATTTTAGTCGCCCTCCTCTGGACATGCTACAGTTTTTCAACATCTTTTCTGAATTGTGGTGCCCAGAACTGGACACAGCATTCCAGGTGGGGCCTGACCAAAGCATAATACAGTGGCACTATTACTTCCCTTGATCTAGATACTATACTTCTATTGATGCAGCCTAAAATCGCATTGGCCTTTTTAGCTGCTGCATCACACTGTTGACTCATGTTCAACTTGAGGTCTACTAGGACTCCTAGATCCCTTTCACACATAACCTCATTAAGCCAGATGATTTGCATCTACAAGTACTAAAGGAATTTGCAGGTGTAATCTCAGAGCCAATGTCAATAATCTTTGAGAATCATGGGAAAAAAGGAGAGATCACAGTAGACTGGAGGAGGGAAATGTTGTCCCCACCTTTTAAACCAGCAAAAAAGAGGACCTGAACAACTATTGATACCAATATGAGAAAAGGTTATAAAATAGATAATTAAGAAATCAGTCTGTGCATAATTAGAAAGGAATGTGGGAATTACTAAAAGCCAGCATGAGTTTCTCAAACACAAGTCACGCCAAGATGTAGTATATCTTGATCTCTTTTTTATTGCTACAGGTTGGTAGATCAGGGGAGTGCTGTGGCTGTAGTATATCTTGATTTTACTATGGCTTTTGACAAGCTTCCCTGTAATATCCTTGCAGGCAAGCTGATGAACTGTGGGCTAGACAGTGCTATTTTAGATGAATCTGTAATTAGTTGATAGACCAAATCCAGAGAGTACTCACCAATATTGCCTCTTCATCTTGGAAAGAAGGGACTAGTGGGATGCCTCAGGGTTCTGCCCTGGGCTTGGTGTTGTTTAACATCTTCATAAATGACGTAAATGATGGAATACAAGGAGTGCTCATAAAATTTGCTCATGACACCAAATGGTGAGGTGGGAATAGTTAATACCCCAGAGGATAGGATCAGAATTCAAAATGACCTTCCCAGATTGGAGAGCTGAGCCAAAAAATCTAAAAAAATGCTTCTAAATTACTAAAAAAAATGAAGGCATGTTATTCATGCCTTATAAGTATGACATTAGGAAACAGTAATATTTCTGTATAAATCATGTCTGCTGCTGGTAATCTTAATAATCCCACAGAAGGTAATTGCCTGGAACTTCCTTCCAGAAGAGTCATGTGATGTTTTCTGTCTCTACACCATGGCTCTAACCCCAGGACGTCCTTAACCCATATTAACAAAACAAAGAAAATTCATAATCCAGCAACTCTTGTGCCTGTCTACCACAAACCTTTCATCTTTGACAAAGTAAGGGTAGCTGCATTGGTCTATTTTCATTTCATTTGCCTATAGCTTTCACTCCTTGAAAATTAATTAGTTTGGACCTGCAAATGCTTTGTATTATAAACTATTATTATGCTGGTCTCCAAATACACACACTTATATTTTAGAATGCTGGGCTACAGAGAAACTTTCTAGTCAATTCTGTATGTGACAATTTATATTTTACTGTAGGAACACCACCAGACTCTGTGAAAAATGGACAGGATTTGGACCATCTATATTTCCTAGTGGAGGATTTGGCCATCCATATTTTTCAATAAAATAACAAAATGTATTACTATTCACAGATTGGAAGGAGAACTGTGATTTTGTGGATGTCCTAATGAATGAAGGTAAACACGCATGGTATTAGGCTAAGTGTCAAAAATATCTGAAGAAGTTAATGAGCCAAAACTGTCAGAGAAACAAGGGTTAAAGTTCAAGAGAGAATGAAGTAAAATCTTCAACACATGGTAAATACTGGGAGTATCACTATTTCCACCTCTAGTTACTCCATTTCTTTTTGCCAATCCTTTTATTTCATTGCCAAAATGTTCAGATATTAACCACCTTCCTTATTCCCCAAGAGACATGTATCCTTGTTGATACAAGAAGGAAACCTGAAATATAATTGTCTGAACAGAGTCAGAGTATTTCAAAAACCCAGAACCAAAACAAAAACTCCATATATAACCTGGTATGAGGCTTGTTAAAAGAATCAGCTTAAATCATCAATCATAACTTACATTCTGACAGTTTCATTTTTTAAAGAGGCAAAGCAAATTCCTGGGTGGTCCCTTTAACTTTACTGTCCACATTAAATCATTAACCAAAACTCCCATTCAAATTAAATGTTTCTTCTGCAAAAAAAATTGTGACTGCAAAAACATCCACAAAATCTAGAAATCTCCATTTATTACTGTGGCTTCTAGAACATTTCCAGAAAACAATGGGATGTTGCATCCCATGATGTTTGCACATTTCTGTACATGAAGTTCCACCACTATCCTTCGAATGTCCTCCAATACTGTGGATTGCTGGCAAGGAAGCATGCGTACACCGTGACTCCAAATTTGCATCCACACTGCAGCAATAATCCCAGAATTCCATAGCATTGAGCCATGGCAGTTACAAGTGGTGTTAAACCAGATTATTTTTGCAATGTGGATGCAGCCCAAGACAGAAAGGAATTTTCACCATGTTACAGAACATGGAGAATTCAATTCAGGTGTGCCATTTTTGACAATAATCTGAAATTTCACACAACCAGTGGACTGGATTTTACCTTTTCTTTCTTTCTTTCTTTTTTTAAAAAGTAAGATATGCTGTTAATATTGCAAATGCTTTTGAAATTTCACTCCTTTCCAAAAGTAGCTTGCCATGTTGCATTGTGGCTTGTTGTTGGAAGAGTTGTGGCTCGATATATAGCATATGGTCTGCATCCAGAAAATTAAATTTTAGACATCTCCTGTTAAAAGACTCAAGGTAAAACATCCACAGCTAGTCAAAGGAAACAACAATGAACCAGGTGGAGTACTGTTGTTCAGATAATATGCACCAACTTCATTTCTCTCTCTCTCTCTCTCTCTCACACACACACACACACACACACTTGATTTCTCCAACCAGAAAATATAGTTTCAAGTGTTTTAATAGAAATCCAAGTATCAGAAAGAAAAGTGGGGAAACATAGTTTCACTGAAGATGTGGCTCAATTACACTACAGCAGTTTGTTAATTAAAGGTACATACATTGTGACATAAACGTTTATTTTAAAAAGTAAAAGAATGCTCACTATATGAAGTGCACAATCAAAAGCTCAGTAAACTATGATCCATAGAGACCTCAACAATAAAATGTATGTTGACAGTCTGGAGAGAGTTCAGAGAGAAACAAGTGAAACAATTAAATACTTAGAAACAACTGGTTTGTAAGGGTAAAGATTAAAAGAACTACATGTGTATAGTTCTGCCAAATTTGCTTTTTTCCACCATCATATCAGAGACTGACAATATCTCAGCAACCCAGGATGTCATGATTTAATCTGTTAAACTTCAAGCATTCCCATATACCCTGGAATCAAGTGGAGAAATATTCTCCATGTGGTGAAGTTATTAGTAATGCTTCTAATCAAAATTCTATTTGCTCCATCATCTTCTCCAAATTACAATGTTTATCAGTCTCATTTGGCCCTTTGCATCCAAGAGACATTCCTCTATCCATTTTTCCATCCATCCACTTACTAAAAACCAGAACAGAGAAACCTCCTAAATGCATCTTATTGTAGCATATGTTGAATCAGTATTTCCAGTACATCTGCAGCAAAGGTGTCCCTTCTCTCTTCACTGTAACTTCCCCCCAATCCCACAATATCCTTTACAATAATTCTAAATTCAAACTGGATGCTGGAGAAGGAAATCACAGATGTTCCCACACTGCAGAGTTGCAATCAAAACTCCCTACCCACTGTAAAAATTGCAAACTTTCATTTTAAGTACAAATGATTAACAAAACGCTATATCAGTTGGTAATTTGAATAATGCCTCTAAAAAAGCAGCATTTTTCATAAATGTTAATCAAACAGAAGGAAAAATTGGAATTACACCAATTTAATAATAATGCAATTGTATGCCTGTTTATCCAAAAGATACTACAATTGAGTTGAATGGGACTTACTTGCAGGTAGTATATAGTACTATGGATTACAATATGTATATATAGAATTGCAGCCTAACAGGTTGCAACAGAATTGACTTCAGTAAAAGTATTAGACTATGCATTTCTAAACAAAAGTACTAAATTAGCTTCCAGCATACAGGGTATCTAGTTACAAAACAAAGGGAAATAGTTTTAACACTTATTTATGAACTGTCAATATTGGCAGAACGGTCACAATTTTTTTAAAAAAGTGGCATTTTAAATTATTATAGTGGTTAAAACTGTTATATCTGTTATAGCATATACAGAATATAAATATATAGATACAATGTGTATAGCAGATATAAAATGACATATAAATAACTCCAGTACTTCCAGTACAGAGAAAAGAACAATGAGAGTGAAGAACTGAGATGATAAGATAGAATGATGAGGAAAGTGGGAAACATACACAGTAATTATTAATATTACTTCTATACCTTTTCAGCTAATATAAAATTCTTGTGCTGGTCTATGTTATAAAGATTCTAGCTAATATAGTCTAGTGTCACATGTTGCATACATATCAAGAAAAATATTAGGCTGTGTGCAGACAAAGCGATGTAAACAATTGGACTAGCAATTATTAATAGTTTCGGTAAACTGATGGGGTGACTTGTGATAACAAAGTGCATCCTCATGAAAATTATCCCCCAATTTCTTATTTTTTGCAGTTTTGGTATCATTAAAAAAATTAGTGAAGTAACAAAAGCCTTCTTTAAATTGAGAAATTTGACATTGCAGCAGTAAAACCCACATGGAAAGCTGGCCTTCTACAAGGATATAAAGCTCAGTGTTTGTTCGTCCTGCAAGAGCCAGAAGGCAGCCTAGCAGGGAGCTCAGCCTGCTGTCATGAAATCATGGGGCTGGAATGTGCCTCCCTGAAACATTGAGGTCAGGATATTAGAAGTGCATGCTTAAAAGATGTGGGGTTGGTAAACGATTTAGAGAGAGAAAGAGCAAAGAATTCCTGATGGGGAGAAATACACACATTGAGGAAGAGAAGACTCAAGACTACAGCCATTCAGGACTTGGCATTTTTGTCCCATGATAATGAAAGCTGAGAATGACACTTACCATATATACTCAACCATAAGTTAACCTCATGTATAAGTCGAGGGCAGGTTTTGGGACCAAAATTATGGATTTTGTATATGACCCCTGAATAGGTTGAGGGTAAAACTTAGGGGCATGTAGCAAAGGCTCTAAAGCAGGGGCTGACAACCTACGGCCCCTGGGCCGTTTCCGGCCCAGGTCGCCGGACTTACCGGCCCTGACAGACCCCTGCCGCCGCACGTTTTGACCTCTGTGCAGCCGCAAATGGCGGCTGCCATTTTGTTCTCCAAAATGGCGTCTGTGACTCGTTTGTGCATGCGTAGTACTCCTGAGCATGTGCAAATGCATTGCGGCAGCCATTTTGGAAATTAAAATAGCAGCCGCGACGTGTGGCGGCGGCGGCAGCAGCGGCGGGGGCAACGCACACAGGGAGTGTGCGCACCGCAGTGGGGGGTGCACGCGCCGCCATTCCCCCCCTGGGCCCGGCGGAGAAAAGGACTTCGGGGGACCGGCCCAGGGCCGAAAAACCTTGCCTACCCCTGCTCTAAAGGATGAAGCAAAGGAAAACAATGCCAAAGAACTTACAAAATTCCAGCAGGCATAACTGTTTATGCTTACGCTAAAGGATGGATGGATGAAAGAGTAAAGAGGGATCAGTGCTTCCAGGACAGATTAAGCTCTTGCCTTTCACCAGGGATGGTTCCTTTTTTATACAAGAGTTAAAGTACAGTACTTTCATTGATCCATGGATAAGCTGCCCCAGGCTTTTAGGGTCAATTATCTAAAATTTCTAGACTTATACATGAGTATATACAGTAAGTTCATTTTCTTTTTGAATACTTAATATAAGCCAATTCTCTCGTTTTAATTTGTGAATGATCATGAGATCTAGAATCCTACCGTACTCTTTTTAAATATACACAACTTATATAAGAAGGCATGGGTTTAAGGTAGCCATCCATGTGAATGGCTTGCTCCAGTTTTTGGCTGAATTAAATATAGGTAGAACTGAGTGTATGCTGTGATTACCTGTGAGTTCAGAGAAGGCACAGCTAATAGCTCTGGGCAAAGAATTCAGCTCCCTATGTGCCTTTCAGGGTCTTAAGCAGGAGATAGCTATACATATCTACTTTTTCATCAGGCACCACTAGACTCTAGAATGACCTGCTGCTGGGAGAGAGTTGACAGCTAAATATGCTGAATTTAAGAGTATTAAAGACCTATCTCTTCTGGCAAACCAACCCAGTTGATTATGATGCTATGTTAGTTTCAAACAGGGGGCAAGGGGATCATGTTATTTTATCACATTGTTTTATAGCTGTATTGTTGTATTTCATGATTGTTACCCACCTCGATCCTTCGGGAAGAGGCAGGTTATAAATAAAATTATTATTATTATTATTATTATTATTATTATTAAAAACTATGAATTTCAAAATAGGATATTTTATACTAGATGATTTAAATAAGTAAAATGTAAGCCTTGAGGAGAAGTGGGTAAAAATAAATAAATTATTATTATTGTTGTTACTACTACTACTACTACTACTACTACTACTATTTTAGCATTCTACAGTGTGCTTTTAGGACTACTTCCTCCATCTTTCTTTCAAACATTATCATAAACCTTGGACTTGGTAGTTCATAGCAACAAGTCCCACAAATTAATTCTGTTGTGGTAGGCCAAAATAAAAAGATTTTCATCCCCACAGAAATCCTGCTGTGTGGCAGACAAGGTACTTTTCCAGAAGAGATCCAATCAGCACCAGGGCTGAGTATATATTTTAATTTGTATTGAATCCTACTTGTGTCTCAGGTGATTTTACTGGATAGCTTTCATCTTTGGACACTGCTTCAAACTTAACTATTGAAGCACAGAAACATGGCACAAGGGTCATCTCGCTGCAAGCCAGGAAAGTTTTTCCATTTCCAGTTCTGGTCAGCACAAAACCAGGAATAGAAAAACAAACAAACAAACAGAGGACAATTCAACTCATTTTGTGAGTGTGCCTTCAAGTCACCTGTTCACTTATGGCAACCCCTTGATGTTCATAGGGTTTCATACTTTTCACATTGTTCTAATTTATTAGTGTCCTTTTAGGTCCTGCCAAACAAAAAACCTGGGGGGTGGGTGGGGGTGGGAATGAGGGATGGGACTTGAATTGATTTTACTTGTTCTGATGTTTTGAAATGTTGTACGCCACCCCAAATGCCTGGCAGAGGGGTGGGATATAAATAAAAATTATTATTATTATTATTATTATTATTATTAAAAACAAACAACAACAACAACCAGTAGATGGATATACAGTGGGCCCTTGGTATCTGCTAGGATTTGGTTCCAGAATCCCCCATGGTTACAAAAATCTGTGGACGCGCAAGTCTCATTAAATACAATGGCGGTGAAATGGTGTCCCTTACAATAAAACAGAAAAAAACAAGGTTTGTTTTTAGAATTATTTTTGAGTAGTTTCAATACATGGATAGTTGAATGCATGGATAAAAAAATCTGTGGATACACCAAATACACAGCAAAAATAATATGCAAATTAAATAGTTTGACCTAATTTGGTAATCACAATTAAGATACAATTACACTAGCCAGGACAAATGAAGTGATCATGGTCAGGTTTTGCAACCTTTCTTTGAAAGAGACATGCTGATCAAAATACTAGCATGCCACTGGATTGATCTGTGTTTTGGAACAGCAGGCTCTGCAACTGAGAGCAGGTAAGGAAAGCTAAGTCTAAGTACAGGTGGTGTATGTGTGTGTGTGAAGGGGGAGAAGGAGAGAATGAAGGAGCACAGGAAGAGTATGTGACAAGGAAGATTGATGGTTTCCCTCTCTAGTTTTCCCCACTGCGAAGGCACACAGGAGGTAGGAAAGGGGACGAAGATGATGCTGGGCCAGGGACAAAGCCAGCGGCTTCCCCGAAACCATTTCAGCCCTGATTAATGAGGCAGCAGCAACTCAGGAAACAGAGAGGGATCAGGCTTAGACTTCCTCCTTATTTTTACTTAATTATAATTTGATCCACAAAATTCCACATGGTTTTCATTGTTGGCTAGTTATGGATTTTTAAACCACCCCCAAAAAGACACAGCTAAAACACAGAAGGAGGTGAGAGAAAGAAAAGGAGCTCTTTTACAGGGCCTCCTTACACTGAGTGGAAGGACGTGAGGTCTGAATCCATTAGGAAAATGGCTGAAGAATATACAAGAATATAACACACCAGGAATTTAAAGCCTTCTACATGCTAACAGTGCAGCAGGAGAAGCTCAGCATTAAAACAAGAAATCTGGTATTCAGATATTCCACCACTTCTCTGCCTTTTCAGCTAATATATATTCTGGTGTCATATGTTGCATCCATATCAAGAAAAATATTATGCTGTGTGCAGACAAATGGATGCAAGCGATTGAACTAAAACATTCTGCTGCAATGTGTGTGTCTGTGTGCGAGAAATGTCTCCATTTTACAAAAGAAACATTGTTTGTACATCATACACATTCTGTTCAATGAAAAAGCCAAGTTTAATGCTGCAATTTATATCTATCTATCTGAGATTAAGGGGGGTTGCAGACTGCCAGAAATAGTGCAAATTGAGTCCACTTTTAGGTTTAGGGTTAGGGAATCATGGGAACTGTATTTTATTGTGGCACCAGAGCTCTCTGGCTCAATGTCTCAGGGGAAAAAATCCCATGATTCCCTAGCACTAACCCTAACCCTTAAAGTGGACTCAATTTGCACTATTTCTGGCAGTCTGCAACCCCCCCTATGCCCCACTGTACTTAATGAAACTTGCTTTCAGACAGATATGTACAGGGTGTCTATAAATCAAATTAAGCCTGTAAATAAACTGTATAAAACTATGCATTAGAACTATAAGTCACAAATATAATAGTATTCCAAAATATTTATTTTATACAATTTGGCTGCAAACTTTGAAAAGCTACTTGAATTGACAAAGGCTTCATTTGCACTGAAGAAATAATGCAGCTTGACACTGCTTTAATTGCTATGGCTCAGTGCTATGGAATGCTGGGATTTGTAGTTATGAGATATTTAGCCTTCTCTGTCAGAGAGCTCTGGTGCAACCACAAACTATAAAACCTAGAATCCCATAGCATTAAACAATGACAGTTAAAGCAGTGTCAAATTGCACTATTTCTTCTTCAGTGCAGATGCAGCCAGAGACTGTAAAGACTTAAGATATTTGAGCATTCAGCTCCAACACTATCAGGTACAGGATCCACCTTTAGCCCTAACTTACATCAGGGAGCTCACATCAGAGCCTTTATCACATGCCCATCTTTCTTTCTGCTCTCAGTCCTTTCCCTACACCTTTCATACTAATCCCTCCTATACGGTATTTCTTTTATCTCAGAGTCTCTTAAGAACACTGTAAAGAAACAAACAAAAAGAAAATATGGACTATGATGATATTTATAGGTTTTCCCTGAAGCCTTACTAAAATAATTAGGTCTGACTTTGCATTGTATCCTTTGACTGCTTTCGTTACATCTCTTAGTATGAAAGTCATCCCATTTCTTCATGTCTTTTCATTTCCTGAGTTAAAAACACTGTGTAGTGGCCCATTCCTGTCCATTTTAGCTCTCTCACCCCTAGTATTGCTGTGTTTATGCATTCCACTTCCCTTTTTACTATGTCTAGCTTCCCTCGGCTCATGCTTCTCACATTCCACGTTCCTATGTGTAGTGCCGATTCGGATGGTATTTGCATTGTTTAATATGTCTGCTGCTTGTCTTCCCACTTTTGAGATTTCTATGCTCTTGTCTCATCTGTTTATTGTGATTTCTCTTTGTTATTCCTTCTAGCTTTCTTTTTGTGTGTGTTCTAGTCCTACTTTT
>CM034703.1:132985980-132996374 GCA_020142125.1 Phrynosoma platyrhinos | reverse complement strand
TCTCACTCTAAGCCCATATGTGGGAAGCTATCTAATAGTTCCCTTACAGCAGGATAATGTTAGCACTTGTATTTGAGGTTCCCTTATTTTCATATCATATGAATGTTTCATATCTGGAGAAAGCATATTCTTGAGAGGTCACAATAATCTTTAGGAACACCAAGTCAGGTTCTCAGGAGAAAAGGAGAGAGACCCAA
The DNA here is from genome assembly GCA_020142125.1 of Phrynosoma platyrhinos. Taxonomy (NCBI): domain Eukaryota; kingdom Metazoa; phylum Chordata; class Lepidosauria; order Squamata; family Phrynosomatidae; genus Phrynosoma; species Phrynosoma platyrhinos. The sequence continues at coordinate 132,996,177 of CM034703.1, read as the reverse complement.
GGCATGTGGATGATCCAGGTAACAATACAATCAAATATAAATGGATGTACTAATTGCTCTTTCCTTCCCCCAAGTCATCTGCATTTCCTATTGTACCTTGAGATAAAGGAACTCCTTGCACCCAAAGTATTAAGCCAACCTATCTGCCTGCCTTCTGCTGTGTTCCCTTCCATCGCATCCTGTTCAGTCACCCTAGGGTTGCCTTGATCCAATGCTATTTTTGTCACATTAAAATGAAAGCCTTCAACCACTCTGAAATCCCATTGTTGATTCCTGGAAAAGGACATCCAGCCTTTGTTACATTACAAGATAGCCCATCATTTGGGGCTAGATTTCAGGTATAAATATTGGTTCCAAGAACCTAGTCTCTGTATGCTCATTGTATATATACAGTTGTATGAGACTATGGTGCCCTCAGACCCACTAGTCTGAGCCACTCCAGCTTTCCATGATCTGCTCTTCAGACAAGTAATTATCATTCCCAATTCAACCCCTTAAACTCTGCTATCCAGTTACCCTGTTTCTATTTCAATTAGCTCTGGATGCTGTGTCTATGGTCCAAAACACACTGCAGAAATAATCTAGTTTGAGACTGCTTTAACTGCTCTGGCTCAAGGCTAGGGAATTCTGGGAACTGTGAGACATTTAGCTTTCTCTGTCAGAGAGCTCTGGTGCCATAATAAACTACAGTTCCCAGGACTCCCTAACACTGAGCTAAGGCAGTTAAAGCGGTCTGAAACTGGATTATTTCTACAGTGTGTTTTAGACCTGTGTGTGTGATTGCACTCTGCATTTTTCTAAATAAAACCCTCTTAATTCACCCAGACCTCAGTTATTACTGGTATATACAGGTTCAAACAGTTCTAAAGGTTTATCAGTCTCTTGCAAAGCTGATTTCCCCAAAATTTAAAGCAGCGTGGACATACTTGGTGGGGAACCCTCCAATCCCCTACTTTTCTTTCATTAACAAGGGATGGCCCTGTGGACACATCTAGGTCATGCAAAAGGTTCCTGGATCTCAGGGCCCGGCCTGTCTTCTCCCTTTTCTCCGATGGAAGGGAGAAAAATTCAGGATAAATGCGCTATCTTGAAAACTTTTTTTTTAAAAAAAATAACAATATTCCTATTTCTCTTGGCTCCTACTGCTGCTCTCCAGGAGTCTGGCTGGTCATCAGCTCCTTCCCATCATTCTTCCCCTTTGAAAGTTTTTTTTTTAAAACTACAGCCAACACCAGGCTTTCAGTGGAAAATACTGAGTTGTTCAGGAATTTCTGTTGAACATGGTACTGCAGGATTGCTGCTTTGGGGCTTTTCCTATCTCATTGGGCTCTTTTCCAAAAATTGAGTGCTCTTACTACAGGAAGTATTGCTTACTACTGATTCATAGCAAGATGAAGGAAGCTGTACGACATGACTGGCAGTCTGGTCCATCATCTTTCAGATCTCATGACACTGTTGGCATATCTAGTCAATCATAATTGGTTTGAATCCTGTGTTGGGAGAAAGATGAGATATAAACAAGCAAGCAAGCAAATATAAATATAATTCAGATCTCTTCAGTACCTTAGTTTAGTATTGTCTCTGGGTGTTCTAAGACCCATATGGGCATGCCTTCTTTTTTTTTAAAGGAAGCGTATTCTAAAAATCTTAAATGTTGAAAGGGCCTATCTGTGCTTTCTCCTTCCCATCCACCAAGGAAGAGGAGGAATGGCCAAAGATCCCAGTATGAATTTCAAGTATTAAACCAGGGGTAGGCAAACTGTCCCCCTTAAGGGCCAAGGGACTTCAGCTCCCAGAATCCCAGACTATTGGTCAACATCCCAGACTATTGGCCAACATGGCTGAGGCTTCTGGGAGCTGAAGTCCCTTGGCCCTTAAAGGGGACAGTTTGCCATTAAACCATATAGGTTCTTTCAGTGATATATCCTGGAGCTAAAAAGAAAAACACCCTCTGGTTGGGAATGAAACATCGCTGCTGGTGTTGGGAATTGCCACTGGGTGCTTCAGGACAAGAGAAATATTGGACTATCACACGAGGCAGTAAACCACAATTGGATCAAGATAATTGCATCTTTGTCTGAACATTAGCCCTTTTCTCTTGTTCTCACAGTGGAAGACTGTTTGGAAAACTGTTCTTTTCATTAATGCAAAAAGTCCACTAATGGCCTACTTTCCCACTACTGTTGTGCTATCATTTGCAATTTCATTTCCACATTAATGCTGATTTTGAATGGTCAGTGGATGGCTTTATGTGTCACTTAGGTGCCCTTTGATTATCATTGATCAGTGGAGAAGGAGGAGTAGTGAACATTTCAATCTAATTTCCTTTTAATTGGCAAAGTAATTGAGAAACCTTTAAACATTTTTTCTCTATAGAAAATAATTCCACTGGCAAGTGACCACCCCTCTCCCAACTAATGCTTGTCAAAGAAGCCAAGAGGGCAGGACAGTTCATCCCCCCTACTGTCCTATGATGTTATCACACGGGGGGGAAATCTGCTGGTTAATCCACACAAATCCCAAACAGAAACTGGATTTGTGCCTCATGATTTCACATGACATCGCACAGAAACTGGACAGAAACTGGTGTTATCTGAGATCTTTTTAAATTCGGTAGTTTTGAGGAAATGCATTTGCGAAATTACAGTAATTTTGCATTTGCCATAATGTGAAAAGCAAATGCACATTTGGGAGCATTTCCCTGCTTTTTCCCATGGTTCCATGGTTCCACGGCGAGCATTCCTCTATCTGTGCATGTGCAAGAATATCAATTTCTAGTACATTTACGGGCTTTTCTCACTTGTGTGTGAACGTTAAATGCGCTTACTGTAATTTCGCAATTAAGGTAATTACATGTGAAAGCCATTTGCGGAATCAAGGTTTATTTTCGGAATGCCTCATTTCCACTTTATTATCGCTTTCTGGCTCACGTGTGATAACGCCCTATGATTCATTTGGTTATTTTAGTTCTCTGTTTCATGTTTTGCTGCATGATGGGGTGAGCTTCCATCACTAGTCCCAGCTTTCTGCCAACCTAACAGTTTGAAAGCATGCAAATTCAAGTAGATAAATAACTACCACTTCGCTGGGAAGGTAATAGAGTTCAGTGCAGTGATGCTGGCCACATGACCACCAGAGTAGTCCTGTCTCCCTTGGCTTAGTAACGGAGATAAGCACCACCCTCTACAGTTGGACTCAACAACCTTGTCAAAGGGGAATACCTTTCCCTTTACCTTTATTGCCTTTTCTCTTTCTTGTCCTCTTTCACCTTCTGTTCTTCCATCTCCTGCAACTCCTGGTTAAACATCTTCTTCCATTTGCTCTAGTCCCCTTTCTCTTCTCTCTGCACACAAACTTCTTCCTTTTTCTCCCACTCATGTCCCTCTTTTTCTTTTTTATCCCCCCCATCCCAGATAAATATCTTCTTTCTTCTTCTTCCCTGTCCATGCATTTCCTACTTTGAATTTGGCCTTCTTCTCAATTCTTCTGGCTCTGTTCTTTCTTAGCCCTTCTTTCTATTATCATCCATTTTCCCTGTCTACCCCCCAGTTCTCCAAATTGTGTCATCTTCCTTTCTGCTTTTCCAACTCTTTCTCTCCTGTCCCTTCCCAAAGAAAACCTTGAAATCATGATGTGACATTCTCATCCAGCTATAACCATGCTATGCCTTCAGATGCTGATGTGCCATCTCTCCCTGTCTGGCTGCCCATTACAATATCAAAAGTCAAAAAAGTTGATAGCACTTTTAAAGCAGGAAGGCCTTGGGAACAGATGTTATTTCTCCAGAGATGTTAAACAACTACATAGTTTGGTGAGATTCAATGCTAGCAGCACATTTTACATTTATTGACCAGTCCATACAGATTACTAGTGACTGTGGCTCGGCCATAATTATAACAATATATGAAAAAGGGTCCTTGCCTGGTCCCTCTAATTACCATCTATTAGTCTTCTCAGCACAGTGAGTAAATTGTATGCACTTGTGCTGGAAACTCTGAGAATCAGAGTGGTTTAGTGGTTTGAGTGTTAGACTCTGGAGACCAGGGTTCGATTCCCACTTGGCCACAGAAACCCACTGAGTGATCCTGGGCAAGTAAGTCATTCTCTCAGCCTCTGAGGATGGCAATGTCAAACCTCCTCTGAACAAATCTTGCCATGAAAAACCATAAATCGCAGATGACTTGAAGGCACACAACAGCAACAACAAAGGATCTCCATAAGTCAGAAATGACTTGAAGGCATGCAATACACACATGCGTGCACGCGCACACACACAAGGAGGCTTTGGGCTGGCCACTTCATTTTTGAACAGTATCCTATACCATCTGGCAGAGAAATATACCTCAAGGGCTCACTACTTTGTGCTGCCTGCATTGACTTTAACTCAGCATTTGAGAGTATTCCCCAAGACCTTCTTTGGACCAAACGGAAAGCTTTTTTCACAAACCATAGATTAGACTGTGGAATGACCTGCCAAAAGAGATTTGACAGCCGGATATGCTGCCCGAATTTAAAACAGCATTGAAATTCAGTCTCTTCAGTAGGCTTATCCAGATGATTTCAAATGATAAATTTTAAATGTTGAATTTTAAATGTGGATTGTTTTAGAATGTGTTTGTTTTATTTGTCCTTTTAAACTGTTGCAAGTTTTAATTAATATGTTTTAATTGATGTTGTGCATTGTTTATTTGTTGTTGTTCCCCATCTCAATCCATGGAAAGAGGCAGGTACGAAATCATAATCATAGTTATTGTTGTTGTTGTTACTTATATTGAACCATACACTACATGACAGCTCCTTGAAAGTAAGATGTAACCCACAGGGATATTTGTCATCCTTGGCCCCTGTTAGTGTGTATTAATAATATGGTACAATATCTAGTAGATATGGTACAATATCTAGTATGGTACAATAATATCTAGCACAAATTCACACCCACCTAAAATAGCAAACTGATCAATCACTATTTTACTGTATATGAATGATACTGTAATCTTATATTTTTCAGAAGTGGACTTTAGGAGAGTACTCTGGATTACCCAGATGAGTGACAAATTAATGGTTATGGCATAGAACAGGTCAGATTATTTAAGTATTTGGGAGTATTATTTCAGTTATATGGGTGCATGGAGAGTTTAATCTGTACATGCCATTGAGAATGGCTAAAGGACTGTTGGTGCCTTCCTCAGACTATTTTCCGCCAAATGAAACATTCCTTCTGCAATAAAACAAAGAAAATGTTCTGGGGCAAAAAAAATCGAATTTTGAATTGTTCTAAGCTTTTATAAAGACCTTTGACCCCTGGAGATGATACAGACCAAATTCCTCCTTGCTATTCTTGGAGTTGTGTGTTGCCTTCAAAGAGCCTTGCTGAGAGTGGATTCTGGAAGGTCCCACTTGGAACACATACTTGGTTCTATATAATCAATCAAGGAGTCAGCATTAGGCAGTGGTTTGAGTCCTGGACTATGACTGTGGAGAACAGGATTTGAATCCTGGCTCAGCCATAGAAAACCACTGGGTGACCTTGAGCAAGTCCTAGGAGATTATCAGATGGGGGGTGGGGACAGGAGTAAAAGGCATATTCCCAGTATAATCGCATGATCACACTGAAGATTTTCAGATGACATTGCTCTCATCCAGGACTTCTCCCATGAAAAACCCGGAATGCTCCTGCAACAAACCATTCATGGGGAAGTCACAGGAATGATGTCTCAATAGCGCAAATGAAGCACGATAGTGAGGGTGTGAAAGTTAATTGCTCTTCATTCACACTATTGGAGAAACAACAAGGGACATTTACCCAGACTGCATTTTGGTGGAGGCAATCTGTTCTCATAGCCATGATCAGTTTTAAAGTGGATTTCAGTCTTCTTTTGAGATATGGGACATGAATTTGTTTATACTGGATTAAAATAATGTGGTGAAGTAATAACTTTTATTGTATTGTCTTTTATTCTGTGCAGGATGGAAACATGATTTGCAGACATGCACCATAGTGCCAAAACAGTGCATGCGTGAAGGATTTGTTCCAATATCCTAATGATTCATTCATGGATGTACGCAGAACACGATCGCAATATTATTTGGTTTTTATATCACAATTATCCTGCGATTGTGCAACTGTGCAAAAATACCGAACGCTATAGTGCTACTGTTGCATTAGCTTTCAATATTGTGATTATTGCTGAATTGGCCCTTGTATGATTATCTCCATACTCTCTCAGCCTCAGAGGATGTCAATGGCAAACCCCCTTTGAAGAAACTTGCTGAGAAAACCCTGTGATAGGTTCACCTTAGGGTCTCCATAAATCAAAACAACTTGAAGGCACACAACAACATCAACATACAATCAATCAGCTATTGGCTTAAGTGATATCTTACACCTTCTGCTGTAGCCCCCTTGACTCGAATTCATAATTTTTCCTGGTTGAGTGCTGTTAAGCTGATATTACAACAGTATGTGTTTTCCACTTCAGCTCTGTTGTGTTTGGGTCTCTGTAAGGCCACCTGTGTGCACATGTACAGTTGTGTGGTTTGGGGGTTTTGTGGGTTTTTTAAAAGCTTTATTTTCCTCTGTGTTCTGCTATTGTCTTTTTAGGCTGATCTGTGATCATAATAAAGTTGATTGATTGACATTCTCAGCATTTTCAAATTGTAAGCTGTAAGGCTTCCTTTCTTCTCTTCCTCCTCCAAATATTTGGTGATTATAAGTATTATTATTATTATTATTATGGTAATTATTATTTTGCAGATGAGAAAGGATTCTTTAAACTCAGTATAAAAAAGTGATCAGTGAGACAGTGAGAGGAATTGGTTAAAAGTTTAGAAAACATTCTTGGAAAAGTGTCTTTAGTTGGCACACAATTCCCACGTGTTGTTAAAAGCAATGCTTACAAAAGTATTAAAATGGAGCTGTTGTTGCCTGTTTGGGATTTGCTTCTCAAAGCAAAACTTGGAATTTTTTAATTTCATTTGACTACAACTGTTATGTGCTATTGAAAACAGTGCTAGGAAATATCTTAAAAACAAAGTTAGGAAGGATTTCATTTCTTTGGTTGTTGATGTTATTTAATACAGACCTTGGAAAATATAATTTCCAATCAGGAGATTTTTTTTTTTCTCAGAAACATTGTGGTTTTTTAATTTTATTTTAATACATACTCTGAGAAACTGTGGCTAATGTTGAATGTATCATGTTTCTGTCATTAAGTGGGCCTGCCTCCTATGATATCAATGAAAGGCCACCACTAGGTCTCAGGTTTGGGCACTGAAATCTGAGGGCCTGGGATGCTTCTGACCAGACAACCTAATTACGTAGCAGAGAGACCTTTGGTGTCTCATGTATGGTAACTTGTGTTTGTGTGGGTCATATCAATGGGAACATTTCTCCTTTCCATGCAATGAAGTCCATACAATGAATAAAGTGACATATAAACATGACAGTCTACTAATGATGGAAGTCAGGAGTGTCACAATAGATACTGAGGGCATGGCTAGTAGGAGTTGTCCATTCTGGTAAAGGGAGAGTGGATTTTGTCTTCTCCACTTCAAGAACAGTAAAGGCTGTTCAAGAAATGAAACCGCCCAATGATAGACAAGGGGTGTTTAGATTTTTAGGGTCAGTACAATATTTGGCAAAGTATATTCCACAAGAGGCAGAGCTGACAGCCCCACTGAGAAACTTTTTGAAAAAGAATATAATTTTTCAGTGGATGCCAGAACATCAAAAAGCTTATGATGCTATCAAACAAAAGTTATGTAGTACACCCGTGCTTCAAAATTTTGATGTGACAAAGCCAGTTATTATTCAGGCAGATGCATCAAAAGATGGCTTAGGAGCATGTCTGCTTCAGGACAATAAGCCAGTGTCTTATGCCTCAAGGTCACTCAATTCAGCTGAAAAAAATTATGCACAAATAGAGAAAGAATTGCTTGCGGTTGTATATGCGGTACGAAAGTTTCATCAATATGTGTTTGGCAAAACTGTGTTAGTTCAATCTGATCACAGCCTTTAGAATCAATTTGTAAAAAAATTTTTGCATTTTGGACAACTAGGTCTCCTTTAAACTGTTGTAAAGATATCAAGGTGCGGTAGAGAGACAAAGATCTGAACAAAATTAATTAATAAATAGCCCGGGAAAGAGCGGGACTTGTAATATGCATGATCGGGACAAGATAGAGATCTGAACGCATGCAAGGCAAAGAAGGGAAAGTGAGCTGAAATTGGAGACTCGCCTGTTATTTTTAGCAGCCGCTGCATGTAAAATAGAAGAACTGGGGAGAGGAAGGCAGGGGATGTGCTGAAGATCTCCGCTGACTAATGTGGATATATATTGGAGCTACAATTTTTCTTTTGAAGAATTTCACTTGGTTGTTGTTTTTTTTATTATTTTTTAATATATGAGCACTCGGGGGGAGGGCTGTTCTTTTGGGTGACCGGAAGAAGAAGTAGAAGAGAAGAGCCAATTCTTCTTTGTCTGGGCTATTTTGGTCATCGGAAAGGAGGAAGACAGAAGAATTTAGCTGCAGAAATAGTAAATGAGGACATCTGCTGGAGATTGAAGAAAATTGAAGACTGCAGATACTTTTTGTGGAAAGCCTAAAGTGTAACATTTTGGAATAGCTGGTGGTAATAAATTGCACTGTTTTATTTAAAGAAATATATTGAGATTGGGAGCTAAATTAATTGATTATTATTTTTAAATCATATTATTTTAATTGTTTTTATAGTGTTTTGTAAAGAATTATTGAACATTATTGAACACTGAATATTGGAGGATAGTAGGGAGGGTATATATTTTGAAAGTTATTATATAGTTATAAGGAAACCTTGCAAATTTAAAGTATATATATTTGTTTTATAAGAAATATAAAGTATTAAGTATAAAGTAGCAAATATATAGGGGGAAATATTGATGGTGGAAGTATAAAATATAAGGTATAAAGTATAAATTTTATTTTTGGTTGTGAAATTTTTGTTACTATTGAGGGAAAGTAATATTTAAATTGACACTAATGCAGAGCAGACAACAGACTACAAAAATGCAGCAGCAGCAACAAACACAGAGAAGAGGCTCGACTGATCAAAAACCACAAGATTTCAATGCAATGATTTTAGAAGAACTTCAACTGATACGCCATGAGATGAAGAAAGATAAGGAGGAAATGAAGCAAGATATGGAAAATATGAAGGGAAATTTAAATCAAATAAGTCATGAAATGAAAAGGGATAAGGATGAACTTAGACAAAATATGGAAAGCTTGAAAGGAGACTTAAAGAGAGAGATCAAATTGGATTTTAATGAACTAAAGGAATCAATAACTTCAAGGTCAACAGAAGTTAGAGAGGTGAAATCAAAGGTCCATGATTTAGAAAAGAAGAATATGGAGTTGGAAGACAAATTAAATACTGAAATGGCTAAAAGGAAAGATATACAAGATGAGAAGTTGATGTGGGAATGTAAAATGCGGGAGAGATGCCTGAAGATTAAAGGTGCACCGGAAGTGGAAAACGAAAATCTGATGGAAATGTTGATAACTGTATTTTCAGAATTTACCGGCAAAGACAAACAAAGTATGGAACTTGAGATTGACAGGGCCTTCAGAATCAGCTTGTGGGTCTCCACGCAAAAGAAAATTACCTAGAGATATAGTAATATACTTTGTCAGGACGCAGATGAAAGATACTATCCTACAACTACATTTTCAGAAAAGATTAACCATTGCAGGAACAGAGGTACAACTGATGAAAGATCTGCTGGGACTAATTCTTAAAAAGTGGAAAGAATACAGCTTTCTAACAACACTACTTCGAGATTGCGGTATCAATTATAGGTGGGAGATACCAGAATTACTGTTTTTTAGATATAAACAGAAAAGAGTCAAAATCAACTCTACAGCTGCTGCGCAAGAATTTTTTGAGATTTTGAAGAAAGATTTAGAAGAAGAACAAGAGGCTGATCAAGGGTCAAATAACAAGTTTGGAAATGGAATTGGAAGTGAAGATAAACTGAGAGACATCCTGATGGGAGGCACGGGCAGGGTGAAATTTAAATTATGGCAACTATGGAGACGCATGGTAATATTAAATGCTTATCTTGGAATATAAAAGGCCTTAATAGTCCACAAAAGCGGAAATTAACATTTCATTATTTGGGTAAATTAAAATTTGACATCTTATGCCTTCAGGAAACT
>CM034703.1:132972069-132982441 GCA_020142125.1 Phrynosoma platyrhinos | reverse complement strand
AGGAAGTTTGTGTGGTCATGTTTTTATGCGAGTGGAAGTCTGGGGTGGGCTATCCCCTTTCATACTTTGAACATCTCTATGGTTGGGAGAAAAGAGCTAGGCTCCCCCATTGAGGTTTTCCCCTCTATATTCCAAAACTTAGACTGTCCCCAAAACCACCTTGGACAAGCTTAGGTAGGCAAAGTGAGGAGACGTCCTCAGCTGAGGCTGTAATCTCTGCTGCAAGGTTGGTCATTTTGGAGTTAGCGAGGGCAAGGAAGCCCAGTGCAGCTAACGAGTTTTTTTAAAAAAACTCATGGCAAGAGTCTAGTTCGGGCCCCAAGAGATAGTGATTGCCAGGAGCTTATGTTGGAAGGTTCAACTGAGTAGGAAGACAGCACTTGACCTTCCCAGCAAAAGGTTAGGAGAGAGTAAGTAACTGACGCTTGGCTGGGGTCTGGCGCAGGTTGTCTGTGGCACTAGCAGCAGTAGTGACACACAACCCCAGACCCACGAGTTCACTGGTGGGATGAGAATGGTCCCTAGGTCCGGAATCTAGCTAGCAAGGACAGGAGTGTCCTAATGGGGCTAGCAAGAGTAGGTTTGAGCTGGTAAGGGTGGGAGTGTCCTAGTGTGGCCAGCTAGAGAATAGAATCCAGCTGGTAAGGATGGGAGTGTCTTAGTGGGGCCAGCACAAACAGGAGTAGATAGAAGCAAGTGAGGAAAGGGAAGTCACCAAGTTATTTAAGGAGGAACAGGTCCAGGACAGGCTTCAGAAATGGATCACCAAAAAGTGGCCCAATCCATGGGTATCTGGAGGGTTCCTCATGGAGGATCCATTTCTGACCTTACTGGAGGCCTACAACCTCAAGACAGAAAAGAAGGAGCTGAAGAGCATCCCCAAGGCAGAAAAGGACAGGCTAGTGTCATGAGGAATCTGGACCCTAGCCAAGATGCTGTAGAGGAATATGTTGCTGGCCTCAGTGGTGGAGGTGAGGTCTCCCTTGGCGGAGCCCTTACGAACCCGCCCTCCCCTTCCAAATGGGACTGTTGCTGGCCTCAGTGGTGGAGGTGAAGTCTCCCTTGGTGGAGCCCTTAAGAACCCACCCTCCCCTTCCACCTGGGACTGTTGCTGGCCTCAGCAGCAGAGGCGAGGTCTCCCTCAGCGACCCCTTAAGAACCCGTCCTCCCCTTCCATTGGGACTGCTGCTAGCCACAGCAATGGAGGCGAGGTCTCCCTCAGTGGAGCGCTTAAGAACCCGCCCTCCCCTTCCACCTGGGACATTTGCTGGCCTCAGGCGCGGGGGTGAGGTTCCCCATGAGCTCCATGAGCATTGTCATCTGGCTTTCCCCCCTGTATTTGTTAGGAAATAAGGGGAGGGAGGTCATAAGGTTGTAATAACACTCTTGTCTCCAATTTGGGCCGGGAATGATTTGGGAGTGGGAATTGAAATTGTGCGGGGGAAATGGAGGTATGGCGGGAATAGAGTGAGGCAATGTTACAAAAGAAGGCGGGACCGATGTTTGAAAGCTATCCCTCCTCCTGCTCTCTCTGTTTCTTGAACTGGTTTGGAGAGCTTACCAGCCGTTCCACAGAACCTCACCTTGATCCTGTGCAATGCCAGGTCGATCAAGAACAAGATTCATATTATCCATTATCTCTTTCTAGATGAGGATGCCGACCTGGCTTGCTTTATGGAGACCTGGCTGGGAGAGGGTAACACCATAACGTGGATGCAGGCCCTCCCGGCTGGGTACTCTGTCAGTGAGCAGATAAAGGGAAGTGGGCAGGGGGTGGAGTGGCTCTGGTTCATAAAAACAACTTGAGCTTGACTAGGATACCTGTCCAGAACATAGCCCACTTTGAGTGCATGTACCTTAGCCTGCAGACCAGGGATAGTTTGAGGATTCTACTAGTATACCAACCATCCCGTTGTCTAGCAGATTCCCTAACCGAGCTGACACAGCTGGTATCAGAGTTGCTGCTGGAGTTGCCCAGACTTTTAGTCTTGGGCGACTTCAACATCCCTTTGGAGACCAGTCTGTCAATTCTCACAGGCGCTGCTCGGGAGTTCATGGAATCCATGAAACATAGGCCTATCCCAATTGGTTGTCGGGCCTACTCATTGTGCAGGTCATACGATGCGGTCTTCAGTACGGAACTGGAATATCCTCCTCATTGTCATGGATGGATCATTTCCTCATTAAGGTTGAACTAAGAGCCTCAGTCCGCCCCTCTGGGGGTGGTGGACCCACTAGAATGGTCTGCCCTTGAAGACTAATGGAACCAATTGGATTCCAGAAAGCCTTGGAGGGTTTAATGACTGGTAGTGCCGGTGATTCTGTCGAAGCTTTGGTTAATACTTGGAACACTGATCTTACCAAGTCTATTGACACAATCGCGCCCAAGCGACCTTTCCAACCAGCTCCCAACCGTCAGCCTTGGTATACAGAAGAGCTTAGGAGGATGAAGTGGGTTGGACAATGATTAGAGCACACCTGGCGGAAAACTCAACTCTTACCTGACAAGACTTGTCATAAGAATTTTCTTGATTCCTATCGAGAGGCAGTACATGCAGTGCAGAGATCTTTCTGCTCTGCACATATTGTGTCTGCAGAGTCTTGTCCAGCGGAGCTGTTTAGGATGGTAGGGGAGCTGACGCGGGTTCCACCTGTGCAGAACCTACTGCTCAACCCAACAACGGCCTGCTGCAATGCATTTAACAACTTCTTCGCAGGTAAAATCTCTCAGACAAGAGCCGACTTATATGCCAGTATTGATACAGAATTTTACTGGATCAGTTCCAATCTGTGAGTACCAATGATATGGACAAGCTCCTTGATAGAGTGAGGAACACTACCTGCCCTCTCGATCCTTGCCCATCATAGCTGGCTGTCCGGGGGGGGGGATGCCTTGAGGATGTTCCTTAAGGACATCATCAACGCATCCCTCAGGAAGTGGTGGTGAGGCCACTCCTGAAAAAGCCCTCCCTGGACCCCCTGGATATGAATAAATACAGGCCAGTCTTGTTATTACCATTCCTGAGCAAAGTGATCGAGAGGGCGGTGGCTCTTCAACTCCAAGCTGTCTTGGATGAAACCAATTATCTAGATCCAATTCAAATGGGCTTTAGGACAGGTTTTGGAGTTGAGACTGCCATGGTTGCCTTGACTGATGACATTCGTTTGAGCATCGATGGGGTAGTGTGACCCTGCTGGTGCTCTTAGACCTCTCAGCGGCCTTTGACACAATTGATCACAACATCCACTTGGATTGCCTGACAGGGTTGGAAATTGGAGGCATTGCTTTGCAGTGGTTCCATCCCTTCCTCTCGGGCAGATCCCAGAGGGTGTTGCTCGGGGACAGCAGCTCCGCTAGGAACGAGCTCAACTGCAGCATCCCTCAAGGCACCATTCTGTCCCCAATGTTATTCAACATCAATATGAAGCTGCTGGGAGAGATTATTCGGAGACATGGGGTGGGGTGTTATCAGTACGCTGATGACACCCAGAAATATTTCTCTATGTCCCAGTCCTCAGTCTCGACTTCCGATGGTGTCTCTCCTCTTAATGATGTCTTAAGCCAGTAATGGACTGGATGAGGAAAAACAGATTGAAACTGAATCCAGACAAAACAGAGGTACTTACAGTAGTGGCCCCAAAATCAGGTATCAGGATACAACCTCCAGTCCTGGACAGGGTCACACTCACCACAAAGGACTGTGTTCACAGTCTCGGGGTGCTCTTGGATTCGCTTCAGATGATTAATCAGGTGAATGCAACAGCCAGGAGCACTTGTTATCAGCTTCGACTGATATGTCAGCTGTGCCCTTTCCTGGAAGTAAAGGACTTTGAAACTGTAGTACACACTCTTGTAACCTCCCGTCTGGATTTCTGTAATGTGTTCTACATGGGGCTACCCTCGTGCTTAGTCCAAAAAACTTCAACTAGTGCAAAATATGGCAGCCAGGTTGGTCTCCGGTATACCTAAAAGAGACCATATAACACCTGTACTGAAGTCTCTTCACTGGCTGCCTATTAGTTTCCGGGCCCAGTACAAGTTGTTGGTTATCACCTATAAAGCTCTAAATGGCTTGGGTCCAACCTACCTTCGAGACCACCTCCTCCCTTACAATCTGCCCCATGCACTCCGGTCCTCTGGGATGAATTTGCTACAGGTGAAAAAAACTAGACTGTGAGCCACTTCCCAGAGGGCCTTCTCAATGACCGCTCCCAGACTATGGAATGGCCTGCTGGACGAGATCCGTCACATATCGACCTTAGACAGCTTTAAAAAAAGCTGTCAAGACTGATATTTTCTGGCAGGCCTTTCCCGATTAGCCTTCCTGGTCATAGAGCCTGCCCATTTACACCTCCCTTCTTTGACACATTCCAGCTGCTATTACAGACATCGTTATTGTAATTATTGTATTTTGTCGGCTTTGTGCTTTAATTTTAAAATATGTTTTAATTGATGTCTGTTTAATAACTTTTTAGGGTGGGGTTAGGGTTTGGTATTGATTTTATTGTGCTGTATTTTATCTTGGAAGCCGCCCAATTGCTATGCAGAGGGGCAGGGTACAAATAAATTTATTATTATTATTATTATTATTATAAATACTGATTAGAAACAGAAGTTTCTAGATGACAAATTGGCATTGGCCACCGCAGGAAAAGACCCCACAGGAAAATACAGCATAGTGCAAAAGGAAGATGTATGGTGGGCGGTAGATGGAGAAGGAACCCACCACTGGATTGTCCCCACAGAGGTCCATGGAGACCTCATCCAGCATAGGACACAGAGGAAAGCAGGTTATGGTAGAAAGGGTTAAGGAGACAGGATGGTGGCCCCATATGACCCCGAACTGACCTCTGAGGAACAGAGGTGTATGTGTGGTTCTCCCTTGTTAATAATAAATATTTAGACTTTAATTGGAGAAGCCTGCCTCAGCGTCATCCATTGTGGGATGCCTTAATCCTCTGGTATACATAATGGTACACAGTCCTGTGGGGTGTTGTTAGTGTGATGAATGAATGGGTTCTGGTTGGAAGCATGGAAGCATGGCCCTGAACCAAAGATAAAATGGCTGAACAGCAAGGCATTGCTGAAGGACAGTGAAAGTGAGAGATTAAGGACGTTATCACATGAGGAGTTGCGGGGAGAAAGTGGAAATAAACCGGATGAGCGGAAGACTTTAATTTATGGGATTTGTCCCGTTCCGCCTCGTCTGATAACTAAATTTGAATTTAAAAGGGGGTTAATTCTAACAAAAACCTGATCTTTTCAAATCCTCAAAAATCCCAAAAATTAAAAGATCAGGTTTGCGTTCGAATTAACCCCCTTTTAAATTCAAATTTAGTTATCAGACAAGTCAGAACGGGACAAATCCCGTAAATTAAAGACTTCCACTCGTGCCCGTTTATTTCCACTTTCTCCCTGTGACTCCCCATGTGATAACATCCTAAGAAATGATGATTTGACAGGAGAAAGAATTTGCAGAACAAGAAGGAACTTGTACAAACACTGTGTGCTCTGAGCTGCGTATGACGTCAACAAGATAGCAATGGACAGATGAGACCTTGGTATGTTTTGGAACTATGAAAAACATGTTCTTCCCAAGAGCTGGCAAAATATGAGTATAAAGAAAGGGAATTTTCAGCCTCTCCTTTGTTGGCATTGAACCGGTAAGATGTCATCCCAACCCTTCGGGGATGAACTGAGCCATCATCCAGTGAAGTGGCTATGTTTTGTGAGTCTGTTATATGAATGGTGCGTGAATGAGAGCTCTTGATACTTAAAATGGTTGTCTTATTTTTTATTTGTTATGTCTTAATAAATATTACATGCATAGTGTCTAAACCCAGATCTGGTTTCCTACGTGTCTATATTGAAAATTCTATAGTCTAGAGTAGCTAAATTTCTCTCTGGATCAAAAGAACAACAGAGAACCTTGGTTCATGACATTAGGGCCTCACTCTTGCATATTTTAAGTGAATTATAAATTCTCCTAATTAGATCCTTCCTAACAAGGCAAGGACAAACACATTGAACAGTTTCACTGGAGAGCAGAGAAGTGGGCAGGGAAGAAGCAGGGAATGGCCTTACTGCCAGCCAGAAGGATGCCTGTGGAAATACAGTTTATTTGCAGGACAGTTGGTATTTGGGATAGGCAAGTGGAAAAATGTCTGTTTCCATAACAGCAGGAATCCTAACCCAAAATGGCTGCCCCAAACATAGTGGCAGGAGGGGGACACTATATTCTTCAGTATGACAAAAATAATGTTAAATGATACTAAGACGGGACCCAGATTTTCCACCCTATTTGTAGGTGACAAAAGTGGAGGTGGAATAGGGAAGAGAGTTCAATGAATACTCTAGAGGATGGTATGAGATTCTGCAAGAGTACTGGGGAGTGGTATGTGTGGCAGACAAAACTTTCTCCAAGTGGTTATCAAAAAATATTCTGAGAAATTTCAGCCTACCTCTTGAACACAACAATGTCTGAGAAATGTTGCCTTATTTTTCAGGAATTAGTGGTGTCCGAACTGGAACAAAGTCTAGTGTTGCTATGAAAGTTCCCTAAAGAGTAAACAGAAAAATAATGATCTAAAAATAGACTTCAGATGCACACCCAAATAGTATTTTGCTTTCAGAGAGATCACTTTTGACAAATGACAAATATCAAAAAAGCACAATAATTCTGTTTCTACATAAGGGAGTGATTTTGTAGGACACTTTCTATAAACAGCATACAAGTTTTTTGTATGCTAGACTAGAAAATAGCGTGAAAAAGAATACAAGACATAAACACTGGAATGAACTTCAAACACATTCTGAAAGCAATGCATCTAGTCTGGTGGGTAATATTGGTGATTCTGGAAAAGAATGAGCCCATCACAGATCTGGAAGTGCAAAAGTGTAATTGTTGCAGAAAGACATTCACCTTCTCTCCTCTTTCCTTCCTTGTTGTTTTCACTGAGATCTTTACCAACTCAGAAGAAACTGTGAGGAGCCAGGTTGCAACAAGACACATTCAGTTACTGCCTATTTGCAGCACGCTCTAGCTGTGTTCACATCTGCAGGACATTTAGCAGCTTGCATCTGGTTGTATTTGTGCAAATACAGTTCCATATTCACCAATAATTCCTGAGGCTAAAGGCCCTTCTCCTGTAACCTTGTTAATATTCTCACAAGACCTGGTGTGAATGCCTCACAGCCCCGGAGTAGAATTCAATCTGGTGAGACTTTTCCCCCATCCTTATGTCTCTTACTTTCTCTCTTTTTCGCACTAGGGTGGCCTCTTGTTTCCTGGCCACCCAACATGACGAGACATTCTCCCCCACTCTTCATTCTCAGTTTCAAGGAATTTCCTTTTGTCAAAGGCAAGCTGTGATTGACACATTTTCCTCCTCTCAAAGTGCAACCTTCTTAATACTTGATTTAACTATATCCTTATGGAGTTCTTTGAATGATTACCTTGGTATAAAGGAGGAGACTCTCTTGTCAGCCCCAACCATCTAATCTTCCTCCATAAAGAAGAATCAGAGTTAGCACTTTCTGGATTTTAAAAAGTCATGCACCAAAATAGTCAAAAATAGTTCCATGTTTATATCCTTGGCAGTGAACATTTTTATAAAGCTCAGAATTCCAGTATTAAGAGAGCTAGATGTAGAAGATCAGTAGAACTGTTTTCACATTTATCTTCACTATAAACTTCCTAAATGACTTTAGTTAAGCTACTTGCCCAATGCCTACCATCATTTGCAATATGTGGATGATATCACTGCCCAGCCTTATAGGGGTTTTGCAGGGATTCCTGAAACCATACACATCAAATTCTGTACAATACTGAAAAGTAATGTAGTGCAATAAAATCAAACTATTCAGGCTTCCCTTTCTTTCTCCCCAACAGGAATTGGAATCTGTCATTTTTTGGAAGGAAGAGAATTTAGTCCCCTTCCCTTTTACCTGATTAACTCCTGCACGTGCATGCTACTGAAACTGTCAACAATTAGTGCTGTTAAAGGCCATTTTAACTGTGGCATCTTGATGTACTTTCAACACATCTTGAAAAAATAGCCCAGCACTGGGACTACCTGAACTGATTTTGTGAAATGCAGGACAAATAAACAGTGGGCATGATGGAATTCAGGTGCTGGGCAGGTCTCCAGATTTGCTGTCTGATTTTGTAGAATGAGCTCAGACAATCATGCATGCCCTTAAAAAATAGCACATAACTCTGTGCACAGAGAGAAAGAGTGACACTATGCTTTATACTTTTTTTAGATCCTCTTCAATTATAGCAAAAGCATGAGAGAGAAATACTCTAGTAGGTGCCAGTGTTGTTTAAAACAGCATTGTTGGGGGGTTGCTTTAATGTTTTAATGAAAAAAATTGGTCCTTGCTTATTATATTAATATTGTGAAACATTATTTTATGCAGTAGAAAGCTTGATCAATCATGTTTTAATGCTTTCTAATATTAACAATCCAAAGATATGATTTACATCTTTCACTAAACCATTTTACTGCTTATAATTCACATTAAATCTGAATATATGCAGACTATGCATAATAAAAATTCAAAGTACTCTCAGAGTTATTTTAGACGATCTTACATTAATTGAAGGATTTGTTTCTGAATGGCATTTCTTGCACTATAAAATCAAGTGAATAAAAAGAAGCAGCTGACATTGGGTACTGGTCTAACAATGAACAACTGCTAATAAATGGTTTATAACATTCTGGCTTAAACCAGCCAACCCTGGTTGGTGCTACAACATTTCTGAAGCTGCCACCTCCCAAGTTTCTGTTTGGTTTGCAATTTTGCTGCAGCTCACATCCAGGGTAGTTTAACCAAAGTCTGATCTGCAGCAACTAGAAAATGATACCTATCTCTTGTAAATCAAGCTACTTTAAGACAAGAAAACCAACAAGCCAAATCTGCCAAATCTCTGTGACTGACCACAATTCCTTGCTTCCTGTGCTTATAGGGCTGTTTGTTTATTATTTATTTATTTATTTATTTATTTATTTATTTATTTATTTATTTCATATTCTGCCTGTCTCCCCAGAGGGACCCAAGGCGACTCACAGATAAAACCATTAAAATTACAATAAAATTCAAAACAATTAAAATGTCTATATCCAATATAAAATCACATAAAATGTACACACACACACACACACACACACAAAAACAGACTGAAACCCCACCTGCTCCATAAAACCACCCTGCTACGCAACATATACAGAAAGCCTGCTGGCATAAAATGTTTTTACTTGCTGCCAAGAGACCAGCAGGGTGGGTTTCAGCCTAGCCTCCTGAGGAAGGGCATTCCAGAGGGTAGGAGCAGCCACCAAGAAGGCTCTCTCTCCTCACCAGATCCTTCAGATCTTAGGGCTCTCACAAGTTTGTATGAGGAAATGCAGTTTCTCAATAGTCTGGACCCAAGCTGTATAGGGCTGTATAGGTCATGACCAGCACTTTGAATTGTGCCTTGAAATGAACAGGTAGCCAGTGGAGCTGTTTTAACAAGGGAGTTATAGGCTCCCTGTAACTGGCTCCAATCAGCATTCTGGTTGTGGCATTTTGAACCTGCTGAAGTTTCTGTACAGTTTCCAAAGACAGCCCCATGTAGAGTGTGTTGCAGTAGTCCAAATGGGATGTAATCAAGTCATGTGTCACCATAGCCAGATCTGATTTCTCAAGGAATGGGCAGCAGCTGGCGCACATGTTTAAGCTGTGCAAACGCATTCCTGGTCACTGCTGAGACCTGGGCATCCAGGCTTAGAATAGAGTCCAGGAGCATACCCAAGCTGCAAGCCTGAGATTTCAGGGGCAAAGCCTCAATTCCCTGATCTGCCTTATGACTGACCAGGAGCATCTCTGTCTTTTCTGGATAAACTTCAATTTGTTTGCCCTCATCCAGTCCATTACTGACAGCAGACCCTGGCTCAGTACAGACACAGCTTCCTTGGAATCAAATGGGAAGGAGAGATAGAGTTGGGTGTCATTAGCATATTGGTGACACCGCACCCCAAATCTCTGGATGACCTCTCCCAGTGGTTTCATGTAGATGTTGAATAACATGGGGACAGAATAGAACCCTGAGGGACCTACAGGCCAACAGCCAAGGAGCCGAACAGGAGTCCCCTAACACCACCTTCTGAGTTCACCCCTCCAAGAAAGACCGGAACCACAGTGCCCTCAAGTCCCATCCCAGAAAGGCAGCTCAGAAAAATACCATGCTGTATGGTATGGAATGCTGCTGAGAGATCCAGCAGGACTAACAGGGATACACTACCCATGTCCAGTTCCCTAAGTACGTCATCCTCCAAGGCAACCAAAGCTGTCTCTGTCCTGTAGTCAAGTCTGAAGCCAGATTGAAAT
>CM034703.1:132951357-132971640 GCA_020142125.1 Phrynosoma platyrhinos | reverse complement strand
GAAATCTGGGTAAGAATCAGGTTGGGCTTATTCATGGTGTTGACAGTCTAGTTCTTGCTTAGCACTTCAGAATGCAATGTTGTGCATCCTTTCTTGTTATTTATAATCAAGTTGACTTTGACTTATGGTGGCTCTATAAATGAAAAAGCTCCAAAATCCCTGGGCACAACCCTACTCAAGTCTTGCAGACTCAGGACTTCATTGATTGCATGCCTCAGTCTGTACTGTATTGTAGCTTCCTTCTTTTCCTGCTGTCTTAAACTTTACTAAGGATTATTTTCATGTTGTGCCTGAAGTACTACAGTCTCATGTTAGTCATATTTGAGTCAACAGTGTGATGCAGCAGTTAAAAAGGCCAATGAGATTCTAGGCTGCATCAATAGAATTATAGTTTTCAGATCAACAGAAGTAATAGTGCCACTCTATTCTGCTTTGGTCAGGCCTCACCTGGAATAATCCTGTGTCCAGTTCTGGGCACCCCAATTCAAAAAGGATGTTGAGAAGGTGGAACATCTCTAGAGGAGGTTGACCAAAATGGTGAAGGGTCTGGAAACCATGAAGCCCAATGAGGAGAGACTTAGGAAGCCTGGGTATGTTTTGCTTGGAGAAGAGATGGTTAAGAGGTGATATGATAGCTCTATTCAAGCATTTGAAGGGATGTCATATTGAGGATGGAGCAAGCTGCTCTTGATTGAATTTCTCTTTAATTTCTCAAATCTTGTGGAAGAATTTTCTTCAACTACTGTTTTTGTTGTCACTTTCTTCTATTTCTTTGCATTAATTATTACAATAGTTGTTTTTGTTCCTGTGCACAGATCACTGAACAGTGCAGACAAGGATTCTGACACTGTTGCTGTCACCTTTTACATTTGCTTCTCATCTGTCCTTAACTGAAGTATTTTTCATCTGTCATCCAATGAGTATTTCCTGCCCTTTTTACCTACAGATAGAATTTTGGGGTGTTTGTTTTTATTCTTTCCTAACAATGTTCAGACTCCTTCTAGTTCCTGGTCACTTAGGCTTTAGAGTACATATCTGTTCTAGGTCTTTAAATTCTGCAGGGATGTTCTCCGGATAGCATTTTTTCACGATTTAGCATACCTCTTTAGCTTTACTGTAATATTTGATATTAGCAGCTCATGACTTCTGGAGAGGTTATCACACATGACTTTTAAACGGTAACTCCCCTGGATAGGAAGTGGCATCCGTGATGCTGATAGTACAATGCCATTTCCCTCCCATAGCTGCCCCATCCTCCACCCATCCTTTTTCATTTATGGGGGAAACCCAATTATGCAGTGCCCCTGGGTGTGAAAGCCATTCCCAGGGTACTTGCATGACTGGAAGTCATGTGATGTCACTGTCCTCTCCCCTTTCCCTCCTCCCCCTCACTATATTTAATTTTTTTCTTCCTGTTTTTCACACAATTCCAGAACTCTGAAACCTCAAAGTTTTAAAAATCATTTAATAAAGCTTAAATCAGGGCTCCAGAGCTCCAGAATTGCATGCAAAAAATGGGATATTTTTTTAAACAACAAACCTAAAGGCTTGCTGGGTGAGGCATATTGGAGGGAGGATGGGGTTAAGGGAGAGAACAGGAAGAAAGTGCAATGGGGGCAGCAGACCCAGTTGCACAATTGAAAGAAGTGCAGTGGTGGCTGCTCCAAAATCAGTATGTTGACTGCAGCATGAAAAGGGATTGTGTGATAACATCCTGGGTCTCCAGAGACCTGTATGGTTGCTCCCATGGGACCTCCATGGAGAAGTGACACATACCACAGCTTAAGCCAGCTTTGAAGCTCCAGAGCCAGCAAGAGGTTCTGTCCTAGAAATGAGAGACAATTGGACTTATCCTAGTGGGGTCCTGCAATGGGTCTTACCCAGTGCGGGGGCCAGGACTTCAGGGGGGGTGGAACTTCTGGAAGGGGCTTCCAGCAGGACTTCCAGGGGTGGGATCACATGGGAGCAGCCGCACGAGCCAGGGAAACCACCATGCAGATGAGAGGAACAGCTGCATGTGCCAGGGAAACAGCCCTGTGGGCTGGGGAAGTGCCATGTGAGCTGGGCAAATGGCCACATGGGTGGAAGAAATGGCTGCATGGACTAGGGAAATGGCCATCCAGGCTGGAGGATCCCTCGAGGCCCAGGGACCCCTCCAAGGTCCAGAGTGGCATCCATGAGGCCCTGAGGGGCACCCACAGGGGGCAGTGGCTAACCAGGTGTCATCCCACTTCTGGTGTGTCACTTGGTGAGCTCTGCAGCCCCCACATCCCCCCAGTGATGACACTGACTTACCCACATTGGTCCCTAGGGTCTAAGATCATTATGAGCAGCCACAACAAGATAGAAGAAAAGGGAGCCTGGCTTGCTCTACAGTGGTGTGCTTCCAAATGACTTGGACATGTCACTCCTCAATTTTAATTTTTTTGCGTCTTAAATAATAGGAAGGGAGGTGGAGAAGGGAAGCCCTTGTCCTGGAAAGCAGGCCGCAGGACTGACAGCCAAAGCAAGGGAAAGTCTCAAACAAAGTTCTAATTACCAATCTGAGGGAGCAGCAAGCAAAGAGTCAAACCCGGTCTGTAGGTTGAGGGTTAGAGGGAAGCCAAGAAGCAAGGCAGCCTGAGATCCAGGGATTCAGAGGTCCAAGAGTAGTCAATGGTCTGAAGGTCAAGGATACTGGGAGTCCAAGATAGTCAGGAGTCAAGGGTTCAAGACAAGGAACAAGGAGAGACAGAGGCTTTTGCCAGGAAGATCAGATAATCTCTGGCACTGAGGCAGTGCTTCCCTGCTTGCTTAAATCCCCACGCTGCCAGAGCTCAGCTGGGGCTGATCACCTTGATGACCTTGGCATCTTTCATAAAGCCTCCTCAAACACTGGAGGCCTGCCCTTTTGGCTCTACGCTTACTGAAAGTAGGCATGGTCTCTTGATCATCCTCCATGTCTAACAGCTCTGTCATTGGGAGGTTTGGCTGCAGAGCCTCTTGTGAAGTTACAGACTTTGCTGGAGACTCTGCTGCTGGAGCTGGTAAAGCAGAGCTGTTAGGACTGAGCTGAGGCTCCTCCATTGCAGACTCAGGACCTGGAGGAAGTTCTGACTTGTCCTCCTCATCCTTGTCCAGGCAGGGCATGACAGCCCTCCCCAAGCCTGGGAAGTTAATTATTTCTCTTGTTGTGGACTCCCTGCCCTTTCTCTGTTGCTGAGGACTAAGACTTAATTATTTAAAGTCTCTCTACCTTGCTGAGAGCATAAGGAAATTTTGTTGAAATTAATTTTCCACAATGGAAGATTTTTGCTCTGAATGAACTATTTTGTTTATGTTTTTAGCATATTAGTATATTATTTTAGTATTTTAGCATTTTTAGTGTTGTGTTTTATTGTATATGTTCTAATGTATCACACTTTGGTGAAAAGGGAGTTGTAAACAAACATTGTTATCATCATTATTATTATTGCTACTTACTGCTCTAATCAAAGAAGTTTTGAAGTGGAATACTTAAGTTTTAGTTCTTTTTAAAATTGTTACATCTGCTGGCTTTGCTTATCTAGCCAGTTCAAACCAGTTGGGATGAAGTTTTAAGCTGGATTTGATTTTCAGTAAGGAAAGGGTGACAACTGCTGCCTTGAGTCCCTGCATCAGGAGGAAGGTGGGATATAAATATATACAATAACAAAATAAGAATAATCTCCTGGGCCTATGACAGATACATAATAGCTTGAGGTTCTGAGATATAGCACTCTCTGCTGGTGAAGTTGAGAAGGATTATTTGATTTTTGAATCATTTTATATATAGGGATGCAACGGTTAAAATGCTAAATCTGTAGATTGCAAGATCAGCAGGTTGGCAGTTCAAGGCCTGAGTGCTGCATGATGGGGTGAGCTCCTGTCACTAGTCCCAGCTTCTGCCAACCTAGTAGTTCGAAAGCATTGTTTTGCTAAATGAAGCTGCTTTGCACCTAAATTATTAGATCTGAATCAAGGAATTTCAGACAAGCTACAGTACTTGAAAAACAATATAACTAAGATAGAAATGGCTATAAAGAAAGATATAAAATCTGATTTTAAGGAAGAATTAAGAGAAGTCAATCCCTCCTTTACAGGATTGTGATGCAGAAACAAGTGACAGAGAAGATAAAACAACTCAAGGAAAGAACTGATAAATTTGAGCAGGGGTAGGCAACCTTTCCCCTTTAAGGGCTGAGGGACTTCAGCTCCCAGAATCCCAAGAGCTATTGGCCAACATGGGACTATTGGCCAACATGGCTGAGGCTTCTGGGAGCTGAAGTCCCTCAGCCCTTAAAGGGGAAAGGTTGCCTACCCCTGAATTAGAGACTTCTTCTGAGAGATCTGATAGAGAACATGAGAAGGACTTGGACACTATGGCTTTGATGGAAGCTAGAGAAAAAATGTCTCTATTTTAGAGGATATCCAGAAAAGGTAAAAGAGAATTTAAAAAGAATAATGACTTAGGTCCTTTGCAGACTGCCAGAAATAGTGCACATTAAATTGAGGCACTGTCTTGGCTCAGTGCTAGGGAGTCATGGGAATTGTATTTTTTTCTGAGACATTGAGCCTTCTCTGTCAGAGAGCTCTGGTGGCACAATAAATTACAGTTCCCATGATTCCCTAGCACAGAGCCAGGGCAGTGCCTCAATTTAATGTGCACTATTTCTGGCAGTCTGGATGCAAGCTTAGGCAGTGGCAGAAATCTTGGACACAGATAAGGATAAGATGGAGAGAGAAATGGATTGAATTTTCAGAATAAATTCAAAAATGACAACACAGAAAAAACTTCCAAGAAATACTGATGTTTATTTTTAAAGGAAATATGTAAGAGATTTCTGCAAAAAAGTAATAAACAAAAGATGATTATTGAGGACAAAGAAGTGAATGTATAAAGGATATCCCAACTAGAATCTTAAGGAAAAGATGAGCTTATGCTTTATTGACTGATGTATTGAAACAACATGGGATTCCTTTCATTGAGAAGAGGGGAGTCACACTTTTTATTTATTTTTACCAAGAAAGATACTTATTGAATTCAGTTATAAATAATATGGAGTTTAAGCAGAGACGTAAGAAAATTTTTAAAGATTAATACACCCACATACCAGAGGAAAGCAGAAGACAATACAGATTCTCTGGATCAAGACCCTGTGACTAAGTAAGATGGTGTGATGGTGGCTATGGCTTCAGCAAATGGTGCTTTGGCAATAGACAATGACCAACCAGTGAAATAAGAATGGATCTGGTGTACTGCATGGAATGTCAGAGGGCTAAACTGTCCCCAAAAATGAAGTTTTTAATTCTTTAGAAAAACAAAAATTGAAGGTGATTTGTTTACAAGAAATTCATATTAAAGGTTCAGCAATTTAAAAACTGAGAGCCAGTGTGGCATAGTGGTTTGAGTGTTGGACTGTGACTCTGGAGACCAGGGTTTGAGTCCCCACTCACCCACTGGGTGACCTTGAAGCTCACTGTGTAACATGCTCTCAGCCTTGGGGAAGGCAATGACAAATCTCCAACAAACAAATTTTGCCAAGAAATCCCCATGATAGGTTCACCTTAGAGTTGCCATAAGATGGAAATGACTTGAAGGTACACAACAACAGCAATTAGTACAACTACTTAAATATTTACATTATCCCAAAGTAGGCCATGTATATGTGTCATCTATGGATAAAAGGGGAAAGGAGTTGCGAAATTTGTGAGATCAATCCCATCAGAAGAGGTGTTTGCTGATACACAAGGTAGATAAGTGGGGATACAGATTTAGTTTCAAGGAGAAAATATTCTTGCTGTTGAAATTTATGCTCTTAACAGAGAATAGGTCAACATTTTTTGCAAATCTTTTACAGACTTTTCTTGAAACTTTTTTTTAAAAATTTGATAATAATGGGAGATTTTAATGCAGTAATCTCCTCAAATTTGGACAAAAAATTAGAGGAGCCAATTAAACCAAATCAAAGAAAATTGCCTAATTTTGGTTTTTTTGTTTGTTTGTTTGTTTGTTTGTTTTTTGTTTTGTTTTGTTTTTTTTTCCTGAAACTTTTGGGTTAAATAATGGATGGAATAATGGATTGGAAGGTTGGCAGTTCAAGGCCCAAGTGCTGCATGATGGGGTGAGCTCCCATCACTAGTCCCAGTTTTTGCCAGTCTAGCAGTTCAAAAGCATGCAAATGCAAGTAAATAAATAGGTACCACTTCTCAGTGGGAAGGTAACAGCATTTAGTGCAGTCATGCTGACCACATGACCACAAGAGTAATCTTTGGATGATGCTGGCTGTTCAGCTTAGTAATGGAGACGAGCACCGCCCCCTACAGTCAATTATGGCTAGACATTCATGTCAAGTGACTATGGGGCAAAACAGACAGCCACAAATGGGCGGTGTGACACTGCCCCTTTGAGCGCCAGGTTGGAGCTGCGGCAATCACACACCACGACCTCAACCCAGCTGTTTGCTGGCTCAAAAAGAAGTGGAAGAAAGACATTCCATTTTGAGCTGGTAAAAAGGTGGTTTTTCTGCTGTGGTGGTGGTTTGTCAGTGCTCCTGTAGCATGCAGCATATAAATGCCGTGCTACTGCAGTACCACAATGCTGCCCGCCATGTGGTTGGATGGGTGGCATGATGCCAGTTTGTGGGCATCATTGAGGCATGCGTCATCTGAAGGCCATGCCCCCATGCCACCTTGAAGCTGGCTACAGCTTCCGGTCTGTTTCACCTTTACTTTTACCTTTACCTTTAATGGATGGAGAGTGAAATATGATAAATCCATGGAATATTTTTTTTCCTGGAAAGATATAGTTCATTCTCAAGAATTCACATGATTTGAATGTCTTTATCTACAAGAATGGTTAACACTGATAATTTACCTATGGTTATTTCAGATCTTAGTCTAATTATGATGTGCTTGAAAGGCAGAAAATACATATAACTGGAGATTGGATGATTTTATTGTTTAAAATGATAAGATTTTAGAAAAAGCAAGTAAATGGATAAAAAATATTTTAAGGATAACTTATATAAAGGCATAGATATTAAAACAGTTTGGGATGTAGTAAGGCAGGGATGGGAGGGTTTTTCATTCAGCAAAGTTTGAAACTTAAGAAACATAAGCAAGAACAATAATTTTAAAAGAAATACAGAAGAGAGAAAAGGATTTGAAAAGGTCACCTAAAAATTGAAAGTTATATGATGAAATAAAGATATTACTATTGCAATGAGATATGTTGATGATAAAAGAAATTGTAAGGAAACTTGTTATGTTAAATGTAAGCATTTTGAGTCTGCTAATAAGCCTGGGAAATGGTTGGCTTATAAACTGAGGAAAGAGTGACAGAAGAAAACAATAAAAAATGCTAGTTAGTTTATGGGCAAAGGACAAAGTATTGGTTACCACCTTTATAGTCCTACATGGTTTGGGTACAGGTTACCTACAGGATTGCTTCCTCCCATACAATCGTCCACATACATTCAGATATGTCCTCCAGTGGACATTTACTCCAGTTAGCCAGGACAAGGTTGGCTACTGTCACCAAGTGGACTTTTTCTTTAGGTGCCCGTAAACTGTGGAATAACCTGCCAAAAGTGATTCAACAGCAGAATACACTGTCTGAATTTAAAAGTGCATTAAAAACCAGTTTCTTCTGGCAGGCGTATCCAGATGATTTTTAAATTGTGAATTTTAGATGTGGATTGTTTTACCTTATGGTACCTCATAGTTGCCCTTTTAAATTGATGCGTATTTTAAGTGATGTTGTTTGTTTGTTAATTGTTGTTGTCCCCCATCTCAGTCCATGGAGAGAGAAGTGGATAAGAAATAATAATAATAATAATAATAATAATAATAATAATAATGTGAATCATCATAATCTCATACATCCATATATACAGTCATCATTTGGGTTGCCTGAAGAATATATTTGCAATTAATGAATGGCTGGCCTCACAAACTTTATTTCACAGGTAGTTCTCCTGCATTATTTCTTGATCCTAGACCCAATTCTCTTATAATTGGTTCAGCTCTCTTTCTTAATCAAAAAAGAAAAAGAAAAAAAAAGATGTTGGAGTCATGGGCCTACATTTTGTCAAGATGTTGTTATATTTGTTCTCAGTTAAGATGGTGCAGAGAGATATTGGGACTGCATTTGGCATGTTTTTCCTAAACAGCATCTAAAGGTTTTCCAAATGCAACAACACAAAGACTTCTTGAGATATTCAGTGTTCTCTGCCAAAGAAGGGAGAGGTAACCTTGCACAGGACAGAGGCAATCTGGATCTCAAAAGAGGTTTCTTTTTGTGTTGTTAATGGAGTTTAAATTTTATTTCTTCTATTTACAGTAGTCCTCTATTTACAATAGAGCCCACATGGCCAATGAGGAGGAATTGCCTCTGCCTACACAGATATCCCTCTGTACCATCTTAACTGAGAACAACTCAGTTGGATTTTACTTTTTTTTAAAAAAGATTTAAGCATATACCCTATTTTAAAATTTTTAAACACACACACAGACACACATATATAGCTAGCATGTCAGACTCTCGTGCAGGGGTGGCAATTATGCAGTCCCACAGAAGTTGCTGGACTGTAGTTCTCCTCAGCCCTAACCAGCATGGTGAGGAAAGTTGGTGGCTGTGCAATTCCCAACTCTGCACTAATATACCCCTTCTCAGAGATTTCTTCCAATAATTCCAAAGGAACAAGGTTGTAAAGAACAGAGGAATTCTATAGTTAGCCTTGATAGATCAGGCTTCAGCATTTTATACAAGCTTGAGCTCACTTCTTCTACCAAAAGTGTCTGTTCGCCATTTCTTTTTGTGGTTATAATGAGCGCGTCATAATTTAGGTTTTTAAGAAGCAAGCCCCTCATTCATACTATAATTAAAGTATTTTGAAATGTGTATGTAGAAATGTCTCTTTTCGGTTTCTTGTGAAAACACTTCAACCATTTATATACCAAAGGTATAAAAGGTCCACTTTATTTATCGTAACAACGTACCAGTATGGCAGAGTCACCGCTTCCTCCCATTTGGATCATCAGTATTAGCTGCCCACCTTGCCAACAGATTTTGAGGAAACAGCAGCAATATGGCTATAATGTAATTAGCACTACACTGACTACGATGTGGAGATATGAAAGAAGACACCCTTGCAGAAAGACACCCTCCTGTCCTCTTTTGCGGTGAAGAGGTTGTCCTATAATAACTAAGGAACTCATGAAAAGTCCTGAGGACTTAACACTACAGAGTATTATTTGACTCAAAACACAAATACAATGGCAGCTCTGAAGAAGGCACAACAGCTTTAATACTCCCAAATCCCTGTTTATTTTCCCTGGAGACAGAGAGCGGGATGGTGAGTCAGCAGAACTCACACATTTTGACTGGTATTTATTGACTCAGAACCTCATGCTGACAGACAGATGGACAGGCAGACCACAATTCCTGTTACAGTGACTTCATTCTCTCCACTTTCTTTGCCTCCACATTCTGGCACCTTCGACATCCTTTCTACGGCTTCTGGTGCTCCCACCAAAGAGAATGGCAGCTGCCTCTCACTCCCTGATCCTGACGCTGCTGTGGATGGAAAGCTACCCGCCTCCACAGCTGGATACAGTGGAGAGAAGAAAAACATTTAGCCAGTCTGCCCAGTTTAACCCAGTGTACTGCTACTTAAGATTTCCCGTGAGATCTAGCTGACCATATAAATGTGAACTGATCTCTGCTCTAACTGCTTATCCTGTAAGTACAGTCGGCCCTCCATATCCACGGATTTCTTACCTACAAACTCAACCACCCACAGTTTGAAAATATTTAAATAGATATATAAAATACAAAAAGCAAATCTTGATTTTGGTATGTTACTTAAGGGACACCATTTTACTATGGCATTGTATTTAAGGGGACTTCAGCATCCATAGATTTTGATATCCACAGGGGATCCTAGAACCAAACCCCAGCAGATACCAAGGGCCCACAGAGAGGTCCTTGACACATGGCTTCATGGCTTTAAAGCATCACTCCCACCACTAAACTGAAGTATTGGGAAGCAATTGTGGGTGAGGTATCACTTATTTCATAGGAACCAAGTGATCTCAAGGTATGGGGCAGGATAATGTGGGGAGAGTCAGGCTTCTTTGCCCAGAGTACGGGTTCCCTATAGTGAAGGTCTGACCACCCAGAATTGGGTATGGTACATTGGTTTTGGCTCTTTGATGAGATTGTTCTCAAATGCACCAGTATATGACCAATATTTACTTCTGTGGAAGAAAGAGTACATATGAAGCACTACTGGGGTTTGAGCCTGAGAGCTGAATCTGCTATTTGTTCTTGAACCTGGTAAGAGTCTAGTGGTATTTGACAGGATTACACCCTCTGACAACCTTAGAATGTAACCCACCACATTTCATGTTGAACTCTGAACACACTAACACTAGATTCTTCTTGATCTGTTTTAAGAGTAGTGACTCAAGTAGATAAGCAGGTGATATGTAGTGTCAACATGGTGCAAGAGAAAACATTACAATGGGAGCAAGTAGGTATGATACATTCAGAAGTAGGAAGAGGTTGGGGAGAATGTTGTATGCTCTCCTGAGGTAAATTTGGACTGTGTAAAATGCATATCATATTATTTTCTTCCAAATTGAACCCTTACAGTTAGATTTCAGCTGTGTTTATAGTACTGGCTTTTACCCGTATAATTTGCTTGTAATACTTGTAGTTGTAATTGCAATTGTATACTTATATTTCATTATCTTTAGATTGTATGCCTTTGGCAGGTTTTAATGTTTTAACTTGATTGTTTCTGTAAAGAGCCAAATTTATGGCCCTATACAAATAAACAACAACAACAAAAACAATAGTTAAGTCAGGCTGCGTGAAATAGTTCAAGCACAGAAAAACCACATAACTTCACACAGAGTCCAAAAAGATAAGGAAGCATTTAAGGATACAAATGATAAAGGTATGTGCTTCCCCTGGTGGAAGAGATAAATTATTCATGCTTAAACTTGGATGAAATTACAAAAATATATAGGTAAGAAAAGGCCTATATTATTAAATACCAGGCTGATTTGGCATTGACCAATTTTCTTTGTTTTGGGTGGCTTGTTGCTCAACTAAACGAAACCCTGTGGATAAGACAACTCCATGTCCCCTTATCCTCAACCGCTCTGCTCAGCACCTGCAGTTTCATGCCCATGACTTCCCTGATTGAGTCTAACCAACATGAGGTGTTCCTCTCTAGTGCCTTTTACCTTTCCTAGCATTAGTGTTCAGTGTCCTATTTCTGCAGTTTAGGATTTTGTCTAGTTCATTCATAGCTGCCTTCCCAATCCTAGCCTTCTTTTGATTTCTTGACTGCAGTCTCCATTATTATCAGTGGAGTTTATCACACGGGGATCTATGGTTAAAGTGTACGTATCCCAGAAAAGCACACAAATGTGTGAATGATTTTCACATGCAAAGCACAACAACGCATTAAAAGCACATTACTAATGCAAGAAAGTGGGTAGAAAGTGCATTTGGTTTTCACACAGATAGGGACAAATCCCATTGATGGTTTGGAAATAACTTTTTGCTCACACTCAGAGAAGCAGTAGTTGCATTACCAGAAATCACCCAGAGAAATAAACAAGATTATTTACACAATTTTCTTTATAAAAAATATACTGTGCTGCTCTTACTTTTCAAGAAATGGTACCCAACCTGAGTAAAAAGAACAGAACATTATCCAAAGAAGTAGAAAAGGAAAGAGAAAACCTCTCTCTCACTGCATCCCTGCATTCCTCACCAGCTGATCCTTTCAGCACACCGGCTGGTGGGGAAGGCTGGAGGAGGAGAGAAGTGCATGAAAGAGAGAAGCAAGCTGTTTCTCTGTGTGTGTGTGTGCCTTCTGATCCTTTAAAAGTCCTGGCTAAAGCATAAAAGGCTGTGTCCCTCTCGTCTCTCTCGGAACAACAAAGCACAGCAAAGCTGCAAAGAATGATGAGAAATCTGGCAACGAATACAAAAACAGGGAGAATCCTGCAAATAGCTTTCACACTACAGCAATTGTGCAAAGAAAGTGAATTTGTGAATGAAATGGAAATGAAAACACGGTATTTTCCTAAAAATGACTGTTCCCCAATTCATGTCACTTTCTGTTCGGATTCTAAGCAGTTTGTGTGCGATGTCATGTGAAAACCATTTGCACAATTGTGCCTAATGTGCTGGGTAACCATAGGTTCTGACCTGTTTAAACTTCCAATTTCCCCCATGTGATAAACTCTAGTGTTTGATCCAAGATATGGAAGAACTTTATTCGATTTCCTCATCATCTAGGATAAATTAATGTAGATTTTCTGTGGTCATTATTATTTTTATTTTCTTAATGTTCCGTGTTAAGTCTAATTTAGCACTTTCTTCTTTGACCGCATTTTAGCCGCTGCAGGAGAATCCTAAAGAGAGAGCCAGTGCCTCTAATAAAGGTAAAGCAATTTTTTCTGATATTGGAACTGGATTGGCATGCTTTACTTCTACACCACATGAAGGCTTCTTGAGAAACTCAGTGTTCTCTACCTACAAAGGAGCCTGTGGCTTCACAAAGGAAGGAGACATGCTGGATTCCAAAGGAAGCATTTTCTTTGAGTTGCAAATGGACTTTAAATTTCCTTGACTTTGAGAATCTCCCAGTGACCACATGGCCAAAGGAGGAGGTGCCATCCTGCCTGCAAATAAGCCCTTCCTACATCTGAACTAAAACATGAAACAACAGAATGCAGGCCTATGACTAGGATCTTCAATTTTTTTCTCTTGTTTGCCTGATGAAAAAGCCAGTGTGGCTTTGAAAAATTGCAACATGTAATTGTGCATTTCAGTTGGCCCAATAAAGGTATCATTATTTGGATGTTATTGGATTTGCCATATGGCCAACACAGCTACCTTGGATGTTCTTTCACTTTAGTAACTGTTCCAAGTCTTTTTTGTTTCTTGCTAGTAAATGGTACCATCTCACTATCTTAGGTAGTTGATGTTCCTTCAGATTTTTCTGTTCTCTTTGCCAGTTGGGAACCATTCTGTTTCTCTGCATTCTGTTCTAACAGCAGCCTCATGTTCTTCATACAAGTTTTGTATCAGGACTATCAGATGTAGGAGATTATCTCACACCAAATCCCCACCAGGATAGACTCATTGCACTGCCCCATGCCTAGGCAGTAGGCAGGCCATATAAAACCCAGGCTTCTCCTGCATTCTTAAAAACCCCTGCTCCAGAGACTGGGGCTGCATTTATATAGAAAGCTAGTAGCTGCTAGTTCCTCCTCCAGTCAAGTCTCCAGCTCACTTCTTCTGAACAAAAGCCCTGCCTCCCTGAGATCAGGTGCTCAGGAAGTGACCTGGGGCTGCACCCAATAGAACACTAGAGTGCTAATGAGCACACAATGACACCTTCATTCAACTCACACAAACAATCAGCCTTGATCCAAGGTCACCAAACTGCAATAGAACAATAGATATGAATGCAGACACAAGCAAACAAGATTTCACCAAGCTCTAACAAACCGAACAGCATTACCCTAACTGACTCTCACCCTTGACCCAACAAACTCTCCCAAAAGACTCTCTGAAGGCTCATTCACACTTCATTTTAAACTGGTTTGCAAACTGGTTTAGATTGAAGTAATTCACACTTGTACTGGGTTTTCTTGACCTGAATTCAAGGCCCCCTGTTCAAATCCCCCTTAAACCAGGGTTTTCTGAAATGGGGATTTCAGGGGTTCTTTTCAACAGAACAAGGTTTTTTTTGTGGGAATCACCAATGGGAACTTCAAAGTCGTTCCCATTCGGAGCATCCCACTGGTTCCGCTCTTCCTCCTCTCCCCCTCCGCCACTGCTCTTTCTCTTCCTCCTACCTCATCTTGCCGCCACTGCCGCATCTATCATCCCTCCTCTTCCTCTCTTCCTTCTCTTCATCTTGTCACCACCCCCACTTCTGTCATCCCTCCTCTTTCTTTCTTCCT
Source organism: Phrynosoma platyrhinos (assembly GCA_020142125.1). NCBI lineage: Eukaryota > Metazoa > Chordata > Lepidosauria > Squamata > Phrynosomatidae > Phrynosoma > Phrynosoma platyrhinos. Next base: position 132,957,642 of record CM034703.1, on the reverse strand, counting down.
CCTCTTCCTCATCTGCCAGGATCAAATCTCTCCATGGCATTTTATCCTGTTCTCAAGTGTGAAAGTGAATTGGGATAAAATGCCACAGAGAGATTCGATCATTGCAAATCAATGCCACCAGAAAGATTTGAACATGGAAATAAACCAGTTTCCACACCAAGTTATTTCCTAGTGTGAATGACCCCTGAGAATGAGGTTTAACCCCACAGACCCAAGCTCATCTTCTGTTGACTCTTCCTCCACACTCATGCAAAAAAACCCAAAAACCAAAAACAAACAAAAAACAAAAACAAAAAACCCAACAACCCTGTCAGCTTATTTGTTCACCAGGCTTAAGAGACTGGAGCTGCAACTACATAGAGAAAAAAAAATCAGAAAGAATAAAATGCTTCAGAAGCTCATAATGATTGAGATAATTTCCCCAAACTGAAGGTGATTATAGTGAACAAAGGCCATTATCACACGGGGGAAATCTATAGGTTATCCCACACAAATCGCCCCCAAAAAGCGCATTTATGCCTAACGTCACACAGAAATTGACATTAAAATGGTCACAAAGTGGTGTTATCCAAGATCTTTTTAATTTCAGGAGTTTAGAGGAAATGCATTTGCGATATTACAGTAATTGGAGAGGAGAGAAGGTTGAATGAAATGCAGGACCCACCCTGGAAAAGGAGGAGCAAAAACAAAACACACCAATTTCTAGTACATTTATGGGTTTTTTCACTTGAATATGAAAGTTAAAGACATCTTTTTTTTCGCTTTTCACTTAATTCCGTTTTTATTCTAATTACGTGAGAAATGCTTTTGCGCAATTTAGTGCTATTTTTGCTTTATTTTCAGGATGCTTTATTTCCACTTTATTATCTCTTTAACCATGAAACTGGCCTCCGTGTGATAACATCCAATAAGGAATTGAGCATAAATAGGTGGGGCCAAGCAGCACAAGCGTGGAATAGGGACAGCTCTCACAAAACTGTTGCTTTGCTCTGGAGGGTTCCAAATAAGGTTGCCCATTCACAAGCATAAAGGACCAGCATGTGGAATCACAGAGATCATCAAGAAGCAGCAAGAACTGATGCTTTTGCATGGTAGAAATAAGAAGGACCAGCTTAAATTAGTTAACTGTAAACTGATAAACTGGAGGGTGTTTCTAGACCACAGAAGCTTATGCTACCATAAATCTGTTAAATCTTCAATGTGCCAGACTTCATTTTGTTCTTTGATCTAAATGCAAGCTAGTCTTACTTGTTTTGTTTACAAAACAATTATTTACAAAATAATTATCTCATATTGTATTTCACAATATTTTTCTCTCAAAGTTTTGCCAGGCAACTACTTTGTAAGTGGTCTTTTTGCTTCTACAAATGAATATGCATGAAAAACATTTAACTTTCTGCCATAGTCACTATAGAGCCTGAATGCAGTATGTATGTTACTGCACCCTAGTGGCTAGTACATATGTTTCAGAAGACTTGTATTCTTTAAAGGAGATGAATTCAACTCACACCAGTCAGCCTTGTTAGCTGCTTTGTTGATTATAATGGCTGTTGAGTTTGATGGTTCCCTGTTCTTTAAAGGATGGATTCCCCTCCTCCTGAAAGCCATCAGTAACAATCTGCTTCACAGATCTTTTTTTTTTTTTTAGATGAAGGGAAAGCTGTGGATGTAGCATATCTCAATTTCAGTAATGTCTTTGACAAGTTCCCCCATGATATCCCTGAAAAACCTTAGTAAAATGTGAGTTAGACAAGGCTACTGTTAGATGGATTTGTAATTGATTGACCAGCCGAACCCAAAGGATGCTCAACAATGGCTCCCTTTCATCCTGGAGAGAAGTGACCAGTGAGGTGCCACAGGGTTCTGTTCTGGGCCCAGTGCTATTCAACATCTTTATCAAAGACTTGGATGAAAGAATAGAGGGCATGCTTATCAAATTTAGGTAGCCCTACAGTGGCAGCTAGCACAGTAATCACAGTCACAGGCGGTACTGCAGGTGCCACCACAAATGTCACCACAACATCAGGGCAACCAACAACTGGACATCTTGTTTGATGGGAGTACTGAATGGTTACCATTTTTCCTTACTCAGGTGGCAGGGTTCATGCTTTTACATCTGAAGCAGCTAAAGAGAGATTCACCAATGCATTTATATGATTTTGTACAACAAGATGACACTGGCATTGAATGGCTGCAAGCTTCCCCATGCTGGTTTTGTGTGCTCGATTCGAGGACCCATTTTGGCAGAAGAAGGCATACATGCGCTTGATGACACTAAGGAGTTTATCACACAGGGGCAAATTAAGTGAATGTTTAAACCAGGGGTAGGCAACCTTTCCCCTTTAAGGGCCGAGGGACTTCAGCTCCCAGAATCCCAGGAGCTATTGGCCAACATGGGACTATTGGCCAACATGGCTGAGGCTTCTGGGAGCTGAAGTCCCTCGGCCCTTAAAGGGGAAAGGTTGCCTACCCCTGGTTTAAACAGTCATTATCCTGGGAAAGTTGCGTGACTGCAGGAAGATTTTCACACACATTGCGATTAAAGCGGACTTATCCCAGGAACAACCAGGGAATAACCAGAAACAAATAATTCACGGGATGTCTTCTTTAATCACGATGTTGTGAAAATCTTCACTGCAATCACACACCTTTCCTGGGATAATGACTGTTTAAACCCCCAATTTTCCCAGTGTGATAAAGTCCTAAGGCAGGATTTGCAATTGATGACCAAGTATGTTGAGGAGTTTAGATGGTTAGCAGCCAAGACCAGTCATTGGTTGACCAGTCTCTTCTAACAGGCTCATCCAGATGATTTTTTAATTGTAAATTTTAAATGAAACATTTTAAATGTGGATTGTTTTAGAATGTGTACATCTTATTTGTTTGTTGTATCAAAGTAATCAAAGCCACAATCTTTTAAAACCGTTTCATGTTTTAATTAATGTGGTTAAATTGAATCATAGAGTTGGAAGAGACCACAAGCGCCATGCAGTCCATCCTCCTGCCATACAGATGTTGTGTATTGTTTATTTGTTGGTGTTCCCCACTTCGATCCATGAGGACAGAAGGGTAAGAAATAATAATAATAATAATAATAATAATAATAATAATAATAATAATAATAATAATAATACCACCACCACCACCACATTGGATCTATTCATGTTAATTCTACCCAGTGTCCACATATGAAATTGTGACCTTGTTGATTGTAGCTTTGATGACTCTGACACATCAAATAATCTTTGGACCAGAGAGATAAAATATAATTAGATATCAACTTAAAACCTCCAGCTAAATATGTGACTAGATTTAACCCATTTAAATCACTTTTTGCATAGATTTTGCCTTCCTAACAGCTCTTCATTCATGCTATTTTAAAGAGAGGGGAGTTTTAAAAAAATCAAAACCAAACACAAATGGCATGTTGTGGAGAGCACTCTTGGCCATCCCAAATCATGTTCAAAGAAAAGGTAACCTTAGCTCTGCCCCCTGCATCTGTTTGCATTTGGTAACCTCATTACATGAACACCTCCTGAGCACTTATTGTGCCCATCACAGATTCCAATGAATTCAGGGAGAATAATAGCCTCATGTCTGGAACTTTCCTTTATTCTTTTTCATTATTGCCACTATTTTGTTGTTGTTGTTTTAAATTTCATCTCAAATTTCTAGCATAGGGGAGCTAAGCAATATAGCCTGCAGGGCTCTGTTTTGAATTTCACACATGCTCTAGGTGGCAGGAAATTTAATTCAGATTTAGGATCTGAAAAATGTGCAGTCAGGAGTTGCTAAGCTGTATTTTTCTAGGATCATGTTTGAAAATAAACTTTCACCACACAAGGCCCTACATAAATCTGTGACAGCCCATACCTTTCTGTACTGCCATGGGGAGAGTAGGAAGTCCCTTTGTGCAGTCCTCACCCTCCAATCCATGCTGCTTCTTTTAAAAACAGATTAGTTAAATGTGTGAATAGAGCTTTGCTTAAAGACAAAATCACAAAACATTCAACATATTATATTATAAATACAAGAATAAATGTTGTTAATTTAAGTCTGGCAATGCAGTTAAACTGTGAGAATACAAATGTTCAAGTTCTAGCATTGTCTGCAATTCCTGCTAGCAGAAACCTGCCACCTGCTCTATGGCCATCTACAAGCATAACAGAAATGGATGAACATAGCTAAGAAGAACAAGCAGCTACCACACTTGCCTTGCCTTCTCCCAGGCAGACTGAGGGGGGTTGCAGACTTCCAGAAATAGTGCAAATTGAGTCCACTTTTAGGGTTAGGGTTAGTGCTAGGGAATCATGGAACTGTAGTTTATTGTGGCACCAGAGCACTCTGACAGAGAAGGTTCAATGTCTCAGGAAAAAAACAATTCCCATGATTTCCTAGCACTAACCCTAACCCTAAAAGTGGACTCAATTTGCACTATTTCTGGCAGTCTGCAACCCCCCTGAGACCAGAAGGAAAGTACAGACTACTCACAGTGGTGAGATTTGTAAGGAGACTGGCTTCCTCATATCCAAGAGGGACTGTGTCTCTTTGTTTTGCAGAAGCCGTCCCTTTCTCCCTCTAGCTGGGACATTCCTGTTGCAGCATTAAAGCAGCTTCACCTTATATATGATATTCTTAAATTATTCTATAGACATTCTTGGAAGTTATGGGGTTATTCAGATGGTTGAAATACTTCTGGTAGAATGTGAGAATCTTTGTTGTTCATATGCATTTCAAATGCATCTGATTAATTTTTGGGGGGAGCTGCCAACACCCCCGCTTAACCTGGGATAATTGATTTTGGTGGTTTTCCCTGGTTTTCCTAAAAAATTTACATTGTCAATTGTGCGAATAACCAATGTAAATAGACTCAGGATACACCAGAATAAAACGCTGCATGCCTTGAATGTACTTTGAATACAGCTGCATCATCAACTCCATCTTTATTCAAAGTGCTGATACGTGTGAGCAACAAAACTCACAGAGATGTGCATAGATGCAGTTCCAGGATGCATGAGTGAGATTATTCAGATAGTCACACTAAAACAACAACAACATCTGAATAGGACCTATGATAACAACAACTCAATAGTTTTCTTAGGGTTAGACTTAGGATTACATTAAAGGTGTAAATATGTGTAGATATATTTTCCTTTTCCCTTCACAATAAAGGCATAGATGTTCAAGTGTGGAACACGACCACTCCATGAAGCTACTCTTTGAAACTAAATATCTCCTCCTACACCACACCGGGGCTATAAGAAAGAACTTCATTGCCATTGTCTCCTGTTCAGTTGTATTGTTTCCAGATTATAAGGTGTTATAAGGTCTTGTCATGTCAATATTTTTTCCTATACATTCTTGTAGATCGACAACTATAATATTTTCATGCAGAAGGTTCCAGGTTCAATTTCTGGTATCTCTGGTAAAAGGATCTGAGTAGCAGAGCTGGGAAAGACCTCTGAGAGTTGCTGCCAATTAGATGAGATGGCTCTCAGTTAGGCTGGATATTTAAGACACCAATAGTATCTGCCCAGTTCACTGTCACAAATCATCCACTGTGATTTTTAAAAGGTACACTACCAAATAACAGCAAATGCAAGTTCTGTAATATTTGCTACATGACAACTGTAGAAAACTGTGCCACTGGAGACTGAAAGGTGGAACAAGTTACCATAATGTTGTGCTACCACTGCTAAAGCTGATCAATAAGGTAGTTGTTCTGCGCCATGTAAAAGGGGCTGACATAGGCTTCTATGTATATAAATTTGCTTCCTTTATATGCTACCTTTATCCCATGCTGGAACCAAACTCGGCTTCCATATTTCCCTCCTTTCTCCCAATACAAGTTGAGTCTCCTTTATCAGAAATGCTTGGGAACCAAAGTGTTTGGGATTTTGATATTCCTATATTTGCATATGCACACTTAATGAGATATCTTGCAGATAGGATCCAAGTCTAAACACAAAAAATCATTTCTGTTTCATATATACCATATGCACAGAGCCTGAAGGTAATTTTACACAACAGTTGTAATAATTTTGGGTCTCAAATAAAGTGTGTGCACACTGAACCTTAGCCACCCATTAAAAAAAAGGTTAGGTTTTTGGAGTATTTCAGAGTTCCAGATAAGAGAGCCTCAAGCTGTATAGGGACTCAAGGTGGTGAACAGCAAATATAAAACAATACAAAACAAAGGCCAATGAAATTTTAGGCTGCATCAGTAGAAGTATAGTGTCTAAATGGGGAAATCACCAAAGAGGAATTCAAACAAATAGCTAGCAC